>SJYV01021585.1:92603-198898 GCA_006410875.1 Neotragus pygmaeus | reverse complement strand
CTGTCAAAGACAGTGGGAAATGAGAGACCTCTTATCTTGAGGAGAGTGCCAGAGAGTTGATGACACTGGGAATGAAATGAAGTGTCCTTGACCATCGAGAGAGTTCGACCTTCCTGCAGTACCTGAGTCCACGTGACTCAGTCACCGGCTAGACTGAGTGTGTGCCACGCCCGTCACGTGCGCTTGGTCTCCGGTGTCTGATGATGTAGGCTTGCTCTGTGAGGACACGGAACGCGGAAACCTTTTCACCCAAAAGTGCTGTGAGTTGAAGTGGGCCCAGCAGAACTGAAAGATGAACTCATTTCTGCTCCAACTATCCCCTTCTTCTAATAACAAAACAACTCTGTTTCTCTAAACATCCTGTCAGAGTGCATAACAGACTGTTGAGAAAGGAAAAAGAAAAAAAGATCCCAAACAATTTTGTGGACCAGAATAGATGGAGATGCAGTTGAGTCTGCTTTTCTGTCTTCACTTTGCTTATCTGTATTTTCTTTCTATTCAACCATTTTACTATGCATTAAATTATTAATAAAATGAATTTAGAAAGGTGGCATTTAAACATACCTTTTCCTGTTAATGCACATTTGGAGGGGGCATTCCACATCTCATCCTTTGAAAACATCCAAAGAATTGATCCATTGTCTTCTCTGCTTTCTAGTGGTTTCCACCTAATTTTTCTGATATGCATATTTTTTCTTCCTAGACTTCTTCTCACTTCTCTTTTTCATACTGATCCTTATACCTCTTTTTGCTAGCTTATTCTGAGAATTTTATTGCTAGTTCCCAGAGAGAAATATGAATAAGAAAAATTATAAGCACTGGGAAAGTTACAAAGGGTAAAGAAATCTCAGACAAGCGCTTGTTATCTGACTTTGTTCCATATGAAAATAAAAATGAGATTGAGTGTTTAAGACATTTACTTAGCTCCTTAATTTTTTCCATAATGCTTCTCCCTAGAAATAAGCATCATTTATTAAGCACTTACTGTGTACATCACAGTGCTACCTGTGCATTATTGTATATCACAACCACTCCAGAAAGTAGCCTTGTACTGTTATCCCCATTTGATATGTGAATAAGTTGAACCTCGCACAGGTTTAAAGACTTGTATAAGATCCTGGAACTCATACAGAGCAGAACTAAGATCTGAGTTCAGATCAGTGTAACACTGAAGTCTGGCCTTTGTTGCCTCACATTTATTGTTTGTCTTGGTCATCCAGATGTCTGTGAGAGAGCACAGGGTGACTTCCAGGGGCACTTGGTGCTGGCTGGCTGCACGGGATAGCAGCGGGCCTGTGTCTGCTCCGTTTGACTGATTCCTGGGCTGTCGAGTGTTTTACCTCTGTATAGGCCCTTGATTATTACATAAACTTAGGCTGGTAGAGATTAAGTAAAATCTTAGAAGCTTACATAGTATTAATGTGAGACTATCATGTTTGTGTTTATACTTATTAAAACATCATTTTAAAGCATTAACAATACATTTACTGAAGCCAGAGACTGCCTCATATAGCAGTTTTGCAATGTCCAGGGCATTGGTCGTCACTAAATATACATTAAATTACTGAACTTTTTTCATATAATCGTTCATATATTAAAAAATGAGATTTTCTTCCCTTTAGGCCAGAGAAGGCCGGACCACCATTGTGATAGCTCATCGTCTGTCCACGGTTCGCAATGCTGATGTCATCGCTGGTCTTGATGATGGAGTCATTGTGGAGGAAGGCAATCATGATGAGCTCATGGGGAAGAGAGGCATTTACTTCAAACTTGTCACAATGCAGGTATAGTCTAACTCTAGCAGTTTCCTCAAGTATCTCAGGCATGAGCTGATTTTGCTGTATTTGGTGCTAGAGATAAATGTTACTATTGATTATCTTGAGAAGAGGGAAAAGTTTTGGGTGGGAAGCAGGGGGATTGAGGATCACACCAGGTTTTAGATATTTTATTTTCTCCTCTTGAAAGGAGAGAAATGAAGAAGGATAGAGAAAGGTAAAATTAAAAAGTCTTAAAAGTAAGCTATCCACTCTAGTAGGGACTTCACAGGTGGCTCAGTGGTAAAGAATCTGCCTGCCAAGCAAGAAATGTGGGTTCAATCCCTAGGTCAGGAGATCCTCTGGAGAAGGAAATGCAACCCACTCCAGTATTCTTGCTGGGAAAATTCCATAGCCAGAGGAGCCTGGCAGGTTACGGTCCATGGGGCTGCAAAAAGAGTAGGACCTGATCGAGGGCTAACCAGCCGCTGCAGCAGTATCCACTCTAGCAGCTGCTAGCCACTCATGGCTGTTGAGCACATTAGAGGTGGCTAATCTGAACTGAAGTGATTGTAAGTTGAAAATGCCTACCAGAGTCCAAAGACTTAGTCCAAAGAAAAATGCAAGCTATCTCAAAAAGTTTTTTATGCTGATTACATGTTAATCTACTATCTTAGATAAAGTTTAGATAAAATATATAATTAAAGTTAACTTTACCTGTTACATTTTTTGACATGTCTACTGAAAACATTGTGTCTCACAGTATGACTTGCACCGTTATTTGTGTGGTGTCACTGGTCCAAAGCAAATCTGAATGAGCCAAAATCACTCACACAGAGGAGGTGACTAGATAAGATACTTGGAATGGATGCCATATTGTTTCAGCATAAGTTTATGGGGATCCTTATTTAATGGTTTCAATTTTCAAATATAATCACACCAAAAGAATGGCAGTTCCACTTCATCCTTTCCCATAAGGACTTAAATTACCATTTTCCTTGATATCTGCTGTTGAGCGATTAGATTTCGTTGGTTAACTCCGCCTAACCAACTTATGCATATTTCTTGTTTATTTTAGACAAAAGGAAATGAACTTGAATTAGAGAATACCCCTGGTGAATCCCTAAGTAAAATTGATGACTTGTACACGTCCTCCCAAGATTCAAGATCCAGTCTAATCAGAAGAAAATCAACTCGCAGGAGTATCCGTGGATCCCAAAGCCAGGACAGAAAGCTCAGTACAGAAGAAACTTTGGTACAAAGGAGGCTGCAGACTGATGTCTTTAATAGTGGGCTAAGGCTGGGATAGGAGTGGGAGCAAGAAAGGGTTATCCAGAGTTCCCTGTTCTATCCTTTAGCTTGGTCCACAGACCCAAATCTCAACATGTTAACTCTAAGGTGGAATTTATGAATGATAATTTATAGGATAAGAACTTTAGAATTAAAGTTTACAATGTAAAGAGATAATAGTGGGTCTTCACATACAAACATTTTTGTTCTTTCATCCTTACAAATGTGTTTGTCACATTCCAGATGTCCAGTCAGACTTAAATATTTATGGAATCATCATGTATTTCTTTAAAAATGAAGGCACAATGTAAGAATCTGTCAGCAATCTTTAAAAAAAGTTACATAGCCATCAGTTGATAAGAAAGTAGGAATAAGACATATTTGTTTAAAAACTGTTGTGCATACAGAACTGTACATCAGTTCAATCGATTGAGATCAGTTATTTTGCTAACGAGTTTGTTGTAATATTTTGTGTTTTCCAGGATGAAAGTGTACCTCCAGTTTCCTTTTGGAGGATTCTGAAGCTGAATAGAACTGAATGGCCTTATTTTGTGGTTGGTGTATTTTGTGCCATTGTAAATGGAGCTCTGCAACCAGCATTCTCAGTCATATTTTCAAGGATTATAGGAGTAAGTGTTTATGTACATTTTGGGGAGTTACCTGTGAGTCCTGACTAAAGAATGAACTGTTTATATTTGTAAATTTATATAAAAGCCACAAAAACATGCATTGTACCTTCATATAGCAGCTTGAAGATGTAGGAGTAGAAGTTTTATTTGTGATAGGAAAACTGATTTTTTAAAACTTCCTTTGTCGTGGCACTTGGTTTCTATCCTAGGGCCCTGGGAATGAGATCCTGGAAAACAGTCCATGAAACTGACTAGGTGACTGTCCCCTACCTGCCATCACTGGACTCTGAGTCAAGCTCAGGAACAGTTCTGTGACTGGTGTACAGAGAGGGTTCCTCACGTGTTCATCACACTAGCTCAAGGGAGAGCCGCTCTCTGACTGGTGTGCTTGTCAGGACGTGATGGGGCTGAGCACTTGGCCTCTGTGGGATGTCCGTCCCATGTATTAAGAGGAAAACAAATGGGACGGCTTGAAAAGATTCAGGTTGACAGATACTGGTTGCACCTGCTTCTCATGATGGCATTTTCAACCATAAAGTTATAATCTCACAAGTCAGATTTTGGCCCAGTGTGAAGGAAGATGGTTTTCTTTCCCTGTGAAGTGGTTGTTCTCTGCCTGCTTTTTGAGCCCAAGGTATCCTGTTGAGCTCTTTTAACCAAGGTCTCCGAGTGTGGTTCCAGGTGAGCTGGCTCTAGTTCCCCACTGTCTGTCTAACAGGCCACCCTACAAAGAAGCCTGACTAAAGAAGCCTCCTTTCCTCAGAGAGACCTGGGCAGAATATATGAGCTCACCTTCTGGGCTCACCAAAACCACATCAGCAGACGTGTCTCCAGACACCTTGGGACAGTTGGAAATGTCCCCGTGTGAAACAACAGACTGCCATACAGTGTGGTTTCCATCAGAGGAATAAGAGAGTATTTGTCCCCAGTTCTGCGGTAGTGGATTTGGTGCTGACTTGAAGCACCCATTACTTGAAGAAAGAGTATGAGCGGAGAAAGAGTTGGATAGATTAATGAATGAATGACAGGCCCTGGCCCCTAGGGAAGGCACGATGCCGCCCCATTTAAGTCTGGCCTTAGGGAAGCCTGCCTGAGCTCCACATGCTAAGGCCTTCTTGACCCCAAATACTATAACTAGATGTAAAATGGGTCAGACTTTGAATGATTTCTTCAGTGGTACTGAAAACCTTTAAATATTTTTTTGCCAGATCTTCACCAGAGATGAGGATGATGAAACCAAACGACAAAATAGTAACTTGTTTTCACTGTTGTTTCTCATCCTTGGAATTATTTCTTTTATTACATTTTTCCTTCAGGTAAGTGTCTACATTTTCACTTTTTTTTTTCAATTTGGAGAAATGTATCATTACCTAGCTGGCGGAATTTAAACATCTGTGTGATTTGCTGTTTAGTAGAGTCGCTCTTCTAGTCACTGGGCTCTTAGCAGTCAGTTTCCTTGACTTAAACCAAAGATATTTTCTTCCTCTGGCTTCCTCTTAAACTCCTTGCTTCCTTCCTTCTCCCCATCTTCTCTCCTGACTTGAAATGTTCATGAAGTCAGAGGGAACGGAGAGTGTTTGATCTAACACAATCATTGGAAGTAAAAGCAGACTTNAGATATTTTCTTCCTCTGGCTTCCTCTTAAACTCCTTGCTTCCTTCCTTCTCCCCATCTTCTCTCCTGACTTGAAATGTTCATGAAGTCAGAGGGAACGGAGAGTGTTTGATCTAACACAATCATTGGAAGTAAAAGCAGACTTCTTAGAAATGGAATCTAGGGGAACTGTGGACACATGTTTGGGTATATAAGTACTGCCATCCAGTTCTGATACTCAGGTATCTTCCAGTGTTCTAAAAGCAAGAACAAACCTTAGAGCCCCACAAGCCAGTCATGCTGATTTCAAAAATATTTGAAGAGTTTGTCATTCTTTTCCTGAAGAAGAAGGAACCTTTCTAATGATGGAAGAATGTCAGTCTTCAAACAAAAACTGTAGTAAGCATATGTAAAGTATCAGATTTTACAGATTGCAGATCATTTGGCTGAAATGAAATTGCCAGGAATTTAAGCACTCTAGAAGCTCCGCATGGTAAGGCAGTATGGTCTTTGGTGTTAGGTATGGGGTCAGGTATGAGTTGCACCAGTTCCTAATTTTGTGTCCTTGGGCAAGTAAATAACTGAAACTGTGTAAGCTTCAGTTCCCTCATGTGTTAAAATGGGAATAATGGTAGCTGACTCTTGATGATGAAAAGAGGTAAATTCTTAGTTGTGTGTGAGATGATTATAAACAGAATCACTTATTAAATGAATGAGTGGTTGCTGCTGCTGCTGCNTAATAAACTCATTCAGGTGGTTACTCTATCTTGCACTTTAAAAAATGAAAATCCTGACCAGTATTTGCAGACAATTGGTGTTTAACACAATGTAAAAAAGTTGGCAATGGTAATCCTTTTACTCATTCCAGTATCATTCCTTTTCCATTCAGTAAATCTTAACAGTATTCTTTAAGCCATCTATCATAAATACTTCTTTTTCTTTAGAGACTCTCAACTTTATATTTTATGACTTCAAATAAATCTGTAGTCTAGCTCCCTTTCTTTCCCTCCTACCTCCCCTTCTTTTTCTTCCAAATCTAAACTGCAATTTTGAATGTAATCTCTACTGCCTCCTTTTAACATATCCACTGCTGCCACCACTATCACTCACACTCCATGGCTCTTTTCCAAGGGCCAGTGCGCACATTTAAATCTCCTCTATTTAAAAACACAAGCAAAGCAACCCTTCCTTTAAATCTGATGCCCTCTTCAAGACAGGACTCTTGCCTTCTTCAATAAACACCTTGAAAGAGAAATAGGACTGGTACAAGTAATTTTTTTATTCTTCACTCTATTTTTATGTAATATTTGATACATATAAAAGTTTACTTGTGTCAGGAAAAATTGTGACAGACTTTACAATAGGCAAAAAGATTACTAGGTATATCCTGTTTCCAGTGCATCCTCTTGGCCTGAACTATAAGTTGTTGAAAACTGGTAATAATACAAATTCTTGTCCATAAAAATGCCAATGAATTATGTCCAGTGGGATGTAACTGATTATTGCCCTGTGGATATTGACCAATTTTGCAACTATCTGTAAATTCATTCCAGCATTCCCAACGGCCTGCATGTATGTGCAGTACTCTGACTTCTTCCTTTAAGTTATTGTAAATATCTTTCTGATTCCCTGTATATTTAATGATTTAAACAAAACCTTTGACATGTATTCATATTTTATTTGTGTGAGAAAGATAACTGTATCTTTAAAAAATAACAGTTTAACATATCATATTGGTTATCAAATAATGTCATAAATACTCATCAGCGTAAGAGCTACAATATCTACTGTTGCCTCATCTTTATGTTCTTTCCCTTTGTCATCTCTCTGCCTCCTGTCTAGAGGGAACTACCATTTCTAATTGTAAGATTATTCCCCTTGTTCTTTCTGAGTCACATGTCTGTATTCTTGCACATTTTATTTTACTTTTGTGCTTAAAAAAAATCATACTTTTATATATGTGATTAAATTATAATATTGGTAAAGTTAGAATGGGTACACAATAAGTGATTTATAAGTGGTTGTTAAATATGGTCTGTGATTGTTTTGTCTCACTATTTTGTTTCTTAGACTTACTCATCTTGTTAAGTACAGCCGTAATTCCTTAAGAGAATAAACTATATGTAACTATATCACAATTTACTTATTCATTTTGTTTGATACGAGTTTTGAGTTACTTGCCCCCTTCCTCCTTGTTGCTATAGACATTCTTGCACATGTCTCCTGGTGCACACGTACAAGAGTTTCTCTAGGAGAGATACAAACACATATATACACACATGCAGGCATATATAATGTTCAGCTTTACAAGACAGTGCCACATTGGTTTTTAAAGCCATATCAACTGATACACCCACTGACAGTATATAGGTTTCTACTGATCCACACGTGCTAACATGTGAAATTCACGTCTGTCTCGCTGCTGAAGCTTACTCTGGCAAAGGCACACATGACCTTCTCATACTAACTCTGTAGACATCCCTCTTGGCCTCCTCTCCACTGCTCAGTCTCACTGCAGTATTTGTACTACTGATTCCCTTTGTCTCTCAGTCTTTACTGGCTTGAACTTGCCTCGCTTCCATCCTCCCTCGATTCTTCTATTTCCTCAGGTCCCTTGGAATTGGTGTTCCCCATGGTTCTGTCATTAATCTTCTCACTCTACATGTACTTCTGAATTATCTTATTTCTGAGGCCTCAGCCATCACCTGATTACTGATGACTCTCCAAATTTCTCTATAGAACACAGCTCCTAACTTTCATTTTCAATTTAACATGCCAAACTAACCATAATTTGTCCCTAGACACCTGCCATTCCACTTTCCAAACCTGGTCAGTGATATGAATTACTAACTAGCGAAGAAGAACTAAAGAGCCTCTTAATGAATGAAAGTGAAACAGGAGAGTGAAAAAGTTGGCTTAAAACTCAACATTCAGAAAACTAAGATCATGGCTTCTGGTCCCATCACTTCATGGGAAATAGATGGGGAAACAATGGAAACAGTGACAGACTTTATTTTTGGGGGCTCCAAAATCACTGCAGATGGTGGTTGCAGCCAGGAAATTAAGAGATGCTTGCTCCCTGGAAGGAAAGTTATGGCCAACCTAGACAGCATATTAAAAAGCAGAGACATTACTTTGTTAACAAAGGTCTGTCTAGTCAGAGCTATGGTTTTTCCAGTAGTCAGGTATGGATGTCAGAGTTGGGACTATATAAAGAAAGCTGAGCACTGAAGAACTGATGCTTTTGAACTGTGGTGTTGGAGAAGACTCTTGAGGATCCCTTGGACTGCAAGGAGATCTAACTAGTCCATCTAAAAGGAAATCAGTCCTGAATATTCATTGGAAGGACTGATGCTGAAGCTGAAACTCTAATACTTTGGCCACCTGATGGGAAGAATTGACTCACTAGAAAAGACCCTGTTGCTGGGAAAGATTGAAGGCAAGAGGAGAAGGGGACGACAGAGGATGAGATGGCTGGATGGCATCACTGACTCAATGGGCATGAGTTTGAGCAAGGTCTGGGAGTTGGTGATGAACAGGGAGGCCTGGCATGCTGCAGTCCATGGGATCACAAAGAGTTGGGCACAACTGAGCAACTGAACTGAACTGAATTAGAAACCACTACTTAAACAAAAAAGCTCTGAAGGAGTTTACTATCTCATATTTCTCCAGGTTAAGTTATTAGTGAATACAATATGATCAATGAATGATCAAGTAATGTATTACATAGTAGAAATCAGAGGCTAGAAGCTGTCCCAATCTTTTTAAAATCAGGAAATAACATAGGAAGTATCTATATGACTTTTTCCTTAAAAAAATGGGGAGATCTGGCAATAGTGAGGTACAGCTGGGAAAGTATAGATAGTAATCATTACAGATGTCAGCCTTTCATAACCTATTTTCCTCTGCTCTCTTACTTCTCGTTTACTTCACCTATATACATTACCTGCTTCATTCTTGTCTAGATGTGTATAAGAGACAGCTATAACAGTGATGACTTTTAAGCTTTGTTTTATTATTTTCCATCTTATTCATGCTATTATCTAACTACATGTAGAAGGATAATTATTTAAAAAGGAAGTATTTATCAGTGTATCATGCAAGACCAGTCTTTTTTTTTAATCTTTTCAGTCTGTTTTAATGCTTTGATAATCCCCAGAAAATTGTAACTGCTACTGAAAAAAAAAGTTAGGGGCACTGAATTCAGAGGGGAGGGAAGAAAATTTAGACAAAGGTTGAAAGAAATGAAAAGAGTATGAAAAAATTAAAACAAGGGTAAAAGGAACAATTTTATCACACTATAAAACTTAAATTCTGCTGCTACATGAATCTCTTTAATTAATATAACTAGAAACTATTAGACCAGCAGGTTTTGATTGGTGGGTAAAGTGACAGTTTCTTCTTCAACTGCACCATGTATGCAAACTAAGTTGCTTCAGTCGTGTCTGAGTCTTTGCGACCCTATGGACTGTGGCCCACCAGGCTCCTATGTCCGTGAGGATTCTCCAGGCAAGAATACCGGAGTGGGTTTCCATGCCCTCCTCCAGGGAATCTTCCTGACCCAGGGACTGAACCCACATCTGTTATGTCTCCTGCATTGGCAGGCAGGTTCTTTACCACTAGTGCCACCTGGTCTATTTATGACAAAAATCCACAGGATGATGTGGAATTTGGGCAGGGGGAGCATGTGATCTCTGCTACGTCTTTACCTCCTTTGAACCATATCAATCTTTAGTTTTTAATCTTTCTGTAAGAGTACTATGATTACATTTCTTCTAACTAATACATGGGGCTTCTGTAGGGATAAATTCAGTTATGAATGCGGAAGCACAGAGTTATAAAATCACAATAAAATCTTAGGCATTGTTATTTTGATACAATAAATCTAATTTTAATACAACAAATACAATAGATCTCTTTGCTTAAAGCAAGCACATCAACAGAAATTGAGGTTTAGGTCAAACTGTACAGAATCTAATAGAACAGAATGTAAACATCACTTGAAATAACTTTGAACTTCCTAAACAGACAATAATGTTGCCCTTATGAAGTCCTCACAGGATGTTGGATTGTCGTAAGTGCTATGGGGAAAAGGGCTGCAGGTTACGCTGTTAGGGCATGGTAGGGAAGGAAAGCCTCAGTCTCAGTGACATGGTGACATACTCAAGAGGCATGAAGGAAGGAAAGATGCCAGCCTTGTAGATGTCTAGACTGGCATGTTCTCTAACAGAAGGATCAAGTGCAAAGCCCCTGAGGCTCCTGGAGCCTTTATTTCCACAACTGGTCCTAAAACAGCAAGGAAGATAGTATAGCTGGGAATAAAAGGAGTGAAAGGAAATGTCGTAAATTGAGATCAACAGCATATATGAAATTATATGAGAAACCATTGTCGAGTTTTGAATATAGTAGGTACATGATGTGAAATTTTTGAAGACTGCTTTGTGAATAGGCTAAAGGGGCTAGGGAGAGGCAGGGGGATTATTGCAGTAATCCAGGGGGGAGGAAGATAGTGTTTTAGACTAGGATAGTCATAGTGAAAGTGATGACAAAATCAAATTGGATATAGTTTGCAGAAATAGCCAACAGAATTTGTTGACTGGCTGAATGTGGTTATGAGATATAAGAGAAAGGAGATTTAAGGGTGACTCTAAAGTTTTGGATCTGTACAACTGTAGAAATGGAATTACTTTTCAATGAAACCAGGAAACCTGTGAAAAGAGTTGTGTCTGGGACATGGTGCATGTGAGATGCCCACAGTAGATGGGAGATGTCCTGATGGCAAATAGGTTTGCAAGTCTGGAGGTTAGCAGAGATGTCTGGAAATAAACATTAGGAGATTTTTCAGTCCATGGGTGGCTTTTAAAGCCACGAGTCAGGAGGAGATAGCCAAGGGAGCAAGGGTGACAGAGAAAACAACATAGTCTGAGCTCAGCTCTGAGGATGACCCAGCAAAGAAGAGCAAGAATTCTTGGCTGTTGAGGGAGATGGGCCGTATCCTCGAACAACATGAGAAAGCATTTTAAGGAGAGAGGAGTCCAGGGTCTCAAATCCTACTGATAAGCATGCAAGACAAGCATACATTGTACAGTGTTGTAGCCAGGTGGAGGTGCTTATGGTTCAAACAAGACCTGTTTCCATGGTGTGATGGGGATGAAAGCCTGATGGGAATGAATTTAAGACCAAGAGGGAAAGAGGAATAGGACACAGTTGGACAAATCACTATAAGACTTTCTGGTAAGTGGGGCAGGGAAATGGGGTGGTAGGTGGAAGAAGATGTAAAGTTTATTCTGTTTTTCATTTAAGCTAGCATAAGATGATAGCTGATTCACATTGTACAGTAGAAATGAACACAACATTGTAAAGCAGTTATCCTCCAGTTGAAAAAATTTCATAAGTGCCAATACCCATAACTTTCAAAATAAAATATAGAATCGCAATAAATAAATAAATTAGCGTGAGGATCTGTCCAGAAGCTTGGGGTCATCCGTTGTGCTGGCTCCTTGGAAGGGCGATTCCTGGGGATAATGATCTCTGAGGACAATTTGTGTCCTGACGTTTCCTAAAGCCAGTATTCCCTAGCTAAAATTTGCTTCCATAACGTCAGTGTCTCTTTCACAGAGACGTTGCCATGTGTGTTGATGTGCTTCCCAGCGACACACACGCCCCACATCCCGTCTGGTGTGGAGGACTCATCCTGGAGGAAGCCCACTAGTTCGGTCCCTTGCAGCCTAACGTTGAGCAGATGCTGCCTGGATGCTGCGCTGGCGGTCAGGCCTTCATAAATTCCTCTGGAGTCGGGCCTTTCCTGTCTTTGTAGAATCGTGCTCAGTCCTTCCCCTCCGCAGTGTTTTTGGCAGGGCCCTTGGCCACACCCAGGAACTCCATTCTGTCTCGTTGCCTGCCGGGGTCAGCGTCGAGAGCCTCTCCCTTGTTTCCGCAAAGGTGCCCCAGCTCCCACTGTCACGGCCCCAGTAGCAGGAGCCACTCTGAGTCAGAGCTGCTCTCCAGAGGGTAAGGCAGTGGCTGAAAGAGACCAGGGAAGAGGAGGCGAGAAGATAGGGGAGCTTCTCCAGAACCAGGAAAGCTCAGAACAGCTGTTGTCACAGATTGGCTGAGAGAGGACAGTTGAATCCCCTCCGTGCCACCAACTGACCCGCCTATGATGGTGGATATGTGTGTTGTATTTGTATAAGTGTACACACACACACACACATGTGTACACACACACACACACGTGTACACACACACACACGTGTACACACACACACACACACACACACAGCTCCCCAGGTGGCCCGAGTAGCCGAGAATCTGCCTTCTAGGGAGGAGATGCAGGAGATACGGGTTCAATCCCTGGATCGGGAAGACCCATTGGAGGAGGAAATGGCAGCCCACTCCAATTTTCTTGCCTGGAAAAGTCCATGGACAGAGGAGCCTGTCAGGCTATATAGTCCACGGGGTTGCAGAGAGTTGGACATGACTGAGCATGCTCGAATAGAGAATACATACACATATATATACATATACATGTGGGTATCCATTTTTGAGTAAGAAGTAGTATAATTTATATACATATATAAATATGTTAGGCAAGCAATGTTGTCAAAAATAATTGCCACATAAAACAGGGCAAACTCAAGTCTGTGTGTATATAGTTAGTGATGATGTTTATCTAATTTTTTCATATTTAACTACACCATCAATGATTTTCTCTGATGTATTGATATTTTTAAGTAACTTGCTCAATCCTGCTAATCATAAGTCAGAAGAACTTTTATTTTCTTTCAAAAATCTCAATATTTTGCCTATGAAATGGTGGGCTGTTTAATTTTCATAGAGGCGTTAGAATTTTGAGGGAAAAACCAAATAAGAGCCATATAGAAGTCAAAAGACTTCACTTTCCCTTTTCACTTTCACACACTGGAGAAGGAAATGGCAGCCCACTCCAGTGTTCTTGCCTGGAGAATTCCAGGGACGGGGGAGCCTGGTGNAGAAGATAGGGGAGCTTCTCCAGAACCAGGAAAGCTCAGAACAGCTGTTGTCACAGATTGGCTGAGAGAGGACAGTTGAATCCCCTCCGTGCCACCAACTCACCTGCCTGTGATGGTGGATATGTGTGTTGTATTTGTATAAGTGTACACACACACACACACACACACGATATGTGTGTTGTATTTGTATAAGTGTACACACACGCACCCACGCGGATTCTTGACCACTGTACCACCTGGGAAGCCCTCTAAACACAATAAGCATCTCAAGCCACAAAATATTTGGATACCCTCAATGATCAATATTAGGCTTAAATTATGGGTAGTTATGCATCTAACGTTGGAAGTTTCCAATAGTCCCAGTTCATCGTAATTGTCAGACTGTTTTATCTTGCTAATTTGCAGAGCTTGCATTAGTGATCATAGTGTCATTGTTTAATGAAAAGTTTAGTGGTATTAAAAAATCAAATGAGATAGAAATATGTAATTGAACTCTGAATTATTGACCTACTTTCAGTATTTATTCTGAGGTCATGGAAATCCTCATCTGGGAAACCAAATAAATTTACATGTAAACTTTTACTACTAACTTATTAGCTCATAACCGAGGAGATGAGATTTTCACAAAGCTGAATTTTCACAATCCCTAAGAAAATAAATAAGCATGGACTTTAGAGATGATTGGCGGGTGTCTCTCTAACAGTGTTTTCTGTTTGTTTTGCAGGCTATAGGTTCCAGGCTTGCTGTAATTACCCAGAATATTGCAAATCTTGGCACAGGCATTATTATATCCCTCATCTATGGCTGGCAGTTAACACTTCTCCTGTTAGCAATTGTACCCATCATTGCAGTAGCAGGAGTTATTGAAATGAAAATGCTGTCTGGACACGCCCTGAAAGATAAGAAAGAACTGGAAGGTGCTGGGAAGGTGAGTCAAATGAGATGAAATTTCTGACCTGGGTAGAGTGAGATATTCTAAGCAGTGTTGTTCCGTTAGTCATGGCTACTTTCTATGCTCTGAGTATGGCTTTTGTTTTTGTTTATTTGGCTGTGCTGAGTCTTCATTGTGGCCTGTCAAGTTAGTTGCAGCATGTGGGATCTTGGTCCCTGGGCCAGGGATTGAACCTTGGCCCCCGACACTAGGAGCACAGGGGTCTTAACCACTGGACCACCAGGGAAGTCCCTGAGAGTGTTTTTATAACCGTTCCTCAAAGCAGTCTTACTTGACACTTAGCAGATTGCAGACTGAAGAAAAGTAGCAAAACCCATTCTTAGACTCACAGACTGAGGACTAATTTTGTTGGACTTTTCTAGCTACAATTGTTTTCATATCACTTTTTCTCCCTCCTTCCTCTTTCTCCAGAAATCCATTGCTTCATTGAGGAAAGGAGGCCTATTTAATTAGATGTGGGGAGGGGAGTTTTAAAAACTTGGAAAGTCTTAAAGGCATTCACCCTTACTGGCTAAAGTAGCATCCCTCTTCCCCTTCGTTGCACCTCCTCCCTCATGTGATTGGTGTTTGCGTCTGTTACCGTTGTTGTTAGTGGCTCAGTCACGTCCAGCTGTTTGCAACCCCAGGGACTATAGCCGGCCAGGCTCCTCTGTCCATGAGATTTCCCAGGCAAGAATGACTGGAGTGGGTTGTCATTTCCTTCTCCAGGAGGTCTTCCCAACCCAGGGATCGAACCTGCATCTCCTGTGTTTCCTGTATTGGCAAGCGAATTCTTTACCACTGCCTGAACCACCTGGGAAGGCCTGTTTACCCTTTATCCTAACACATTTTGCTGGGAGTGGGGGATTGTTGCTTGATTTGCATTTTGAATCTCCCCCTTTTTTCCCCAAAAGTTTTACTTTATATTGGAGTATAGTTGATTAACACTGTTGTGTTAGTTTGAGGTGCACAACAAAGTGATTCAGCTACACATGTATCTGTTCTTTGTCAAATTCTTTCTTCACTTAGGTTATTACCGAGTTTTGAGTAGAGTTTTTTGAACAGATGCATATACGGCAGTTGCTCTACTCCTCAGGGTGGCCTGTGAGATAGGTCCCTCTATTAGCTCCTTTCGCAGGAGAGGCTGAGGCACAGGCAGGTAATGCCACAGTGCCTTAGAGCTCATAAGTTTTAGAGCCACGATTCAAACGCAGACAGTCATGCTCCAAAGTCGTACCTCAGTTAAGAAACAAAGAGGTCTTTGACATATACAGACTACCATGTGTAAATACATAGCTGGTGGGAAGCTGCTGTTTAACACAGGTCACTCAGCTCAGTGCCCTGTGCTGACCTAGAGGAGGAGGATGGAGGGGAAGCGGGAGGCTCAGAAGGAAGGTGGTATATGTACACTTAGAGCTGATTCACGTTGTTGTACAGAAGAAACCAACACAACATTGTAAAGCATTATCCTCCACTAAAGAAAATAAAGCAGAGGTCTGCTGATGGTGGAGCATAGTCTGATATCACATGATCTGTATCATTGCAGAAATGAGCAGAGCTGAGCTCCCTCAGAACTAGGCCTACCGTGTAGGATAGGGTGACTACCCGTGGACCCACCAAGGTGCCTAAGAGTCAAGGCAGCGACCCAGGAAGATCCAGTGGCCTTGGGTCCTTTGTCTCTGGACCAGGCACTCACCAATAAGGATGATGAGAGGGGTCCTTTGGGTTGGTTATCAGCACTCACACTTTTTCTGTTGCCTCTCTGCTATCTCCTCTGACTTTCTGTACCCTGTGTCCTTGGGATTCCTTCAGGAAACTTCTTTGGATCAGCTTTAGTGGTTCTCAGGGATTCTCTGGGGGAGAAAGTCCTCATGTGAGGTTTCCCTTTGGTCCTGAAGTCCAGCAGCATGGCTCTGGTCAGGCCCAGGTGACGTCGGCCCCTGGCAGGGAGTTGTCCCGTGACCAGTCAGTCCATTTAATCGTCTCCTTTGTGGGATTTTCCCCTATGGTGTTGATTCATCTAAGGAGAAGATGGAAAAGCATGCATACAAAGAAAGTGCACTACTCTTTCTAGTGTCATCATTTATGGAGGTGTTCAAAGTGCCCGAGAGAGGAGGTTCAGGTTGTTTGTAGGAAAATGACAAGTCAGAAGCTGATTTATTGCAAGCCACAGGTTTTCCATAGAAGTATTGCATTAGCTTTAAGACTCTGGTAATTTGTTGGAAGTGGGGCAAGTGAAGGGGTACAGATGGAAATGGATATGTTTGACTTTAGCAGGTTTTCTGGATAAAGGTTGGGAGTGAGGTAAATGCTCTAAATCAGTGGTGGTTTGTGAGAGAGATAAAAGCAGGTAGGGGGAGTGATTGCTGCACCAGCCAGTCTATGAAATAGTAAAAGTCAGCTCCCATCTGATCGTCATTCTCAGGCTACCATTTGTTGACTGTTTATTATATACCAGGCATCATGCTAAGAATGCTACATGTTCTCACTTGATGCTCTCAATAACCCTTTTGAATTACCCTGTTAGATCATAAAACTCAGGGTTCAGAGGAGTCAGGTAACTTGCCCAAAGTCACATAGCAGCAGCCTAATTGGTCTGTCTGTCCACTTTTTATATTTGTCTGACAGAGGCCACAGTCATCTCTTATAAACACAAATAAGATCTTGCTAAGCTCCACCCCTCCAGTGACTTCTGATCACACTGGCAATAAAATCAACCCTGGATTATGAAACTCTGCGTGAGCCAGCCCGTGATGACTTCTCTGACCCTGTCTTGCGCTGCTGTCTCCCTCATCCACCCTACCCTGGCCTCGTGGGCCTCCTTTCAGTTTCTACAAAACTCCCAGCTGGTTCCCTCTGATCTTCATAGCTCTTCTGAGAGGTCTTGAGTTCATTCCTGACACTTTTCTGCACTTGATGTTTCTTTCCCACTTGTTTATTGATTAATGACCGTCTTCCCTACTAAGATGGGGACCAGTAGCATATCTGTTGTTTCCCTTAGAAGGATGGAGCAGGTCCAGGATTGCAGAGCAGGACTGTGTGATCTCACAGCCGGCTCTTAAAACCTCTACATTGCTAGTGATCTCTGCTCCATTGATTTCTGTCACATTATTCACGAATGAACATTTTTATAGAATAATGCTTTTTCTTTTTTAGAAATAAAAGCCGTAATGACACTTGAGTTGCAACAAGGGTAGGAAGAGAAGTGTGAGGTTTTTCAGGAAACCTGTGCATTTTTTTTGCATTCCTAAAAATTATTTAGTACATGATGGTTTCTGAGGGAAACCCAGTGCTATTGATATTTCCTCCTCTTGAATTACAACTTCTCTCTCCTCATAGTGGTTACTGAGTCTCTATGTAAAATTTGGAGTAAATGAAGCTGTGAGGATGCAGAATACTAATTAAGCCTTTTCCTAATTTCTTCTTGTGTGACAAGATGAAGATGATTGTGCAGTGATTATATTTTTTACTCACTATTCAAGGTGTGCAGCTCATGAACTCTCACTTTTATTGGGCTGTCCACATACTCTCTAAAGTGATGATGTTACAAACCAAACAATACACACTGGAGTTAGAAAAAACGTGCCCAGAAAATAAGTATTTCTTAAAATCATTACATTGAAATTCACAGTAAAATCTGTTTTTTTTCAGCAGACAGTTTTAAAGTTTGCTGAATTTTCTTAACTATTGCAAAAACAACCTCTTTTCTTTGTCTGAAGCCTCATAAATGAAAATATTTCCACCAACGATTATCTCTGAGGGTTTGACTGGAGGTGGATTTTTCCCTCTAATTTTTTGCTTTCTGCACTGTTAGTATTTTCTAAAATAAGTATAATTTTTATAATATGTAAATAATTGCATAAAATATTTTAACATAAATTGAATCTGGACATTTCCCTGGATTTGTTAGTAGCTTATGGTAAACTTAGTTCATTTTTGTTGGCCTGCTGAGTCAGAATAAAATATTTTTAACTTTATTTTTAAATTACTTTTTTTTGTTTTTAAGAATATGGTATTAATTTCTTTCTTCTAGTAGTCTTTTGCATTAGTCTTTAAAACCAACAACATCCTGTCAAATATTCACTATTACCTTTGAAGGTAGGTATTGGTGTAGGGTTCAGTAAAGAATCCCTGAGATTTTTGATTTTTGATTTTTTTGCCATAAATCACTCTCATATGATTGAATTTGTCTGTATTAGAGTCAGTTCTAACCAGGAAAGAGGCCAGAGAAAGGAAGAACATGTTAATATGGGAAATTTCTCTTAGTGATTTATAATTTAGACTTATAATTTAAAAATTATTTGTCTTAAAATTAGAGTTAAAAGAGACTCCAGAGACCCTCTGGTCTACCCTCATTTTATAGATGAGGAGAACAAGACAGATGTTTTAAGGTCCATGCTGAAGCAGGCTGAAATATCATTTTGTATGGTACACTGTTGTTTTCTGTATTTTCTATAGCCGTTTTTCCCAGACTCTAAAAGGTGGTAAATGATGTGTTTGTCCTCATGAGATAGCCTTGTTGGAAGTTAACTTTCAACTAAAACATAATCAAATGATAGAAACTTCCTGGAAAACAAGTTGTTAATATGTGCTATACTCCTTAAAAATTAGTTTATTTTCTTTGATCTTGTTAACTCACTTTTAAGAATGTCTAAGAGAATAATTTAATAGGGACATAAATGTGCAAGGATGTTTTCATAGCATTAGAAACTTCCTGGAAAACAAATTGTTAACATGTGCTATAGTCCTTAAAAATTAGTTTATTTTCTTTGATCTTGTTAACTCACTTTTAAGAATGTCTAAGAGAATAATTTAATAGGGACATAAATGTGCAAGGATGTTTTCACAGAATTTTTTTTAAAAAGAATTGAAAACTTTGTTCAGTAAAAGCTTGGTTCAGTGGCCCTTTAAACAACTCATTGTTAATATATTATATTGAATAACCTTGGAAAAGGCTCTTAATATTTGTTAAGTAAAAAATAAGGCTGTAAAGCCAAATATAGAACTTCAGCCCAATTTTGTTAAACAGGTATATTTTTAGAAAATAACAGCATGTAAGGTATTATGTAAAATACATCAATATGTAACTTTTGATTACCTTCTTTACCTTTTCAATATTTAACAAATATTCTTTAGTTGTCTCAAATGACAATTACGCAGAGAAAAATACAAACATATTTTTAATAATAGCAATTATGATATTATAATACTTTATATATAATAATTATGAACTGAAAATTATGTGACCATCATAGAAGAAAGAGCACTTCAATAAAGGTAAAAGACTGAATTCTCAGGTTACTTCCGCTCCTGTAAAGCTATGTGGCTTTAGGTAAGGGCCTTCATCTGTTGACACTTGAGAATCTCTCTCTGCAGAGAGGAGTTGAAATTAGCTCATGTTCTTTTCAAACCTAAAACTCAATTTGATAATGTACTTAATGTCTCTTTCCATAGCAAAGAAACTCAGAGGTCATAATAAATATTATTTAATATATAATATTAATCTCTCTAGTGGAATTCCAACTCATTGCCACTGTTGGCTTTTGTACCTTTAGTGACGGAGTGTTCTCTCTTACAGATTGCCACTGAAGCGATAGAAAACTTCCGGACTGTTGTTTCTTTGACTCGGGAGGAGAGGTTTGAATATATGTATGCCCAGAGTTTACAGGTCCCATACAGGTAATAGCCACTGACGAGGAGGAGGGGAGTATGGGGAGTTTTTCAATCATCAGGTTTGTTTTCAGGAAAATTAGTTTGACTAGAAGGTAGGGATTAAGTGGAGAGACATCTAGAAGGGAGCCAATTGGGAAGCAGTTGTAATTCTCCAAGAGAGGAGTCACAGGACCTGACCTAAGGCAAGGACGTCTCTGAGGTAGAACCAGTGAGAGAGAGCACGCAACCGAGGGCAGGGCAGGGAGCGAGGATATTGAGAATGCCTCTGACCCTGTGTTTGCGTGATGACCCTGCTACATGATCCTGCTGGGAATGAGTTCTTTGTGGAACATGAAATTTGGGGTGTCTGTGAGGCTTGAGTGGGTAGTGCTTCCTGAGGACACCCTCCCTTCCTTGTTCTCTTTACCTGTCTCCAGTGCAGACCCTTTGTCCTTTAATGAACTCACGGTGAGTGCTCTAAAAAGTGACGTGGATACAAGCAGGCCTGACCTCTTTGACACTTTTGTTTCTTATACGATGAAGAGAGCAGACTTGGGTTTATAGTAGAGCCTTTTTATAGGAAAAAAAATTGTTTAAATTCCAGTCCTCAAAACAGAAGCAGAGTTGCTCTGCTTGAAACAGAGCCACTCACCAGTCTGCACCCACACCACCCAGCTCCATGTGGCTCAAAACCACACATGTTAACTCCCTGGGGGCGCCTTCCCTAAACCCCCAGAGGATTAGTGCCGCCCCTCATGCTGTAACATGTTATAAGGTAGACTTGCACTGCATGAATCATCCAGCTCAGCTCCTGGGTCCCCAAGGAGAAGAACATAGTGGCACCTCTGTGTGGCCCTTCACGTCCCTGCAGCTCATGGGTGTTGGGTCAACACGTGTTGAGCCATTGTTCAGTGTAGAGTCATATATGTTACATGTCCACAGGTGGGGGAAAAGGGAAGGAGTGCCTTCAGTTCAGTTCAGTCGTTCAGTCGTGTCTAACTCTTTGCGACCCCATGAACCACAGCACACCAGGCCTTCCTGTCCATCACCATCTCCCAGAGTTCACTCAAGCTCATGTCCATAAAGTCAGTGATGCCATCCAGCCATCTCGTCCTCTGTCGTCCCCTTTTCCTCCCGCCCCCAATGCTTCCCAGCATCAGAGTCTTTTCCAATGAGTCAACTCTTTGCATGAGGTGGCCAAAGTACTGGAGTTTCAGCTTTAGCATCATTCCTTCCAAAGAACACCAGGACTGATCTCCTTTAGAATGGACTGGTTGGGTCTCCTTGCAGTCCAAGGGACTCTCAAGAGTCTTCTCCAACACCACAGCTCAAAAGCATCAGTTCTTTGGCGCTCAGCTTTCTTCATAGTCCAACTCTCGCATCCATAGATGACCACTGGAAAAACCATAGCCTTGACTAGATGGACCTTTGTTGGCAAAGTAATGTCTCTGCTTTTGAATATGCTATCTAGGTTGGTCATAACTTTTCTTCCAAGGAGTAAGTGTCTTTTAATTTCATGGCTGCAATCACCATCTGCAGTGATTTTGGAGCCCCCCAAAAATAAAGTCTGACACTGTTTCCACAGTTTCCCCATCTATTTCCCATGAAGTGATGGGACCAGATGCCATGATCTTCGTTTTCTGAATGTTGAGCTTTAAGCCAACTTTTTCACTCTCCTCTTTCACTTTCATCAAGAGGCTTTTTAGCTCCTCTTCACTTTCTGCCATAAGGGTGGTGTCACCTGCATATCTGAGGTTATTGATATTTCTCCCGGCAATCTTGATTCCAGCTTGTGCTTCTTCCAGCCCAGCATTTCTCGTGATGTACTCTGCATAGAAGTTAAATAAGCAGAGTGACATTATACAGCCTTGATACTGTATACTTGGTACTCCTTTCCCTATTTGGAACCAGTCTGTTGCAATACGTGAACCGTGAACTTCCAGATGTTGAAGCTGGTTTTAGAAAAGGCAGAGGAACCAGAGATCAAATTGCCAACATCTGCTAGATCTTTTTGAAAAAGCAAGAGAGTCCCAGAAAAACATCTACTTCTGCTTTATTGACTATGCCAAAGCCTTTGACTGTGTGGATCACAATAAACTGTGGAAAATTCTGAAAGAAATGGAAATACCAGACCACCTGACCTGCCTCTTGAGAAACCTATATGCAGGTCAGGAAGCAACAGTTAGAACTGGACATGGAACAACAGACTGGTTCCAAATAGGAGTGCCTTAACCCCTAACAAACTCTTCTTGTCATTGGCTTATTTTACCTTGACCTCAACACTTCAGGGTGTGGTTAGTTCTCCTGTTAAAGTGGAGATGTGAGGACCAAACTTAGTGTTGTGGAAATGGAACCCATTTTGTCTGCTGTGCCACCATCCCCTACTGTTAATGCATCAAAGATTATGTTTTAAGGGCTGAGAAATGAAAGTCAAGTAAATGTGAGTATATCTTCTTTTCAGAAACTCTTTGAGGAAAGCACATGTCTTTGGAATTACATTTTCCATCACCCAGGCAATGATGTATTTCTCCTATGCTGGCTGTTTCCGGTTTGGTGCCTACTTGGTGGCCCAAGGCATCATGGAGTTTCAGGATGTTCTCTTGTAAGTATGGGGCTCCTATTGACAGTCAGGCTCTAGAAATGAAACACATGCCTGGATAGGAAGCCTTACTGTGAAGCTTCATGAAGAGATTTTGGTGATTCAGAAGTTGGTGTTAAAAAGAGAAAAAAAGAAGTTGGTGTTTTGCCTCTGAGTCTCGNTATTGACAGTCAGGCTCTAGAAATGAAACACATGCCTGGATAGGAAGCCTTACTGTGAAGCTTCATGAAGAGATTTTGGTGATTCAGAAGTTGGTGTTAAAAAGAGAAAAAAAGAAGTTGGTGTTTTGCCTCTGAGTCTCGCTGTGTTACTCTGAAAGCATCCCATTCCATTTGGGGAATTGGTATCTGCCCTTCTCCCCAGTACTGACTCACACATTTAACCTTCTCAAATCCATGTCTAGGTGGGGTTGTGATTCAGTGAGGGGTTTCCAGCGGGCCTGGGTGTTTGGAAAGGAACCTCACCCAGAGTCAAGTACCTGGTTCCGTTGAGAAGATTCTGAACAGGGCAGCTAAAAAATAGATGTGGAGCTCTCAGTTCTGAGAGCCCTGGAATATTCTAGGATACATTTGCTTTGCTTGATAAGAGAAAGGGAATTAGAAGGTAAGAGCTGGAGAAATTGAGGAATGAAAAAGGAAAGCTCTATGGGAATATCTGGCTCATCACCATGAAATGCAGAAGATTGTACCTGAGTCAGAAGACAGGCCTGGACTTCCTTCTAAAATACTGAATATACAGTTAAACTAAAATATGTGGTTTGGTAGTGAAAAGTGAGTGTAATTTTTCTGAGTGTCTTGATTTGGTGATGTGTGAGCTGTCCTTTGGTAGCATACCATAATCAGTGGTGACAGTTTTATATTTAAACCAGCATCATTGAAACTTGGAAGTATAATATTTCCATCCTATTTAGACATCTATCTGTGCATGCATTCCAGGTTTCTCAGGATGACCCCAACAGAAGATTGTAAAATTTCCACTCAACCTCTCTCTGACAGATGATACGCAGGTTCTCTTTATAACTATGACCAAAAGATTGTAATCAGGCATCACTGGTATTGGTGCTTGATTAGATAATTATTTGATAATTATTGCTTTGAAAGTGAAAGTGTAGTCACTCAGTCGTATCCAACTCTTTGCAATACTATGACTGTAGCCTACCAGGCTTCTCTGTCCATGGGATTTTCCAAGCGAGAATACTGGAGTGGGTTGCCATTTCCATCTCCAAGGGATCTTCTGGACCCAGGGATTGAACTCAGTTCAGTTCAGTCGCTCAGTCGTGTTCACCTCTTTGTGACCCCGTGAACCGCAGCACGCAAAACCTCCCTGTCCATGATCAACTCTTTGAGTTCACCCAAACCCATGTCCATCGAGTCAGGGATGCCATCCAACCGTCTCATCCTCTGTCGTCCCCTTCTCCACCTGCCCTCAATCTTTCCCAGCATCAGGGTCTTTTCCAATGAGTCAGCTCTTCGAATCAGGTGGCCAAAGTATTGGAGTTTCAGCTTCACCATCGGTCCCTACAATTAACACCCAGGACTGATCTCCTTTAGGATGGACTGGTTGGATCTCCTTGCAGCCCAAGGAACTCTCAAGAGTCTTCTCCAACGCCACAGTTCAAAAGCATTGCAGGCAGACTCTCAACCGTCTAAGTCACCAGAGAATCCAAATTAGTGCTTTACTCTGAGGTTAAGGTATTCAACTGATGGAAGTCATTGACTCTTGGATTGTTAGATTCAGAAAATCAGTCTTCTGAGTAAGGGACAGGGGAGACCTGTCTGAAGAGCTATCTGTTTGAAAAAGATCCCACAGGTCTAGATAAGAAGACCAAACGAACCATCTGAGTGATTTGTTCCGAGGTGTTTAGAAACAGCGCTGTGGGCTCCGTTAGCTCAGGCATAGAGCCCAAATAAATTGATCTAATGGACTCATGGTATGATCCTGGGAAGATCCCCAATTTTGTATCGGTTCTAGGCCTACTGTTTAAAAGACATTTTGATCAATGTGTCCAGAGAAGGGCAACTGAAAGTTTGAGAGTGAAAGGAGTTACCAAAGATGCAAAGGGCTTTTTAAATTATATTCCAGTTCTTTGAAGGGTAGTATTAGCCAAAAGGATGTACATTTCTCTTTGATTTGAAAAAGAACTTTTTAACAAAAGACTTCCTCTAGCAAACTTCCTCCTTCCTGAAACAAAGGATGAGAGCTGGCCTGGGATGTGCATCCTGGCAAAACTTGGAGAGCTAGACTTGACATCCTGTGAAGTATCTTCCCAACTTGAAGCTGCTATGATTCTCATGCTGTAGATTAAGAATGGCGATGCAGCGACTTCCTCGGTGGTCCAGTGGTTAGGACTCAGTTGCTTTCAGTACTGTGGCCTGAGTTCGATCCCTAGGGGGAACTAAGATCTCAGAAGCTGCAGCATGGNAAAAGTAAATCAGGAAATTTCAGCTTTTCAAGTTAGATACCAAAATAGAATTTCTTGGCATCCATTAAAATTGTTGATGCTTTGGAAATAGTCTTATAAAAACAGACAGCAAAAGGTTAGCATTCTAAGAATCTTCCCTTCCTCACTTTTTGAAATAATGCAGAGAGCATCACCTACTGGTCATAAATAAAATGAGCTTCAATTATATTACTATGCATAGCCTGTTAAAATCAAATTCCCTTCCTCTGACCAGTCTTTGTCCCAAATATGGTGAAACCAGAAGGCTTGAAGAGACTAACATTGCAGCAGTAGTCTTCCTCACGTTAATCTGTCCACACTAAAACAATTTTTAAGACACAAATGTCTGTTTTCCAGAAGAAAATCCTGCCATTTAGAGCTATGTTTGTGCTGTTAAACTCATCAGCCCATTCTTAGCTTCTGAACCTCAACCTTTTTGTGTATATGGACGTGGTTATTCTATTTTCTGCAAGCAGACTCTTTCTCACAGCTTTATCAGTTCTGCTTTTCATAATAACAAAACCCTGTTTACAGAAATACAACACCAGAGTAGGGGACAAAGGAACTCAGCTCTCTGGTGGCCAGAAACAGCGCATTGCCATAGCTCGCGCCCTTGTCAGACAGCCTCACATCTTGCTTCTGGATGAAGCTACCTCGGCTCTGGACACGGAAAGTGAAAAGGTGAGAATTTAAATGGGACTCATTCACACTTGAAGCAGCTGTCCTTAGATGGTTTAAATCTGCGCTACTCTCTTCCACAGTAGAGAACAAAATTCAGGCTGGTAACAAATGTTGCTACTTTCAGTGGAATTTAAACACTTTCTGTAGCTGTCACTCAAGAGAACTAAGATGAGATGAGGCAGGTCAGTCTTACAGCACCTGTGCTCCAAAACTAGCCCTGGGTCACTTTGTGTTGGTCCAAGAAGCTACATTCAGGAGGCATGGTCCCATCTCTACTGACAGCATCTCCTCAGCAACTGTATAAAAAAGTGGGAGCACAGAAAAATGTTTAAACCTGGCTGTTCCTTAAGGTAAATACTAGCTATTGTTTTTAGTTTGAGAAAAAGTTGAATATTCAGGTATCTGAATGATAAACTCATTCTGAGTTTTTTTTTAAATCTTTTATTGGAATATAGTTGTTTTATAATGTTGTACTGAGAATTATTTTTTAATCTTAAAAATACCGAAATTCAAAGAAGCTGTATTTGGCCCGTGCCTTGGCTTCCTGACTTAAATATAGTGCTAGACCAGAAGGATGCTGCATGGCTAAGCCCATTACTGAATGCTTTTAAATGATTGCAGCGGATACATTTATATTCACAACTTGGAGATAGCCCGTACCCGAGAACTAACCCAAACTAGGATTCGGTATCTTCCAATATAGCACATCCCTTGCTTTGTAAAATATGTATTGTATTCCACTGACACTGTTAAAGAAGCACTTATCGTTGGATACAATAACAGTGAGGCTTGTTGGGAGGAAGGAATTCAAGGGGAAGGATTATTCTGACCAGAGGTAATTTGTGTGATTACTGAACAGGTTGTCCAAGAAGCCCTGGACAAAGCCCGAGAGGGCCGCACCTGCATCGTGATCGCTCACCGGCTGTCCACCATCCAGAACGCAGACTTGATAGTGGTGTTTCAGAATGGCAGAATCAAGGAGCAAGGCACACACCAGCAGCTGCTGGCACAGAAAGGCATCTATTTCACCATGGTCAGTGTCCAGGCTGGGACAAAGCGCTAGTGAACGGTGACCATATAAGCTGTCAAATATTGTCTTATAGTCCTTGTGTTAAAATATGGCAGTTAATCAAAATTAAAAAGGGAACACTTACCAGAGAAACTATGTAGAGTTACTTATTTAACATTTCCTGCCACAATGGAAGATCCATCCCACTCTGTTCTGGGTCTTCAGAGACTTTATAATTGAAAGAACAGAAAGAAGCATCATTGACGGGAGTAAATCAGTGGGTTTGCATTAGAAAGATTATAGAATCATTCAAAGTAGATTTTGTTAATAAACTGTATAATTTTTATTTATATTTTCTTATTCGAACTGCAACTGACTACCCTGCTGAAAGATTACAGAAGTAGCAAAAAGTACTGAATGTTTGCTATAGTGCCTATAATAAAACTAAACTTTTATATGACTGGAGTCATCTTGTCTGAAGTGCCTGTAAATCTGTCATCTCTCACTTGGACCATTGAAGATCATTTCTGCCCTTTAAAAAAAGGAATTCTTTAAAAACCTCCATTAATTTTGTAAGAATGGTTAAACTATATATTAATTCCTGTTGTACATGTCTTTTCACATTGGGTTCTACAAAGCCATATGGCTTCTTCTTGAACTTGACCCTGCTGATTCTTGTATTTCCACCTTATGCTGACTGTCAAACCAGTCACATAGATCAGTACAGGATTTTAGGGGCTGAAATGGGCAGAGGATGGACAGCTGTGAAGCATATACTGTCATGTGTGTTGACTATGTTGCATTGTTCTTATAAAGGGCTTTCACAGGATTTTCATCTTTTTGTACTTTTGAAAAATATTTGCATGTATTTGTTTGGCTGTGCTGGGTCTTAGCTGCAGATACGGGGCCTTCAGTCTCTGTTGCGGCGTGTGGGGTCTCCGTTGCGGCATTCACACTCTGAGTTGTGCCATGTGGGATCCAGTTCCCAGACCAGGGATCAAGCCCAGGCCCCGTTGTCTTGGGAGCACGGAGTCTTAGCCACTGGGCCACCAAGAAGTTCCTTTTTGCACTTTTAACAATAAAATTCTTTCTCTGTTTTGATATTGAATCACTTTTTCCAGTAAACTGGACTCTTCCAAACTGATCCTTCTGGTGGCAGATGATTAAAATGTGCCGTAAGTTTAAGTACAATCAGAAAATGGTGCTCTGACTACAAAAAGACAAGCCAAAAAGCACTATAAACGTGACTGAAAGGCACAAGCTGGGAGCGATATTTGCCATATTTGTTATGAACAATTGGTATCCTGAAAATACGAGGAATTTTAAAAGGAACAAAAATGCCATCACCTCCAAGGAAAAACGGGAAGAGAACATGGTCCAGAAATTCCCAAAGAAGAAACGCTGGAGAAAGGAAAGTGCACGGTCCCGAAGAACCGCAGATTAAAATGACAAACCCTTGAGTAGTGACATCAGCCTTGTGGCAGAATAAGGCATCTACCCTCTTTGTTTTGCTCTCAGCGACAGTAATTTGGCATTAAACCATGAACAGAAGAACCGTCTGGGAGCTGCGGCATCCAACACCCTGTGCCGAGGGGACCTGAGAGGAGTCTTGCTTCCCCACAAGTCGACTCATAGGGATACAGACTTGGCCCTGACTGGACCCTGAAATAGCCTGTGAACTGGCTCAAGCAGCGCCCCCGCCCTCCCCCCACCAGCCTTGGTCCAGTGGCCCCTGGAAAACACTGTCTAAAGCAGTCACCCACAGACCAGAGAGCCTTTGAGAAGTCCGGGCTTCCAGAAGAGAAGTGTCACCCTGCCTTTGGAGCCCAAAACTGAGTGTGGATGCACTGAGAGAGCAAGAGGTGCAGCTTCACTTGACGTGCACCCCCCCACCCCCAAGGGGACCCAGCTCAGGCCAGGAGAGATCTCATCCTGCAATTTCTCTCAGGGAAAGTGAGAGCTTGTGGGTGACACGTGGCTTCCCAGTCCATGCGGGAGGCTGCCAAAAAGCTCATTTCTCTCTCCCCACATCTGGAGTCCTGAAACATGGACTGCGTGACTGGGAGGCAGGAAGAGATGGAGATGGCAGGTAGCCCCCTCAGGGCATTGAAGGCACACAGGTCCAGCTGACCGCACTCGAGANTACGGGCTTCCAGAAGAGAAGTTTCAGCCCACCTTTGGAGCCCAAAATTGAGTGTGAATGCGCTGAGAGAGCAAGAGGTGCAGCTTCACTTGACGTGCACCCCCCTACCCCCAAGGGGACCCAGCTCAGGCCAGGAGAGATCTCACCCTGCAGTTTCTCTCAGGGAAAGTGAGAGCTTGTGGGTGACACGTGGCTTCCCAGTCCATGCGGGAGGCTGCCAAAGAAGCTCATTTCTCTCTCCCCACATCGGGAGTCCTGAAACATGGACTGCGTGACTGGGAGGCAGGAAGAGATGGAGATGGCAGGTAGCCCACTCAGGGCATTGAAGGCACACAGGTCCAGCTGACCGTACTCAAGAAGCTTGTCCTGAAGCTGCAGGGGATGCCTCACCTGCAGTGCTCAGCATATGCTGTGCTGTGCTTAGTCGCTCAGTCGTGTCCGACTCTTTGCAGCCCCATGGACTGTAGCCTGCCAGGCTCTTAAGTTCATGGGATTCTCCCGGGAAGAATATTGGAGTGGGTTACCATTTCCTCCTCCAGGGGATCTTCCTGACCCAGGGCTCAAACCCAGGTCTCCTGCATTGCAGGTGGATTCCTTACCATCTGAGGCATAGCGCTCAAGACACCTCACCCACGAATAGCTGCTGAGCCTGTGGCCAGCTCCCTGTGTGCTCCCCGCAGCAGTGGCAAGAGCAGGACCTGGCTGATGACTGGTGAGCACACACAGCCGGCTGAACCAAATCTACCGGCTAGGGAGAAACCGCAAACTTGAGCTTTAGTGCCACCTTTGGCAAAACAGGAGGAAGACAGCCAGTACGTGGCCGGCTGCACCGCTGATCAAGAGAAGGCATCTAAGCCTAAGGGTTCTGCCACAAGAGGGAGCAAGAAGTGTGGGTGAGGTGCAGCCAGAGGAAGTCAGAAAGCCTCAGAATCACTGGCAGGGCTGATTGATGGAAGATACTTCTCTCCTGAACCAGTTAATAAAGACAGGAGAGGGTGAGTATTACTTCAGATGGGAGGACTGCCATGCAGACTTCAAGGGACATGAAAAATCAAGGAAACGTGATACCACCAAAGGGTGACAATGTTGAGAGAACTTCAGCTAGAAATAAAAGCAGAGGAATCAAGGAAGTGAAAGAGGAGAAATGACAGCTGATACCACAGAAACAGGTTCATAAGAGATTACTACCAACAGCTATACACCAACAAGTTGAATAAGGTTAGGATAAACGGATAAATTCTTAGAAACATATACCATACCAAGACCAAATCAGAAATCACAAATCTGAATAGACCAATAATGAGTGAGGAGATTAACTCAGTAAACCAGAACCTCCCAACAAAGAAAGGCCCAGAACCAGGTGGCTTCATTGGTGAGTTCTACCAAACATTTAAAGAATAACACCAATCTTTCTCAAACTCTTTCAAGAAATGGAGGAGGAGGGAACACTTCCAAAGTCATTTTACAAAGCCAGCATTGTCCTGATTAAAAAGTCAAAAACACTACAAGAAAAATACAGATGAATATGGGTGATCAATATAGGTGCAAAAATTCTTGACAAAATACTTGCAAACTGAATTTAATAGCACATTCTAGGGATCATACAGCACGATCAAGAGGGTTTATCCCTAGAATACAAGGATAGTTCAACATAGGCAAATCAATAGTTTATTAATAAGTTAACTCTATTAGATTAATAAAATGGAAAATAAAAATCAGATAATCTCAAGAGGTGTAGAAAAGAATTTGAAAAAATACAACATCCTTTCATAATAAAAAATTTTCAACAAATTGTATATTGAGGGAATATGTTGTTCAGTCACTAAGTTGTGTCTGAGTCTGCGACCCCATGGACTGTAGCCTGCCAGGCTCCACTGTCCATGGGATTTTCCAGGCAAGAATACTGGAATGGGCTGCCATTTCCTCCTCCAGGGCATCTTCCTGAGCCATGAATTGAACCTGCATCTCCCATGTCTCCCGCATTCCAGGCAGACTCCTTACCTCTGCGCCACCAGGGAAGCTGTAGAGGGAATGTACCTTAACAAAATAAAGGCCATATGTTGTGAGCCTACAGCTTAACATCATACTCATTGGTGAAAGACTGAAAGCTTTTTCTCTAAGATCAGGAATGAGATAAGAGTCCCCACTCTTGACTCCTAGTCAACATAGTACTGGGCATTCTAACCAGAGTGGTCTGGCAAGGAAATAAATAAAAGGCATCCACATCAGAAAGGAAGAAGTTAGATTGTCTTTGCAGATGATATGATCGTACACACATAGAAAACCCCAAGGATTCTACCAAAAAAGGTCTTTCTCTCCATGGCTTCTTTCACGTAACATAGTGCCCTCCAGATTCATCCGTGTTGCCACAAATGGGAAGGTTTCCTTCTTATGGCTGAACAATATTCCATTGTAAGTATTCACTGTGTTTTCTTTATCCAGTCGTCCTTTGGTGGATACTTAGGTTTCTGAATTTTGGCTATTGTGAGTAATGTGACAGTGAATATACAGTGCTGATTTTGTTTCTTTCGGGTACATATCCAGAAGTGGAGTTGCTGTATCGTGTGGTAGTTCTAGCTTTAATTTGTTTTTTAAAAAGCGCTTTCTGGCTGTGCTGGGTCTTCACTGCGGCGCTCAGGCTCTGGTGGTGCACGGGCTTAGTGGCCCCAAAGCACGTGGCATCCTTGTTCCCGGCCAGGATCGAGAGCACGCCGCTTGCACTGGAAGTGGCTTCTCAGCCACTGGGCCACCAGGGAAGGCCCTGGTGCTTATCTCTGAGAAACCTTCACACTGTGTTCCTAGTTTGAAGCCACCAATGTCGTGATAACTGGTCACAGGAGCCTTGGGAAACCAACAGACCTCAGGTCGGGGGAGCCACACATGATACTCTTACTCTGTTTTACTTTTTAAAAAGAAGGGGAATCGGCTCCGAGTCGGGCTGTGAGAAGAGAGAGGCACAGCTGGCTGTGAGAAATATCCCGAGTCTAGATATGAACGGTGCGGGGAAGGGGGAGAAACGGGCTAGGAGAACCCGGGACACGGATGGAGGCGAGTCTAGATATGAACAGTGGTGGGATGGGGGGAGACAGGCTAGGAGAACGCCGGGACACGGATGGAGGTGAGCAGCTCTTTCAGGAGGAAGACTGTTCGTGTGGCTTGAAGGTGGCATCGTAGTAGGAGGTTTTTTAGAGTGTGGCCCCTGGTTGCCAACTAAAGCCAGATGGGTCCCACTGTGTGCTGTTTGCTTGAAATCAGCTGTTTTATTTTCTTCGTTCCATCCTAGGATTACCCAGCTCTGTCCAACTTTAAACAATGATGATGATTTTTTTGTTCACCAGAATGAACTTCTGAATTTAGGCCAAAATGTGTTTCTGTTTCCTGATGCATACAGCAGCCGTTTGTTCCCAGGTCTCAGTAAGAAGTGTTTTTGAGCCCTTTTTCTTACTCACATCTTCGTTTCAGATGCCTGCTTCTAGTTTATGAACCTTTTGAGGAAAGGATTGTGTCGTTGCATCACTTTGTTCTTTTGTCTGGCGGTGTCCTTAGCATATACTCAGTCAGGTTCAATGTCTGCTCTTTTGCTAATTTTTAAAAAAATCTAGTATGTACCTTCCTCTCTGTTACTTTTGTTTCATCAAAAATTAAGATCTAAAAATGATTTGTTAACATAAGATACATTAAGAGTAGTCTTATGTAAGGCCATATAGTTTCACATAAAAAATAAGGAGGGAAGCCCATCATTATCATACTACCTGTGACCCAGCTTTATCTACTCTACGAAATAAAGGGGAAGCCTTTTAGGAGTTGTGTCCATAATTTTGTAAAAGAAAAAATATCTTTATGAAGTGAGAGTAGTCTGATAACAGTATGATACCAATATCAATGTCCTGGGTTTGATTTTGTATTCTCCAGGGGATCTTCCTGACCCAGGGATTGAACCTGGGTCTTCTGCATTGCAAGCACATTCTTTATTGTCTGAGCCACCAGGGAAGCCTTGTTACAGTTGTTCAGTCACTCAGTCGTGCGACCCCATAAATCGCAGCACACCAGGCCTCCCTGTCCATCACCAACTCTCGGAATTCACTCAGACCCACGTCCATCGAGTCAGTGATGCCATCCAGCCATCTCATCCTCGGTCGTCCCCTTCTCCTCCTGCCCCCAATCCCTCCCAGCATCAGAATCTTTTCCAATGAGTCAACTCTTCGCATGAGGTGGCCAAAGTACTGGAGTTTCAGCTTTAACATCATTCCTTCCAAAGAAATCCCAGGGTTGATCTCCTTCAGAATGGACTGGTTGGATCTCCTTGCAGTCCATGGGACTCTCAAGAGTCTTCTCCAACAGCACAGTTCAAAAGCATCAATTCTTCGGTGCTCAGCCTTCTTCACAGTCCCAACTCTCACATCTATACATGACCATTGGAAAAACCATAGCTTTGACTAGAAGGACCTTTATTGGCAAAGTAATGTCTCTGCTTTTCAATATGCTATCTAGGTTTGTCATAACTTTTCTTCCAAGGACTAAGCGTCTTNTGTTTTGTGGAATTTACCCAGCGTTGGATTGTTCTTTTAATGAAATTGTGTGGGAGAAAGTGGTCTCCCGTTTTATTCCTCCGCCATCTTCCCCTGAATCCTTTTCCTCATAGTTTTAATTGTCTTTTTTCAGGATGAGGTTTGGCCTCCGTAGTAATATATCTGACCAATAAACCTAAGTGTCACTAGGAAAGTGGGAGTAATTGTTTTAAACATTGCAAATATATATATATATTTCACTTTCAAAGACATTCTACAGTCCATATACAAAGAAAAGAGAAGGCTTAAAGAACCAAATGACAAGATTGAATCCAAGTTCAGCTAATTCATGGTTGCCGGGCTACTTAGCACATAGAAATAAACTCTCTGAGCCTTTGTTTACAAACATCTGAGATGGGAATGAAAACATATATTGCACTACTATTATGAAGATTATATGATGCAATGTGCCTAACACCTTACCATCACAGAGTTACAGAGTACCTGTCACAGAGTTGTATTTGGATAGTAACTGTTTTCAGCTCTCGGTCACAGCGTGAAATTCACATGAGCTAGTAAGTTAAACCCATTTCTATAGCCAAGCATTGATTAGGTGATTGATTCCTTAATGCATTCATTTTAATTGATTAATTTATTCATATAACAAGCACTGCTGTCAAGTACTCAGTAGTGAATAAGGCTTTCTGTAAAATATTACCTCAGAAAATATTACATTATCTGGAAGAAGATATGAGAAATTAAAGCACTATAATATATTCTATAAGCACTCCCAGAAATGAAAATTGTAGCAGTATGTATGTAGTAACAACAGGAAGTGAAAAAGTTGGGATGTATTTGCACTGATGAATAATTGTATAGCAGAATAAGATAGGGCAGGAGATGAGGAAGCAAAGCCAAGAAGTAAATCTTACCTCAATGTTAGACTGAAAGCCTGTCTGTAGGATTCAATCTTTTCATTTATTTCAGCCATTCATTCAGTCATTTGCCTACCTTCCAATCTACTTATTCTTCTTTTCATCCATCTCTCTATATCTACCAACTCATCAGTCTATCCTGTAAATACTTCAGTCAATTCAGTTCAGTTGCTCAGTCATGTTCAGTTCTTTGCGATACTGTGGACAGGAGCATGCCAGGCTTCCCTGTCCATCACCAACTCCTGGAGCTTGCTCAAACTCTTGTCCACTGAGCNCCTGTAAATACTTCAGTCAATTCAGTTCAGTTGCTCAGTCATGTTCAGTTCTTTGCGATACTGTGGACAGGAGCATGCCAGGCTTCCCTGTCCATCACCAACTCCTGGAGCTTGCTCAAACTCTTGTCCACTGAGCCAGTGATGCCATCCAACCATCTCATTCTCTGTCATCCCCTTTTCCTCCTGCCTTCAATCTTTCCCAGCATCAGGATATTTTCCAATGAGTCAGCTCTTTGCATCAGGTGGGTAAAGTATTGGAGCTTCAGTTTCAGCATCAGTCCTTCCAATGAATATTCAGGACTGATTTCCTTTAGGATTGACTGGTTAGACCTTCTTGCAGTCCAAGGGACTCTCAAGAGTCTTCTCCAACACCACAGTTAGAAACCATAAATACTTATTGAATGTCTATTAGGTTCCAAGACTAAAACTGTAATGATAGGTCCTTTTCTTCAAAGACTTTAGAATGCAGTTGTATAATGCACATAGAGTAGATAATTTTAGAAAATTGTGTTAATTTTAATAACATTTTATATATATTAGTGGTTATGAACCCATGGTTTGGCATTATAAAGACCTATCTAGACTTGAATCCCAGCTCTTCTACATAGTAAATTTAAGCAAAGATACTCATCTTTCTCAGTCACCATTTGTTTAGCTATTGACCTCTGATTATTAGTGCATATTTCACAGAACTATTTCAAAGATAATGTATGAAAAGCTTGATTCAATATTTGAAATGTCATCATGATGTTGGATGAGGTAGAGTAATTAAATTGATCTCGGTGTGGAGATGCCAAGATATTCTCCAGAATGACCCATTAGAACTGTGTCCTAGAAGGGAGTAGACTTTTCCAGGTGACCAGTCTGGGTATAGGAAAGATGGTCAGTAGGTAGAAGGAATGACATTTGCAAAGCATTGTGGAAAATAAAGGATTGAATGTAAGAATTCTATTGTACTTTAGTCCTTCTTTTTCAAAACCATATGTGGCAGAGCAAATAAAGAAAGCAAGAATGTAAATAAAAGAAAACACAGTCCAGAGAGAGAGAGGATAAGAGAGAAAGAGACATCCTAGAAATATGGACTTAACAGAGTCCTGGCTGAGTAAAGGTGGTCTTTAGCAGCTTCACAGGTTTAGAAGCTAACTTACATAAAATTAATGGCAATTATCATGAAAAGGAGAAAAAACTTCTATTTCAAGCTGTGAATTTTCTGATTTGCTAAATGGAGTAAGAAAACATTAGATCTATTTAAAAGTTTTAGTGGGTTTAATTTTTTTCTCAGGCACAACAGTACTGCTTTTTAAAAATAATATCTAATTAAATATAAGGTTTCTGATTTTTAGTGAACTGCAAAAAAATGTTATCTCTTCTCTGTGGGATATATTGCACAGAATATATTATACACAGACAAGCAGAATATATCATTTGCTATTAGAGTGAAGCTCTTCTGATGGATCATAAAAATATATTTTAAATGTAGTTAAAGAAGAAGGATGACATCAAACATTTGTAAGTTCCTTGAGAGCAAATGTCTAATCCTGAATATTTACCACCAAATCTCTACCATAAGGCAGTGAAGTCTATAAATAAGCATCGAGTGTTTAACTGTTCTGTTAAATTAAGATTTTAGAGGGTGGGAATATATTTTGATTTTTATAGTGTCTGGAATTGTAATAGAAATTTATGAAGTTATATTTTATAATTGTAATGTTTCTTACTTCTGAGGATATTAACTGTGATTCATGGTCACAGAATGCAATTTGAAGAGAAACAATTCAAGTTAACCCTTTATAGTATCAGACTTAGTGGCTCTTTTAATTCCTTGCAAATTTATTTATATATTTTCATTTATCAAATACTTGAGTTTTTACTATGCATCAGGGCAACATAATGTATCTAAAAGTGTCAGATACAAATGAAGATATGGGCCCAGCTTGCTCAAGGAAGATATAAAACAGGATGGGGGCCTCCCTGGTAACTCAGTGGTAAAGAATCCACCTGGCAACGCAAGAGATATGGGTTCAACCCCTAGGTTGGGCAGATTCCCTGGAGAAGGAAATGGCAGCCTGCTCCAGTATTCTTGCCTGGGAAATCTCATGGACAGAGGAAGAGTCAGACACAACTTAGCAGCTAAAACAACAGTAGATGGAGAGCTATGTTACAAGGTGAAATTTGATGAGTCCTATGAGAGGTCCTAGAAAAGGAAATGACTACACACTCCAGTATTCTTGCCTGGAAAATCCTATGAACAGAGAAGCCTGGCAGACTACAGTCCATGGATCACAAAGAGTCAGACACAACTGAGCAATGAAACCACTACCGCCAAACCACAAGAGAGGTCCAGGTCAAATATGGGGCAGTTCATTTATTTCTTGAACACAAGTATTCTCCACTCTTTAAGAAATCACGGACCTTCAGTATTTATTTTTTCTTTTTTTGATCAGAAGAGAAAATAAGATCAAAAGGAATGAAGTCATGTTGGTTAATCAAGATCTCATAACATAAGCAGTCACATTGCTCAGCTCGATTAAGTGACTGAGCTCCTTTTATGTGCCAGCTATCTTGCTAATCACTTCACATGAATTGGCAGAATCAATGAATTAAGTAGTTGTTTTGATGATTACCATTCACAGATAAGGACACTGAGGGAAGGGGCAATGGGATAACTTCCATGAGTCCTCTCAGATTGCAAAAGCTAGATCCAGGAATGGTTTCTGTTATCACCATTCTCATTTATTATACTATCACACACACACACACACAGAAAAGGCATGCTTCTTTCACTGGAAGACTGATAATTCACATCCTTCATGGAAATACCATCATAGATACACCTTCGGGGTGTCAAAGATGCTCTGAAAAGGGAAACCTAGTCCAGACTGCATGTGGCCATAGGAGAGAAGGTATAATCATACCTAAATTAACCTCCAGTTAACCTCCAAGGAGCAGTAGGTATCGCAGAGGAGAAGAACAGAAAGAAATATATGCTCAAAGATAGACAGCAACATAAACAAAGCTAGGATTACAAAAAACAAACATAAAAAAGCATGTCTTGAGGAAGCAACACATATAGCAGAGTCTACCCCAACTCCCGGGCAAAACAGTCCTGAAAAGCCTCCGAAGTTGGAGGATTATCATCTGGAAAAATCTAGAATGGAGGGAGATCACTATGACATGTGAACATATAAAGTCTTTTAAATACTTTTTCTATGTTTGTTTAAGTGGATAATAACCCCATACCAAATAAAGACTATAGTAAGTCTGAGTAATTGATTGATTTTTATTTACCACCCTTACTTCTTAGTATTTGCTAAAAAAATTAAAGACATCTCATTCTCTCTCTCTTTCTCTCTGACCTCAGTTCTCTTCAGCCTATAGAATTAGGAAGTATTGTTCAAAGATTTTCCACTACTTTCTTTATCTTTCTTCAGACTTCATTTAAATCTTACTCCTACACTGTTATAATTTTGTCTTGTATTCTTATTTCAAATGTTTTGTTTTCTCTCTTTTTAAAAACTGTCTGCAAAGATAGAAATGACTTAGTTTCTTTGTAGAGGAATGAGAATACTCAGCTACTAAAGCTCTACTTACAAGACAATGCATCTGTGCTCCCAATATAAATGAGAAAACCCCCAAATGAAGATAAAATGCTACTACAGATTAGAGTGACAAAACCATAGTAAGTGAGTAAAGCAGGGGTGGCTGCAGCAGAGAGAAAGACATCTTGAACCCCTAGCTTCTCATTGTAATGATGGTTAAATTATCCTCTCTGAACATCACTTTTTCATCTATAAAATGTGGATTATATTACTACTCACAGGAGATTGTGTTGAGTTTTGGAGATATAATTCACATAAGACTTAGTGCAGTGCCTGGTGCATTAAAAGTGGTTACAAAATGCTAGTCTGGACAGTTGGATAAGAGCCAGGTCATAGCAGATTTTGTATAACTTGCTAAGAAATTGTAGTTCATTCTGTGAGCTGCATGACTCCATCTACAGGACTGAAGCAATAGGGAGCTGGGTCAGATATTTACTTAAGATGGATCACTCTGCCAAGTAAGATGAAGATAGTTTTGGAAGCGTGCAAATGAGAAGCAGAAGTGGGGAGGAAAACATGAAACCAGCCGCACATTTAGTACATTTGTTCAAAGTGCAGATCACTCTGACTGATCATCTAAAATGCCAGTTTATGGCAAAGACAATTTTGGAAATTTTAAAACATCAGGGCTCTGTCTTAATAAAGGGTTGCTTTTAGCAGTTACTCTGAAAGACTGGTTTTAGTAATTCTATGGCTTCCCTTAGGACTATAGGTAGAATGAAGTTTTTTACTTATAGATGTGCAAGGTGTAGCTTTTAAGTGAAGTGAATATAAAATTTTGCATGTCTCTGAAGGGCAAACTATTACTCTAAGGGCACATAGAGGTTCTGCCAAAAATTGATACCCTTTTCCCATCCAAACCCTCTGTGCATGGTCATACCACCAATATTTTAATCTTGGAAAATGAATCCAAAAGGCAATATATTGATGTGATTTTCTCTGTGTCAACCAGTATGCTTGGGGCATAGCCTTCATCACCAGTCTTATGGTAAAAATTCAATGAAATATGTGTATCTTTTGCTCTTCAGAGCAGTTAGAAGAATTATAGGTCACCAGTGCCCTGGGTAGCTGAGACACAACAATATATTATTCATCATTCTAGTGCGTTTTGAAGTCAATGGACAAGACACCATTTAATTCTGGCTTTTACAATAGACGTGTATCCTTTTAAATTTAAAGTGCAATATACATGCAATATCATTTTTAAGTATACATCTTGGAATTCAAAATGGATATACATTTTGAAGCAGTCACCACAGTAATTCTAGTTATCATCTGTTACCCTAGTTAAAAGTTATTGCAACATTATTGATGCTATTCCCTGTGTTGTAAGGACCAAGTGCACTTGCCAGCCCTAGCCAAGGGCCAGGGCGTGTTATAACTCAGGAGCTGTTTGACTTTAGCAATGTGAAGGGAGGGTGCCACTCTCCTTTGCCCCATATTCAAGCTTACTAGCCTGTGGAGCATGTTAGGTTGGGAATGCGGCACTGGCATCTGCCACTGCCCCCATTTCTGGGGAGTCTTTCCACCATCCTGTGCCCCTCTGGCCAATTTTTTACTTTGTATCACATGATCTAACAACCACAATAAGTATATTGGTAGAACTATGATTATATGTTGAATCTTCTAATATCAACAGAAGCTTTTTATGTCCCATGTATAAATTATTTCAATAAAACTCTATTTCATAAGGAGAGTAAAAATGTTATACCTATTATATAGATAAATATAATATTCAATATGTTATACAGATTTTTTTTTAAAATAGGAAGTTTTGATAAAGTCTTCTTGAAGCTAANTGGTAGCCTGCCTTCCAGGTCACCACGGGGCACCAAGCTGAGCCCCCTGGGTTATACTGCAAGCTCTCACTAGTACGTATTCCACACACGCTGGTGTGTGTATATGTCAATCCCAATCTCCCAATTCATTCACTCCCTTCACCCCATGCTGTGTCCACACATTGATTCTCTATGTTTGCATTTCTGTCTGATTCACAAATAACTAGGCATTGGCCAGAACGTAAAAGTACTTTTTTCTCCTTTTATTCTGGATTCCACAACCTCAGTGCTCTACTCTCCAACAGTGATGGTACCTCCTAGACAGACATCAAACCGGATAGGTTGTCCCTTTTCATGACCTTCTCCTGTTTCTTTAGAGTCCTCAACCTCGATTCTTTAACAAGCCTAGCTCTGATTCTATGGAATTCTCATGGTGCCTAACAGTGTTCCCCTTGGGAGATTAAGGAATGTCAGTGCAAGTGCTTTTAAGCTGTTATTCACTGTAGGATGGCAAAGATGGAGCTAGTAATATTTTGTTGTTATTTTTTGTAATTTTTTGTTGTTACCTTTGTAATTTGGTGCATGACTTCTCTAAAATTCAAAGCTCACACTCCAGCATAGGAATCATCTTCATACTTTCCCAAGGTCAACACGTGGATTCTAATAGTACATTGAAGCCAAGTTCACGTTAACTTCAAATTTTCTACCTTAGACTAAAATTATGTGTTATAATTTTTTCTGCTTCCTTCAAAGACTCAGTAGCATGATGCACCTGTATTTTCTTAAAACATGAGGAAAGACAGAAGATTTGATAGCATCTTCAATAGCTTGGTATTGGCTGTTGTGTATCATATGATCTTCCCCTTAGAAATGAGGAGATTTCCTGGGAGAAAATTCATGAAGATGTGCCTGGTTTGCTTTTAAATGATTCAAAGGCTTGTTCTAAATAAATCTATCTGGAGAAAACTCTGGCTTGAAATCTGACCACCAATGGCTGGATTTGCTGTGCTTTGTCTGAAAAATATCCACTTACAAATAATAAATGCAGTGCTGCAGAATATTGAAGAAGGACTGGGGGATTCCTGTTGCTATCGCTCAGTCCTTGTGATCCTCAAATCTCTGGATTTCTGCCTGTCATGTTCTCAGTGGCTGGGTCAGTCACTGCTTCTTACAAGTGGCCTGAGCTTTCAGCAAAGCCCTGGGGTGCCTGCACTGCTTTTGAGTTGCTGCCAGCTTTCTCCTTGCAAAGGTATATGCTGCCTATGTCCCCATAAGCATTAGACCTTCACCAAAACTGCAGAGGAATGGCATAGCTTCTTTCCTTTGCAAGAAATGTTATCAGTACTAATGACCTTCTCAAGTACTCTACCAAGTAAGACTGCTCTGCTTTGTTCTGCAATTTCCATGGAGAAATATATATTTTTGTCATATAGTTATGAAAATAATCCTTACCCATGCCATATTTATATAGCATATTTGCCAGGCACAATTATATGATTTATGTTTTCTATCTCTAGTCCTCATAATAATTATTATCCCCATCTACAGATGAAGAAATTGAGACTTGCATAGGAAAAGTAACTTTCCCAAGGTCACATAGTCAGAAGCAGTCTTTGAGAAGAACGGGTCAGTCTGGTCTCACGTGCTGTTCTTTTTCTATTACTCCTTTTTATTTTCATTCAGCTAAGGGAAAATTGATTAAAAAAAAAAAACAGGGGGCTTCAGTTTCATTTGGGAGTAAATCTCATTTGCAAAGAATTTGAGTGTCACTGTAATTATTCATCCATTCTCGTCATACCAGATGTATCAGTAATTGTTTAAATTAGCCATAACACTTGCCTTTAAAGAATAATCATAGTCTATTTGAGCATGGAGCCAGGGCTCACATGCCCTCACCAAATGATCTGTGTGAGTCAGGATATAGTAAATTGCTGTTACAGTTATTCCTCAAACCCCAATGACTTGGTTTATCACTCAATCACACTTCAGTGTGGGTGATGGTTAGAGGGCAGAGATTCTACTCTAATTGGCTCTTCAGGGGCACAGGCTTCTTCCATCTTGTGTCTCTCCTCTTATGTAGATTCCCCAGACTCATTTTCATTTACCCTGAACTGAAGAATAAGGGCAATGGTGGTAGTTTAGTCACTAAGTTGTGTACGACTCCTGCGACCACATGGCTTCTCTGTCCATGGGATTTTCCAGGCAAGAATACTGGAGTGGATTGCCATTTCCTTCTCCAGGGGATCTTCCCGACCCAGAAATCGAACTCAGGTCTCTGCATTGCAGGCAGATTCTTTACGGACTGAGCTATGAGGGAAACCCTGTGTACGGGAAGTTTATATGGGTTAGAATAGTACTAGAAGCAGTCAACAACACTTCTGTTCATTGCATTACATTGGCCAGATAATAGTCATATGACTATATTTAACTGCAATAGATGCTGGGAAATGTAGTCTAACTCTGATCAGGAAGAAGAGGACATGAATATTGGTGAGAACCAGTAAAAAGATGAAAACAAGTTGGCCAATTAGAAGGAATAAAGGCAATTGGAGAGAAATTTATTTATTACTTATTTAATACAATTTGGAAACATTTTCCAGATAATTGTGAAGATTCCAGGATAGCATGATTAAACAAGACAGCATTATTGTTCTTATGGAATTGACATTATGGCAATATACAAACAAATAAATGAGAAAATATCAGTTGGATGTACATGTTAAAGGTAACAAAACACAGTGATGTGATAGAGGGTCTAGTTAATTTGGACTGGCTGGTCAGGAGTTACACATACAAGGTGACAGGTACATAGACACACTAAGTCAGAGAAAACAGTTGTGACCAGAGTACATGGAACTAAGAGAACGGTGATGAAACTGTGACTGCATAGGTAGGTTAGGACGAGGCCTTTGCTGTTGTTCAGTCACTAGGTTGTGTCCAGTTCTTTACGACCCCATGGACTGCAGCATGCCAGGCTTCCCTGTTGTTCGTTCACTATCTCCTAGAGCTTTGTCAGACTCCTTTCCATTGAGTCAGCGATGCCATCCAACCATCTTATTGTCTGTCCCCCACTTCACCTCTGCCCTCAATCTTTCCCAGCATCAGGGTCTTCTCCAATGAGTTGGCCCTTCACATCATCACATGGCCAAAGTATCAGAGCTTCAGCATCAGTCCTTCCAGTGAATATTCAGGGTTGATTTCCTTTAGGATTGACTTATCTGATCTCCTTACTGTCCAATGGACTCTCAAGAGCCTTCTCCAGCACCATAGTTCAAAAGCATCAATTCTTCAGCACTCAGCCTTCTTTATGGTCCAGCTCTCACATCTGTACATGACTACTGCAGAATATCATATCTTTGACTATACTGACCTTTGTTGACAAAGTGATGTCTCTGCTTTTTAATATGCTGTCATAGCTTTTCTTCCAAGGAGCAAGTATCTTATAATTTCATGGCTGCAGTCACAGTCCACATGATTTTGGAGCCCAGGAAAATAAAATCTTTCACTGTTTCCACTTTTTCCTCATCTATTTGCCATGAAGTGATGGGACCAGATGACATGATTTTAGTTTTTTGAATACTGAGTTTTAGGCCAGATTTTTTACTCTCCTTTTCACTCTCATTAAGAGGCTCTTCAGTTCTTCTTCAAGTTCACCCATTTGGGTGGTTTCATCTGCCTATCTGAGGTTGTTGATATTTTCCCCAGCAACCTTGATTCCAGCTTGTAAGTCATTCAGTCCAGCATTTTCTGTGATATACTCTGCATATAAGTTAAACAAGCAGAGTGACAATATACAGCCTTGATGTATGCCAAGGACCAGGCCTTAAAAGAGCTTAATAGGTTAATGTTGATCCTCTGGAGAAGGGCACACCAACCCACTCTGGTATTCTTGCCTGGGAAATCCCATGGACAGAGAAGCCTGGCAGGCTTCAGTCCATAGGGAGGGTCGAAAAGAGTCAGACATGACTTAAGCAGATTAGCATGCATGTGTGTGTGTGTGTGTGTGTGTGTGTACATACATACATACGTGCTTCCCTGGTGGCTGAAAGGGTAAAACATCTGCCTGTGATGTGGAAGACCCAGGTTCGATCCCTGGGTCAGGAAGATCCCCTGGAGAAGGAAATGGCAACCCACTCCAGTATTCTTGCCTGGAGAATCCCATGGACAGAGGAGCCTGGTGGGCTACAGTTCATGGTGTTGCAGAGTCAGACATGACTGAGCGACTACATTTATACATACATATATGTATGTATATATATATATGTATATACACACACACACATTTTTCTCCACGTCTCTTCAATTATGGTTTATTACAGAATATTAAGTATATTTTCCTGTGCTATACAGTAGGACCTTATCATTTATCCATTCTATATAGTTTGTATCTGTTAAACCTAAATTGCCAGTCCATCCTTCCCCTACCCCTGTTCCCCTTGACAACCACAAGTCTGTTATCCATTTTTCCAAGTCTGCTTCTGTTTCATAGGTAAGTTCATTCGTGTTATATTTTAGATTCCACGTATGAGTACTAAGTGGTGTTTGTCTTCTCTTTCTTCTTACATCGTTTAGTATGATAATCTACAGGTCCATCCATGTTGCTGCGATTGGCATTATTTCATGCTTTGTATGGCTTAGTAGTTTTCCATTGTGTATATGTACCATATCTTCTTTATCCATTCATCTGTTGCTGGTCATTCAGGTTGTCCCCAAGCCTTGGTTGTAAGAAATAGTACAGCTATGAACATAAGAGTGCATACATTTTTTTGAATTAACTTATTTCCAGATATTTGCCCAGGAGTGGGATTGCTGGTTCATATGGCAACACTATTTTCAGACTTTTAAGGACCCACTATACTGTTTTTCATAATGGGTACATCAATTTGCATTTGCAATAACAGGGCAGAAGGGATCCCTTTTCTCCACACCCTCTCTAGTAGTTTTTATTTGTAGACTTTTTAATGACTGGTGTTTGAGGTTGTAACTCATTGTAGTCTTGATCTTCATTTCTCTAATAATTAGTGATGTTGAACATCTTTCCATGTGCCTGTTGGCCAGCTGTATGCCTTCTTTGGAAAAAGAAGGCATGTTTATTTAGGTCTTCTGTCCATTTTTAATTTTTTTTTCCTGATTGCTATTGAGTTATATAAGTTGTTTATATATTTTAGAAATTAAGCCCTTGTTGGTTGCATAGTTTTAAAATATTTTCTCCCAATCTATAGGTTGTCTTTTCATTTTGTTTATGATTTCCTTTGCTGTACAAAAACTTATAAGTTTGGTTAGTTACTGCTTCTTTATTTTTGCTTTTATTTCTATTACACTGTTGTTGTTGTTTTTAATTTACTCTTTATTCAACAAGAATCCATTGCTATAGAGAGTAACACAATACAATTTTGAAAAGTATTGATAGTTTTGATTCAATTGGATTGGAGAAGCTAAGAGTGGAAGGAGGAAGGCCAAGCAATCAAGTTAATAAGAAGTCCTGAAATGCTGAACTGATGAGGAAGCAGTATGGGTTTAGGAACGGGTGTGGTAGATTGCAGAAAACTTTCAAAGATAAAGTGGGAAGGGCTCCTTGACTAGCAATCTGAGTTAACACTGCTTAGATTTCCAGTTTAAGCTTCTACTGCTCTATTCACTAGCTAGACAATACACAGCTTTAGAAGCAGATAGTTGGGAGTGCAGCAGAGAAAATTTAAGTTTACTGTTCACTTTTATCATTCCTTTATCTATTTTACATAGAGGTGAAAAATTATTCAGAGCATTAGAGTTGGAAATTCATGTCCCACTTTTAGTTAGGCACCATGTCTACCAACTTTTAATATTCTTTTCATTCTACTGTGTCCTGGAGAAAGAGAAAGGACAGATGTAACAGTAAAATATTGAGTATACCTTGTACACTTTGCATGCAGCCTCTCATTTTCTCCTTATCATACACATTTGGAGTTATTCAGTTCAGTTCAATCGCTCAGTTGTGTCCGACTCTGCGACACCATGGACTGCAGCACATCAGTCTTCCCTGTCCGTCACCAACTCCAGGGGTTCACTCAAACTCACGTCCATCGAGTCAGTGAGGCCATCCAACCATCTCATCCTCTGTCATCCCCTTCTCCTCCCACCTTCAGTCTTCCCCAGCATCAGGGTCTTTTTTAGTGAGTCAATTCTTCACATCAGGTGGCCAAAGTATTGGAGTTTCAGGTTCAACATCAATCCTTCCAATGAATATTCAGGACTGAATCCTTTAGGATGGACTGGTTGGATTTCCTTGCAGTCCAAGGGAGTCTCAAGAGTCTTCTCCAACACCACAGTCCAAAAGCATTAATTCTTCAGTGCTCAGCTTTGTTAATATGTCCTTTTTGTTCAAAATGGGGAAACAGAGGCCCAGAGAAAAATTTGCCCTTAATCCCACAGTAAGGAACAGAATTCGTATCAGAACATGGGTTAAGTGGAAATAGGGGGTGGTGTCATTTGTTCTACTACATGCAAAGCCATCAGGAAATTTGCCCAAGAGTGAAGAGAACATTAGACCAAGACTCCAACACTGATGGCCAGGCTACATGTCTATTTTCTCTCAGTTATATGTTTCAAATACTCATGGAAATAAGCTAATACATGAGTGAAAAATGAACTAAAGATATTTGGTTTTCATTCCTCATGGTCATCATTGAAAATAAAGTTACCATAAAAGTCATTTTTATTGCTTATTTAAAAGGCACTTTTATTTAAATTAAAGCACTGTTTAGCTGTTTCTAAGTCTTGCAAGCTATTACAGCTAGTTTTCAAATGTTTTCGTACTGAGAAGTTCACCTTTGTAAAAAGAGATTTAATGACCTTTTAAGGAAAAAGAAAAGAAGTTTGACCAGCAATTATTTTTAGTAGCAAATACATTTTGCAAAACAAATTTTGCCAGCCTTTAAAATAGGGAAGTCATGTAGCTAAATAGGTAAGACACATAGTTGTGTGGACTACTAGAAGGGGCACTGGAATGAAAATCCAAAATCCAGAACTACATGAATGGCTCTTAGCTTTTTTTTTTTTTACTCATTTGTTTATTCGTTTTATCACTCCTTCAGTACAAATTCACTAACTAGTATTAGAGGCCCTGGGGTAAAAAAGGATGGAAGGTTTAGATAACCTACAAGTTTTCACAATTTAATACTAACTATAATGCCATCAATAACTGTAATCATTAATATTCATTTATTTTTTAAAAAGTGAACACATGTTTAATTAGTCTGAGATATGTTTCAAGCACTGTTTTAGGCACTGGAAATACATGGTATCCAAGAAAAACATGAAGCCTTGCTTTTACAGAGCGCACATTTTCAGCAGGTATAACACATAGTGAGTTGCCCATAGATACTCAGACCCTCAGACTGGGATACCCTCTCCCTCCTCTTTTTTTCTCCTTCTCCCCATCTTCCCCCTCCTTCCTCCTCCTCCTCCTCCTCCTCCTTCTTTTTATTCCTCTCTCCTTCTAGACAGATGTTTATTATACACATGCAAATGCACGCACACACACACACACACACACACACACACAGACAAGAGGAGAGTTTGATTCTATTGCCCTGGAGAACCCTGACTGGTAAATGTGGTCATGAAAGAAACCAAAATGAAGTGCAAGAGTGAGACCCATGGGTGTTTAGGGGAGGAATATTCCAGACTGGTGCAACTGCAAGCACAGTAGTCTCTGAGGTGGGAGAAACAGCAGGGATGCCAGTGTTTTGGAGTGCACTGAAAAAGTGATAGGTGATTAGAGGGAAAGTCTGTGGCCAGTTCTTACAGAATCTTATTGCCATAGTAAGGATATTAGGGTTTATTCTAGGTAAAATATGCAGCAAGCCATTAGAAGGTTTTTGGTAGCTCATTCTCAAATGGTTCAAAAAAAGACTAATGATAATGGGATTACGCAGAGGGACAGAGAGGAGAACAAACACCATAGAACAAAATGCAACAAACTTAGAGAAAATGGTTTCTGGGATATGATATTTCTGTGTAGTGTACTTGCAGCTTTTTATATATGTGAAGATTCTTGAGAGTCCATTGGACTGCAATGAGATCCAGCCAGTCCATTCTGAAGGAGATCAGCCCTGGGATTTCTTTGGAAGGAATAATGCTAAAGCTGAAACTCCAGTACTTTGGCCACCTCATGCAAAGAGTTGACTCATTGGAAAGGACTCTGATGCTAGGAGGGATTGGGGGCAGGAGGAGAAGGGGACGACCGAGGATGAGATGGCTGGATGGCATCACGGACTCGATGGACGTGAGTCTGAGTGAACTCCGGGAGTTGGTGATGGACAGGGAGGCCTGGTGTGCTGCGATTCATGGGGTGGCAAAGAGTCAGACATGACTGAGTGAACTGAACTGAACTATATATTTGAATTATTTAGAAATAAACCATTAATGCATTTTTGGAAATTGTAGCTCATGTAAATATGCCTGTCTTTTGATTCGGAGAGAACTGAAGTCAGTTGTCACTTGGTTTACCTTGGACAAGTCACTTAATTTCTGAGCATCTTCATGTTTCTTATCTGATAATTAGTACATAGACGATTTCTGAGAGTTTCAATGTTACATATATGGCATTATTATATATATATATATAATATATATCTACCTTAATCACCTTGCTGTACACCTGAAACTAACACAATATTGTACATCAACTATAGTTCATTTTTAAAAAAAATTTGGAGGTTATTGCTAAAGAAGTGCCTAACCTAAAAGATATGTTTCTAAGATAAATCCCTATTATATTTCCTTCATTTTTTTTTTGAACACTATTGGAAATGCTTGGTGTGCCAGCCTGGTTTGTTTCCTCCTCAACTGATTGTTCTAATTCCACCATTCAGCCATCTAAGCAACCACTCCTCTGCTCATTTGTATGCTTTCATGTTCCATAAAGGCTTGATATGGCTTACTTTATGTTATTATTATTATTATTTTTGCTTTTCAGATCTTGCAGGACATGATTAGAAAGTGAAAGCAATTAAGTAAAAAAATGGATTGTGTCTCATGCATCCTTCGTAAAAGTCACCTTGGGGAGACTGATTACTCTAATAAGGCTCCAGATCTTTTTGGATCATATACTGAAAACTGACATTTATGTTCCCTTAGCCTCCATCCACAGTAAGAATCAGAGAATCAGGTTACCATATGTAGAGTTACACAGCATGGCTTTTATGAATTGACAAATCTTAGCATTAGAAGGGATTATAGCAGTATTGGTAGATAACTTCTTCCACCACATTCTCACAACTTTGCGGTCTGGCCATCACAGACTTGGAATGACAGCCACTTGCTTCTAGTACAAGACCTCATGTGAGTGCCCTGTCAAATCTGGGCCTAGTTTTGTCAATGTCTATGCATATGTTGCAGAGAAGGAAATGGCAACCCACTCCAGTGTTCTTGCCTGGAGAATCCCAGGGATGGTGGAGCTTGGTGGGCTGCCGTTTATGGAGTCGCAAAGAATTGGACATAACTGACATGACTTAGCAGCAGCAGCATGCATATCGGACCTGTATGTGCATACGTATAATGGTTTCTACCTACCATCCTAATCCTGTCCTGTACAACTGTGTGTACTTCACATAATTTCTTTCATAGGACAATCCATTTCATATTCAAACATGTGGAGACTGATACTTTCTAAAAGACTGCATGACAACTCAACTTCCTTAATCTCATTATCCCTACTATGTCAGTGTTTTTCTTACCTTATGTTAAATATCCATAGTTCCTTAGTTTAGTTCTTATGACGTTTTCAAGACTACTATCACTGTGCTTCTTGCCATTCAGGATACTGTCTAAGTTATTAATGACCCTCTTCATTAATAAATAAGCTTATTTAAATCTGACTCCCCAAACTGAATACAATTATTAAACTGCATTCCAACCAATATTAAATAAAGAGTAACACTGACCTTGATCTGAACACTGTAATGTAGGATCAAATTCTAAATGAACAGAACTATGGTGAATCATTTTGCAAAGCTGTTTCTTTGGAAGTCCCTCAGATATACAAATCTGATAAATTAATTTTTTTTATTTTTTACATATTGGCTTTATTTAAATTGAGGTTTTCTTGTTTTCTATTTGGAAGATAGAAATTTGTGTACCCAGTCTTTTCTGCAAGAAGTAGGCACTTCCAAATCAATTAAGCCACAGAATCAAAGAAAATGAGGAAAATAAGACTTCCTGATATGTCATGTTCATACTATTAGTTTTTATAATGTTCTGGAAACTTCTTCATTCAGTAAATACAAATAACACACTAATAATATTATTGCAGTTTCTTTAATGAATAGAAACATTTATTTTCCATAATTTTCTTTGGAATGGCATTCACATATTTCTGTTAAAATTTTTAATAAAACATCAATTTAGGTAACCATTTATTATACCATATTCATTTTCTCCTCTGTGCTTGACAATCTATTCCACTGTGTGTCATTTAAGCAAATCCTGTATTATGGCAAACATCATTTTAAGAATTGGGGGGATGTGAGTACTATTTCCTGTTTATAACAGTGTCCATTCAGTCAGTTCAGTTCAGTCGCTCAGTCGGGTCCTNTACTCTGCATAGAAGTTAAATAAGCAGGGTGACAATATACAGCCTTGACGTACTCATTTTCCTATTTGGAGCCAGTCTGTTCAGTTTGCAAATTTGGTCAAACTGAATGCTTCTCTGAGTCTTAGAAATTTCCATGAGAAGCTAATAGATCAGAAGTATTTACAGGATTACAACAGTTACATTGTTAAAAAGTACCTAGAGAACCTTTTCCTTACTGAATGACACCTTGCCCTCCTTAATTCGTCCTCTTACCTACTGAGTCTCTGATTTTTGAAAATTTAGTTATACCATAAATTTCTCCTTTGAATAAACTATAATACCTAAAGGAAATAATAATGATATTAATAATAATAATGCCATATAACCCTCAAGAGTTTACTATGTATCATTTACTATGTTAGACACTTTCCTGCGTAATTGCTGAACCCCATAACAACTCTATAAAGTAGGTATTAGAATCCCCATTATATATATATATATATATATAAAGAAACTGAGACTGAGATTTTTAAGTAGCTTTCTCAGGGAAATCCATAGATTAAGATAAATTTGAACCTGTATCATGTATCCCATATTCCATGGCATTCAAAGGCTTTTGTAATTCATTCAGTAAAATTCTCTNCCATTATATATATATATATATATATAAAGAAACTGAGACTGAGATTTTTAAGTAGCTTTCTCAGGGAAATCCATAGATTAAGATAAATTTGAACCTGTATCATGTATCCCATATTCCATGGCATTCAAAGGCTTTTGTAATTCATTCAGTAAAATTCTCTGAGCATCCAGTATGTCTAAGGCACTCTTCCAGACATTGGAATTGGAACAGTTGATGGGGCTAATGGCTTACACATTTAAGAAGCTAAAACATTTTCAGGGATTGGAAGTGAGATGATATATGCTGTCAAATAGATAAATGTACAAGACAATTCCAGGTAGTGATGAATGCCAGGATTAAAACAAAACATCGTGGTAGTAGATGGAATGTTTAGCTATCAAATCCAAGTAGCCAAGGATGACCACAGTAATAAAGTGAGACCTGACTGACAAATAGGGTAAGCCATGTGGACATTAGAGAATGAAATTTTACAATCAAAAGGAATAACAAGATCAGAAGCCATAAAAAACAAATATGTGGGAGTCTTTAAAGAAAAGAAAGAGGAAGAACAGGTCCACTACAGATGGAGTATAGCAAGGAGTAGGGATGACTGAAGGTTTTTAATACATGATAATGTAGGGTGGGGAGAAATATTAGGTTGGTGCCCTGATGGTTTCAGTTTCAGACTGTGGATTTTAAATCACTATAACTAGGCCCAAACACATCTTTATTAATCAAAATAGGTGCCATTACAATTAACAAATTTTGCCAATGAGAGATAAGTTTGTTTATTTTTGTAGCATAAAAATCTGTGCTTTAGAATTCAGCAAATTCTTGAAACGCATTTTCTGCCTGCTTCTAGTTGTGGAAGAGTTTTCCCTGCAAAAAGTTGTCGAGATACTTGAAGAAGTGATAGTCAGTTGGCAAGAGGTCAGGTGAATATGATGGATGGGGCAAAACTTTGTAGCCCCAAACTCCAAGTTTTGAAGCTTGGGTTGTGTGACTTGAGATCAGGCATTGTCATGGAAAATGTTGACCAGTGCCAGTTTCAAGCATTGTGGTTTTGCTGCATCTCATCAATTTGCTGTGCATATTTCTCAGATTAAATGGTTTCACTTGGATTCAGAAAGCTATAGTGGATCAGACCAGCAGCAGACCACCAAAGAGTGACCAGGCCATTTTCTGTGCTGCAAGTTTGGCTTTGGGAAGTGCTTTGGAGCCTCTTTTCAGCCAAACCACTGAGCTGGTCAATAGTTCTTGCATAAAATCCATTTTTTGTGTCATTTCACTATCCAATTGAGAAATGGTTTGTTGTTGTATAGAATAAAAGAAGATGATACTTCAAAATGATAATTTTTTTTTATTAGCAGTCAGTTGATGAGGCACCCACTTACTGAACTTTTTCAACTGTCCAGTTTGCTTCAAATGCTGAGCGACCATAAAATGGTCAATGTCAAGATCTTCAGCAACTTCTTGTGTATTTGTAAGAGGATCAGCTTAGATAGTTGCTCTCAGTTGATTGTTGTCAATTTCCAATCGCTGGCCACTATGCTCATCTTCAAGGCCCTTGTCTCCTTTGCAAAATTTCTTGAACCACCGGTGCACTATCTGTCCATTAGCAGTTCTTGGGCCAAATGTGTTGTTGATGTGATGAGTTGTCTCTGCTGCTTTACAACCCATTTTGCACTCAAATAAGAAAATCACTTGAATTTGCATTTTGTCTAACATCATTTCTCTAGTCTAAAATAAATATAAAATAAACAGCAATTAAGTCATTAGCAAAAAGAGCATAAAGTGAGAAATGTGCATTTAAATGATCTATAACATAATCACATTTATTTAAGAATGCATCCCAGTATAAAATGCAAATTTCAACAGTGCAAAAACTGCAATTACTTTTGCACCAACCTAATAACTCACTTAGGAATCAATTTTGGAACTTCTCAATTCAGTTAAAAGTTTATCTTAATTTTTACATTTACCTTTTCATGCACTCTAATTTCCACTTAAACGACGTAACTTGTCAAGCCCCACAAGGTTCTTTTCACACTCATTTCTTTCTAAATTCTATAGTACCCTGGTCCCAGATCTTTCTCTGGGATACTTCTACTTTCTGGTTAAGTTACAAATTATGTTATTTTTTTACATTTAGTTTTATTTCCCAAGCCTCTCTATTCTCCTAATCAGCATGTATTGCTTTTTTACTCTTTTGACATTGGTAAGCCAATCTGGATGGGTTCATGACTTCAGTTTTACACTTTGAGCCCTCCCCTACTAGACTAAACCTCTTCAGAGAAAAATCACCTGATCTGTTTTTACAGACTACCAGTCTGATTACAAATGGGACACAGGAACTGTACATTACCTTAAATTAGGTGCTCAAAAGAAGAGATGATGTCACTTATGATTGCCAGTGATTCCTTCACTCCTTTCCTTTATATGCCACTTGGTCTTAATCCTTTATCTCATATGAATACATCTCAATATCTTTAATAATCATAAAATTAAAAAAAAATCACAATACTAATAGAGCACTCCGTACCTACTAAGATCGCTATAATCAAAAAGTCAAATAGTTGTAAGTATTAGAAAGGATGGAGAAAAGTCACACCCTCCTACATTGCTGGTAGAAATAAAAATGGTATCGCTGCTTTCAAATCTTTTGTCAGTATCATTAAAAAGTTAAATATAAATTTAGCATATTATCCTGCAATTCTATTTGTAGAAAACAACCCAAGGGAAATGAAAACATGTACACACAAATACTTGTATATGAATTTTCATGGGAATATCATTCAAATTAATTGATCATTTAAAATAATCCAAATACTTATAAGCTGATAAATAAATAAGCACAATGTATTATTCAATAGGGTGGAGGTGATGGAACTCCAGTTGAGCTATTTCAAATCCTAAAACATGATTCTGCCAAAGTGCTACACTCAATATGCCAGCAAAATTGGAAAACTCAGCAGTAGCCACAGGACAGGAAAAGGTCAGTTTTCATTCTAATACCAAAGATGGACAATGCCAAAGAATATTTAAACTACTGCATAATTGTACTCATTTCACATGTTAGCAAGATCAAGCCCCAAACCGTACAAGTTAGGCTTCAACAGCATGTGAACCTAGAACTTCCAGATGTACAAGCTGGATTTAGAAAAGGCGGAGGAATCAGAGCTCAAATTGCCAGCATCCGTTGAATCACAGAGAAAGCAAGAGAAATCCAGAAAAACATTACTCCTATTTCATTGACTATGCTACAGTCTTTGACTGTGTGGATCACAACAAGCTGTGGAAAATTCTTAAAGAGACATGAATACCAGATCACCTTACCTGACAACAGGGAATCCCAAGAATAACTGGAGTAGCTTACCATTTCTTCTGGGGATCTTCCCAATGCAGGAATCAAATTGGGGTCTCCAAAATTGCAGGTGGATACTTTACCAGATGAGCTACAAAGGAAGCCCGTGGACATCTTTGGGGGACCATTATTTCATCTCCCACAAGTATAGGCAATATTCAAAAGCATATATATTTTTCTCTACACTGATAGAAATAGTTTTAGGTGACCTATATTTAATATACTTCCACAAAATTGCCACCATCTGTTGGATCATAGAAAAAGCAAGGGAATTCCAGAAAAACATCTATTTATGCTTCATTAACTATGCTAACACTTTTGACTGTGTGGATCACAACAAGCTGTGGAAAATTTTTAAAGAGATGGGAATACCAGACCACCTTACCTGCCTTCTGAGAAACCTGCATGCAGATCAAGAAGCAACAGTTAGAACTGAACATAGAACAACAGACTTGTTCAAAATTGGGAAAGGTGTCAAGGCTGTATATTGTCACCCTATTAATTTAACTTCTGTGAAGAATACATCATGTGAAATGCTGGGCTGAATGAGAATCACAAGCTGGACTCAAGATTGCTGGAAGAAATATCAGTGCCTCAGATACGTAGATGACACCACCCTTAAGGCAGAAAGCAAAGAGGAACTAAAGAGCCTCTTGATGAAAGTGAAAGAAGAGAGTGAAAAGGTTGGCTTAAAACTCAACATTCAAAAAACTAAGATCATAGCATCTGGTCCCATCACTTAACAGCATAAAAATGAAGAAACAATGGAAACATGAGAGACTTTGTTTTCTTGGGCTCCAAAATCAGTGGCTGAAGTCATGAAATTTAAAATGCTTGTTCCTTGGAAGAAAAACTACGACAAACCTAGACAGTGTATTAAAAGGCAGAGACATTATTTTGTTGACAAATGTACATACAGTCAAAGCTATTGTTTTTGCACTAGTCAGGTATGGATATATGAGTTGGTCCATAAAGAAGTCTGCATGCCAAAGAATTGATGTTTTTGAACTGTCGTGTTGGAAAAGACTCTTGAGGGTCTCTTGGACTGCAAAGAGATCAAATCAGTCAATCCTAAAGGAAATCAACCCTGAATAGTCATTGGAAGTATTGATGCTAAAGCTCCAATATCTTGGCCACCTGAAGCAAAGAGCTGACTCATTGTTAAAGAGCCTGATGCTGGGGAAGATTGATGGCAGTAGGAAAAGGGGACAATAGAGAATGAGATGGTTGGATGGTATCATCGACTTAAAGGACATTCGTTTGAGCAAGCTCCAGGAGATGGTGAAGGACAGAGAAGCCTGGTGTGCTGCAGTCCATAGGGTTGCAGAGTCAAACACAACTGAGTAACTGAACAACAACATAAAAAAAGGAAACAGTGACACAAGCTAAAACATGGGTGAACCTCAGGAATATATGGCCTTCCCTCATGACTCAACTGGTGAAGAGTCTACCTGCAATGCGGGAGACCTGGATTTAATCCCTGGGTTGGGAAGATCCCCTGGAGAAGGAAAAATCTACCCACTCCAGTATCCTGGCCTGGAGAATCCCATGAACTGAATAGTCCATGGGATTGCAAAGAGTTGGACATGACTAGCAGCTTTCAATTCACCTCACTTCAGAAATATCTGCAAAGTGAAAGAAACTATACACACAAGACCACACAGAGCATAATTCCATTTATATGGAATATCCAAAACCATCAAATTGATAAAGATCAAAAGTAGATTGATGGTTGCCTGAGGCTGGGATGAGAGCAAAAGTGGCAGGGTGACATTTTCTGGAGTAATTGCAATGTACTAAAATTATGCCAATGGTTGCAAAAAATTGAAATTACTGAATAATCATTTAGTTGTATGGTTTAAAGAATAAAGTTTATTGTATGCAATTTATACACATTTCTTAATAAACAATATATATGTGAAAATATATATTTTTAATAACCTAAATTTTGCAGATAATTAGTGGCAATATGAAGACTCACACTTAGTGTGCAGGATGTAAATTCCAGATTCTATAAATAGAAGTGGTCTTCCCTCATGCTTAGTTGGTAAAGAATCTGCCTGCAATGTGGGAGACCCAGGTTTAATCCCTGGGTTGGAAAAATCCCCTGGAAAAGGAAAAAGTGGAATTCTATCATATGTACTTTAAAAGCAAAATCATGTCAAACCCAGTATTTAAACAGCCAAAAACATTCAAGTAAAAAGGGAGAGTGATAGAATTTATTGCTTTACTTTATCACTTTTCTAAAACTCAGCTATCTGTGTACTGAGGTTTGGGGGGCGGACAAGGGGAATTTTGAACTATAGCAGAATGCAGGAAAAAAGCAAAATAAACTATTTTGAAAATAGTTTATGAGATATATATATTTGACTATATAGTATTTTCACTTTTTGTGTGAATTTAGAATGCAACACAATATAAATGTGATTTGTTTAAAAATTCTTCAAACCTTAGGAGAAACTTGCAGCAACTATAAATATTCACTTTTAAGATAAAAAAGGTTATGAAATTACTTCAAATGATAGAATACATATGTTGTTGTTTAGTCACTCAGTTGTGTCCTACTTTTCGTGCCCCCATGGACTGCAGCACATCAGACCTCCCTGTCCTTCACTGTCTCCTGGAGTTTGTTAAACTCATGTCCATTGAGTCTATAATGCCATCCAACCATCTCATCCTCTGTCACCCTCTTCTCCTCCTCCAGCATCAGGGTCTTTTCCAAATAGTTGACTGCATCAGGTGGCCAAAGTATTGGAGCTTCAGCTTTAGCATTCGTCGTTCCAACTAATATTGAGGGCTGATTTCCTGTAGGATTGACTGGTTTGATCTCCTTTCTGTCCAAGGGACTCTCAAGAATCTTCTCCAGCACCACAGTTCAAATGTATCAATTCTTCAGTGCTCAGCCATCTTTATGGTTTAACTCTCACATCCATACATGGTTACTGCAATAACCATAGCTTTGACTATATGTACCTTTGTTGGCAAAGTGATGTCTCTGTTTTTTAATATGCTGTCTAGGTTTGTGATCAATTTTCATGCAAAGAGCAAATGTCTTTTAATTTCATGGCTGAAATCATCATCCACAGTGACTTTGGAGCCCAAGAAAATAAAGTCTTTCATTGTTTCCCCATTTTTATGCCATGAAGTGATGGGACCAGATGCCATGATCTTAGTTTTTTGAAAGTTCAGTTTTAAGACAGCTTTTTCACTCTCCTTTTTCTCTTTCCTCAAGAGGTTCTTTAGTTCTTCTTAACTTTCTGCCGTAAGGGTGGTATCATCTGCATATCTGAGGTCATTGATATTTCTCCTGGCAATCTTGATTCCAGCTTGTGATTCATTCAGCCCAGGATTTCGCATGATGGACTCTGCATAGAAGTTAAATAGACAGGGTGACAGCTTTGACACTCTCCTTTCCCAATTTTGAACCAGTCTATTGTTCCGTATTTAAAGCTATTGTTTCTTGACCTGCAAGCAGGTTTCTCAGGAGGCAGGTAAGTTGGTCTGGTACTCCCATCTCTTTAAGAATTTTCCACAGCTTGTTGTGATCCACACAGTCAAAAGTGTTAGCATAGTTAATGAAGCATAAATAGATGTTTTTCTGGAATTCCCTTGCTTTTTCTATGATCCAACAGATGGTGGCAATTTTGTGGAGATATATTAAATATAGGTTACCTAATACTATTTCTGCCATTGTAGAGAAAGGAAATATGCTTTTATATACTGCCTATACTTGTGGGAGATGAAATAATGGTCCCCCAAAGATGTCCACAGGCTTCCTTTGTAGCTCATCTGGTAAAATATCCACCTGCAATTTTGGAGACCCCAATTTGATTGCTGCATTGGGAAGAGCCCCTGGAGAAGAGATAGACTAGCCATCCCAGTATTCTTGGGCTTCCCCTGGTGTCACAGACAATAAAGAATCTGCCTGAAATGTGGGATATCTGGGTTCGATCCCTGGGTTGGGAAGATCCCTGGAGGAGAGCATGGCAACCCACTCCAGTATTCTTGCCTGAAGCACCCCCAGGGACAGAGGAGCCTGGTGGGCTACAATCCATGGTGTCACAACGTGTCAGACATGACTGAACAATTAAACACAACAGCACAAAAGTGTCCACATCCTAATCCTCAGAACCTGTTAACATGTCACCCTATAAAAAGATGTGATTTTCAGATATGATTAAGAGTCTAGAAATAGGCAGATTATAGGGACAAAGGTCTTTATGAAAGAAAGAGGGAGACAGGAGATTCAGAGACAGGAAAGGAGATTTAATGATGTAAGCAGAGTTCAGAGAGAGAGAGAGAGAGAGGTTTGAAATTTGAAGATGCCTCACTGCTGAAATTGAAGAGAATCACAGCCAGGGAAAGCAGCTGCCTTCTAGAAACAGAAACAGGAAAAAAAGAAAAAAAACAGCAAAAAAGACTCTCCCTAAGCCTCCAGATGAAACATAACTTATCAGAACCCTTGATTTTAGCCCATTTTGGTCTTGTCTCCAGAACTCTGAAATAATAATTTTGTATTGTTATACACCACTAAATTTATGGCAATTTGTTATATACAGCAAAAGTAGGAAGCTAATATAANGCCACAGGTATACACGTGTTCCCCGTCCTGAACCCCCCTCCTTCCTCCCTCCCCGTACCATCCCTCTGGGTTGTCTCAGTGCACCAGCCCCAAGCATCCAGTATCATGCATTGAAACGGGACTGGCAATTCGTTTCATTTTGTTCTTTTAAATTATTGTATGTTTTGTGGTTACTACAGCTTTCAGAAGTCTCATATTCTTTGGTGCTGATAAAGTACACTGTAATCTAGTTTATATATATTGGAAAGAGATTTGCTGTCTAAATAAGAGATTGCTATAAGGGAAGTGGNGCAAATAATTCCTGAGAACCTTCCATATGCCAGATACTGTTTTGTGCACTTGTTTTTTTTTTTTTTTTTTTTTTTAGGAGAAGTAGGCAATACAAATTCAAACCAAAAAGCTCTGACTCAACCTATAATACTCTGTTTTTTGGTGATTTCTAGCACAAATCACTCGGGGAAGGTAATGGCACTCCACTCCAGTACTCTTGCCTGGAAAATTCCATGGACGGAGGAGCCTGGTGGGCTGCTGTCCACGGGGTCGCTAAGAGTCAGACATGACTGAGTGACTTCACTTTCACTTTTCACTTTCATGCATTGGAAAAGGAAATGGCAACCCACTCTAGCGTTCTTGCCTGGAGAATCCCAGGGACGGGGGAGCCTGGTGGGCTGCTGTCTGTGGGGTCGCACAGAGTCGGACACGACTGAAGCGACTCAGCAGTAGCAGCAGCAGCACAAATCACTTAGGCTGGGGGAAGATCAAGTGCCAAGAAATTCCTCCACAGGTTTTAATAATCAAAACTGTAAGCATTGTCTCTACTCTCGCTCCTTGTTCCATAGTTCTTCTTTGTTCTTAATATAGAAATGAAAAGGCACATTAAAATACTGTGAATTCAGTACAATCGGTAGGTAGACTTTAATTAGACAAGCAAATCATAGCTAGTATAGAGTATGAAAAAATTAAATTTCACCCCAAATTATCCATTTGTGGTAAAAATTTTCATGAAAAATCAAAAATATAAACCTTAATAACTGTACATGTCTCTAGGTTATTAATGCAGATTCTAACCAGATATTAACACCTGCTGGGGAAAGGCTGGGGAGAGATGGGGCATTTCATTGTTTTTGCTTTTACTCCTTCCCTTAAAAGATAATCTTAACATCCGACTGGAAATTTTTTTCACTGAATTCTTTTCCATCTTTAAATAGTGGAAGTAAAAATTGAAGATGTGAAGATTTTTAATGTACAGAACATAGAGAAATATCCACCCACTTCTCCTAGTGGCCACAAATGATTTCATATAAATATTTCGAGGGTGATAGTTCCTCGTCCTGATACTCTAATGCTGACTAAGGCTACCAAGGGCTCCCTGGCCCTTTCTCATGCCTTCTAGAAGGGAGGATAATGCTGTATAAACACTGGCCTTTCACATGTCTTGTCTTGGCTCAGCTGGGCTCACCAACTGGAATGTCCCCAAGGAGTATTTGCTTCTGGGATGCAGACAGTCCTCCTCCAAGGCAGAGCTGACACAATCTTTTCCTCTCTGCAGACTTCTCTCATCACTAGGGCTGAATTAATTTCTCCCTAAATCATGCACTCATTTATCGTCTACATTTTTTTCCTATGTGCTTTTATCACAAGTTATTATTTATGTGTTTGTCTCTATTGCTAAATTGCTCGGTCACTATAGCACCTTTCTTTACTTTGGAAGTTGCAATATAGAACAGAGTCTGATACACTGGAGGTGCTCAATAAATGCTCGCAGAATGAACAGAACACATATTTTCACTTCAGTGTTAACGTGTGCAGAGGCTTCATGGCTGGACAGAGGCTACTGTGCTGGTTGAAGGTAAAGACGGTAGGGGGATCTGGACCTCCTGACACATATTACTTAGTGCCATTGCGTCAGGTGTCGTCTATGGTCCTCTGGACGCAAGGATGCTTTTTCTGAATATATGACTAAGACAATCTGTTTATATGTTTTATTTACATGTTTTTCTTCCCAAGAGTGAACTCCTGGAGGTCAAGGATCATTTCCTAGTCATCCTGTAACACTAGGACTTAGCACAAGGTCTGCCGTGTAGAAGCTTAATAAATGTTTGCAGCACTGACAGATTGGATGGATGGATGGACAGAACAGGAAAAAGTGTTCATGTGCTCAGTGCAGGATTTTTGCAGCTGCAGTTTCTTTCTTCACATTTTATATTATTATTTCACACTGTTAAAACTCAGTTATTATTTCAGTCTTTCCAAGTAACTGTTATGAAGTGACTATTTTCTGAAATGTTCCACTTTTAGCTTAGAAAGCAATGCAGTACAGGCATAATTTGTATGAGGAATGAAACTGGTTATAAGTCATGAGGAGATTTATATCATTAAACACTTATAGAGTGGTGTATTGGTCTACATGTGGAACGTCAGAAAAACGAAGCATTTGTGAAATCTTTAAGGGCAAAGAGCCATAAGTATGTAATCTCAGTGATGAAATGAATAGGAGGGGTAAGGGGCACAGAATTCAGCACACAAGAAGAAACAAGGGTGTAGTATTTTAGGCAGTGTGTATAAGGTTAGAAAAGGAAAAGCAGAAAGCTTAAAGAACAGCAAACTTCTGGGAATGTGAGTCAGATACTATAAATCTGAACTGAGCATGTTTCAAAATTCTTGGGCAAAGTTCATCTTTTCCCTGTTCCTGGACGCTGTTCCATGTCCTCCCTGGCTTTGACATTGGTCTTACTCTGGGCCAATCTTAGCCTGGAGGATTCATGGAAAATCAGGGTGATTCTAGGGCCAAATGATTCAGGCTTCCTCAGGATTGGTCAATGGTTTCAAGTTTCTAGTGAATGTCTCTTCCACCACACCTCCTTTGGAACCTGGCTAGGCATGGGTCTAGAACACGGTGGAGATGAGGAAGTTTGGCAGGAAATGTCTCCTGACATCTGAATCCAGGAGCGATCTGAAGTGAAATATGAAACTGGGGACATTTTAATATACACTGACTAAAATCCATGCTAGAAGTGTGCAGTTAATCCTAATAATCTCTTATAAAGCAAGTTTAGAAAATATAGGCTGGAATATAAAATAAAAAAGCTGAAATACAAAGGATCAAATTGTAGGTGAGTTTGAAAAATGGAGGATGCTAGTGATTTCTTAAATAAGGAAGGAAAAGATAAGGCAGAATTATAAATTAAACAAAGGTTGAGAAAGAGCAGAGAGGAGCACAGGAACAAAGATCAGGAAGCAGGATTTTCGAAAGTATGAAATATGAATGCAACTCATCTACTAACCTTTTTGGACTATGGCATTTTACTTGCAAATAGGTTACAGGGGCATAAAAGCAGATACTGGGGGCATTGATTCTTTAAAAATAACATGTTGAAGCATCATTTATAAACCATTAATGACTTATTTTAACAAAAGAAGATGTATATATTATCTTGAGTAACGACAGTAAGGTCAAATCATTATTTTTGTTTCTCTGTAGGCTCTTATCTAGTAAATGCCTTTTTATTCAAGTTGGGCCAAGGCGTGATTAGTCATTTGAAATGGGAGTAGTTTTCACTGCCTTATTTATCAGTCAGCTCAGGATTGTACTGAGTCATCACACTTCCTCATTTCTGTAGAGTTCCCATGCTCTCTGCTACATCATTTATTTTTCCACTTACATTTTTGCTTCCAACATCTCCTTTCATCCATTCCCCTCCCAACTTTCCTTTCCTAGCAAACATCACACTTAGTTGTTCAAGCTGGAGACCCAGATCACCCTAGATTCCACCATCTGTTGCCTCAGCTTTCGTTGTTTTTTTCTATTTGGTCTCCCATCCTGAGTCTGTTTGTTCCCTGACCCACTTTCCGGTCAATCATTCTTCCTTCTTTTGGCAAGGTCTGATTACAAGGCAAGTCTACCTGTTCTTATAAACCATGGCAGCTCCTATAATGTTCAAGCTGCTGTTGGTGCTGCTAAGTCGCCTCAATCGTGTCCGACTCTGTGCGACCCCATAGACGGCAGCCCACCAGGCTCCCCCTGTTCCTGGGATTCTCCAGGCAAGAACACTGGAGTGGGCTGCCATTTCCTTCTCCAATGCATGAAAGTGAAAAGGGAAAGGGAAGTCACTCAGTCGTGTCCGACTCTTTGTGACCCCACTGACTACAGCCTACCAGGCTCCTCCGTCCATGGGATTTTCCAGGCAAGAGTACTGGAGTGGGGTGCCATTGCCTTCTCCATGTTCAAGCTAGAGACCCTGAAATCACCCTAGATTCCACCATTTCCTGACTCAACTATCGTTGTTGTTGTTGTTGTTTTTTCCTACTTGGTCTATTTGAGTCTGTTTGTTGCCTGATCCACTTTCTGGTCAATCATTTTCCCTTCTTTTGGCAAGGTCATATTACCCGGCCAGTCTACCTGTTCTCATAAACCACGGCAGTTCCCACCAGCCTGACCTATGAGCTTTCACTGCCAGCCCTCCGCCTGCCTCTGAGGCACTATCTTCTCTCTTCTCCCCCAGCCCTCCGGGTTTTCCCAAGGGGGACCTTCTCACCATTTCCCAAGCTGGGTAGGCCTCTTAATAATACTGTTTCGATATGTGTCATTCATTCTTGTCTGGAATAGCCCTGTTTACTCCTCCCCTCTGCTACACAAACCACAGTCATCTCAGGACACCTACTGCCTAAGGCTCTGTGAGGCTTCTTCCTAACTCTCCTGGACACTTAGAGATTCCCATCTCTGTACCTCTAGTCCCTTGGGCAGCAAGGGGATCAAATGGGTTGATCCTAAAGGAAATCAACCCTGAATATTCATTGGAAGGACTGATGCTGAAGCTCCAATACTTTGGCCACCTGATGCGAAGAGCTCACTCATTGGAAAAGAGTTGATGCTGGGAAAGACTGAGGGCAGGAGAAGGGGACGACAGAGGATGAGACGCTTGGATGGCATCACTGACTCAACAGACATGAATTTGAGCAAACTCCAGGAGATAGTGAAGGACAGGGAAGGCTGGTGTTCACGAAGCGTCGGACAGGACTGAGCGACTAAACGACAATAAAGCCCCTAGTACCCTTAATTTTTTCTATTTTCTTATAATACGTGGTGTTTCAGATTGTAATCTATCTTTTGCCACATCAGCTTCACTACTTGACAGTGAGTCTGTTAGGGCTGAGTATTTCTGACGCCTGACAGAGGGTCTGATTAATATATGTGGGGTCAATATATGTTCTCAGCAACTGTTCATTGGATGAATGAATAAGCAAACAAACTTGACGGTCATCCTTTCTAACGGTGACAGACTAACTGAAATGAGTTGGGTGGTCTCCTGAGGTGACGGTGTTATTTGTTTTAATAAGATCAGTAAGTCAAAATTCAAGGTGCACGAGTTCTGGTCAGTTAAAGCAATCTTTGTAATGACTTCTCGACTGTAGCACAGCACATCCCGTGGGAAGCAGAGGGAACAGTGGAAGTAACAAAATCTTGTAAATGGGACCCAAAGGGCTTCGGGTCCTTTGTGGTCAGAACTGCTGAGTCCGAAGCATNAGTTAAAGCAATCTTTGTAATGACTTCTCGACTGTAGCACAGCACATCCCGTGGGAAGCAGAGGGAACAGTGGAAGTAACAAAATCTTGTAAATGGGACCCAAAGGGCTTCGGGTCCTTTGTGGTCAGAACTGCTGAGTCCGAAGCATCATGGGCTGATCCTTTTCACAAAAGCTGCTCTTGCGTCTTCTGGCTGTTGGTGCTTTAAGTTACCACCAGTGGGACACAATGCAGTGAGAACCAAAAGCACTGCAAGGGGTGCTTTTGTGCACTCCCTTCTCTGCTTCCCCTCAGAAACAAGGCATTGCATCTGAAGCAAGCTGAAGAATCGTCGGCAGTTGGGATCTACAGGTTAGCACTAGCTTATCAGAAAAGCAGAAAGGTCTGGAACACATAAAAGGCAACACAAAATAACACAAGATAAAGCGACTTGAGGTTGACAGCTGATCCACTCAAGTTCTGATGATTCTGATCACACCTAAGAATGGTACCTGAGGCAGCCAAATCTCACTTTTGAGACCGTCAGGCACTCCCAGATAATGCTGCTTCTATCCCTCACATCACCCTCGCACCCTGAGCCTCCGCCAGGCTGCAGAGAGGAAAGCGCTTCAGTGGGCTTGGCCCTGCCCCACTCTCTCTTGGGCTGGTCCTTGGCCAGATGGGGAAACCCAATTTGCCATTCAGTCTCACTGTTGTATTAACAGTTGCCATGTCTTCGGTCACAGGCTGACCCAACACTCACCAATAACAGACTTTTCAGTCTGGGATATCACTGAAAATACTAAGTTTTTTGTTTTTCTTCTATTCCTCAATTTACTAAATTGTGGGGAGAAAGATTTTCAAGGACCAATTCTGGATTGTGAATATAGATTTTATTTATTTATGGTATCCTTACCTTCTTTCTATGATACCTGACATTCAAACTTACTTTCCTAATTACTCTTTCTTCCCAGTATCTCCAATGAGTGACAATAAGCCATTCTCTACCGAAACCTCTCAATGGAAAAGTTTTGATTTTGGTTATTCTATAGAGTTTGGACAGCTATGCTAGGAAAGGGCCTCTCACACTCCACCTTCCCAGCTAGCATACCCTGGAAAGAAGAATCTAAGTACTAACTCTGAGAGTTCTGCCTGGATCGGTGGTATGCCATCCGAGAGACTAGCATTAACCACTGTGTTAGCACACGTGGCTCAAGACGTGTACCGGTCTGACTTGACAAAATGAGGTAGAGCTTTACAGGGACTGGAACACATGAGGCCCAGCAACCGTGACTGCCAGGCGAGGGGAGAGTCTCAATGTGTTAGAACAAACCTCCATGAGAGAAGAAACTTTGTTTTTTTAAACTCTGTATCCACAGCAACTTGAATGTGCCCAGCACATGGATAACATCCAGTAAATATTGTCGTTAAAAGAATAACAGAATCCAAGGCTGCAGCGCCAGAGGTTCTTGTTTAAGATGGAATCACATGGGATCTGAAAACACACAAGCAGCAGCTGCGAGGTCTGCGTTCAGGGCGTGGGCTGCTTTCATCCCTACCAACCACTCTCTCTAACGCCATACATGATTTTAAATTATAAAAGGGAAGAATCATGAACTACAGGGTTAACGGAATTAATATGTCTCTCTTTTATGCTTCCTCAGAACTCTGTAACTAATATTTATTGTATAATGTTCTTGTCTGTATTTTTATTTCATCTTCTAGACTGTAAGATTCTTGTGGACAGAAGTGTCTCTTGAAAGCTTTTCTTCTCTACAGACCAACTCGTGTGATAGACAGCACAAAGTTTCAAGAAGTTCATTAGCTCTTCTGGATGGGGGTCATATAGGAGAATACCTCTAAGGAGAGCCTGGTCACTTATAATAAGAAGGTTCAGAAAGACTGGGCTTCCCTGGTGGCTCAGATGGTAAAGAATCTACGTGCAATGCAGGACACCTGGTTCAATCCCTGGGTCTCATTCTGGAGAAGGGAATGGCTACCCACTCCAGTATTCTTGCCTGGAGAATTCCATGGACAGAGGAGTCTGCTGGGTTACAGTCTATGGGGTTACAAAGAGTTGGACATGACTGAGTGACTAATACTTTCACTTTCAGAAAGATTAAGCAAAAGCTAGTGAGGATCCAAGTTTTCCACTTCCATTTCCTTTAAAACTGACCCTTCTCTCTCTCCTTTCAACAACAGTAATGTGTGTGAGCTCTGTCCAAGGCTAGCAACTTTGGTCTCTAGCCTTACTCTTATGACTTGCCTTTTTCAATGTAGAATCCTCTGGATCTTGGTTAATGCAGTATTAATCTTTTCCTGCTATTGGGTTGATATACTTTCTGCTTAACAGAGAGTGTCCAAAATATAATGGATGGGATGGTCACTGGCCAGGGACTGGGCTGCTTAAACCAGTAGTGGGTGGACGCCATGGGACTTGTTAGTCCCGGTGTGTGGCTGGGAAAGCAGGGTACATTCCCAAGTGAATGACAGGCCGGCACCGATGGCTGGCAGTCAAGACACAGGGGATTTAAAGGCTCCTTATATGTTTCCAAGCAGACTTGGTTTCACTGAATGTTAGGTTTACAGGGTGCTGTCAAATGGTCAGGGGACAAATCTCCACCCGCACGCACAGCAGGCATGAGCAAGTCCCGCAGACCAAACCTCCCAATGCACAGCAGCACACTTTCCATGCCCTTTCCTTTCTTTTCTGCACATGAGTTTACTTTGGTTTATACCTCTTATCTCTCTCACCACATTAAAAAGTACTTGTGGGGAAGGGAAGAGTCTAATCTATTCATCTTCTACAGCTGTTATGTCATTACCACAAACCGAATACGTGGATCGGTGATAAGTGGTGGATTTTACATTCAATTACCCGGGGTAGGTGTCTGATGGAAGAAAGTTTGGTACAACTGTTATTCTCAGTAATTAAGGAGCTTCAGGTAAATGAAAAGTGCTTAAAAATAAAAGCACTTCAAAATCCTCAGGCAGTTGCTCCATCCCAGCCCTTTCAAGGCTTTTGCTGGATTTATAAAATATACTAGCACCATTCGGTGTGCTCAGTCTGACTCTTTGTGACCCTCTGGACTGTAGCCCACCAGGCTCCTCTGTCCATAGGGTTCTCCAGGCAAGAATACTGGAGTGGGCTGCCATCCTCTCCGCCAAGGGATCTTTCAGCTCCAGGGATCGAACTCATGTCTCCTGTGTCTCCTACACTGCAGGCAGATTCTTTACCGCTGAGCCGCTGGCAAACCCTCTGACACCATTCTAGTCTCTTTAACTCGCCCACCTGGGAGCCCCATCATGGTTCTTTCTGCCAGGCCACTGCAAGCCCACCTCAGCGTCCACACAAGACTGGATTCTCGGAGGGGAGCACTGTGCCTGTTTTCTGGGAATCCCTAGGACCAAGCAGAGTACCTGGCACCTAGAAATTATAAATTAATATGAATTTAAAATTCATTAATCAAAGGGTCTCTATTTGCTTTCCTCACAATATAATTATTTCCAGGTGGTGCCAGCAAAATAATCAGAGTATCTGCAGAACAGACATCAGAACTGCCAGTAGCATGTCAGAGACTGGGCCCTTTGTTCAACCTTCTGCAGGGACGCGCCCTCTGGTTTCCTGGCTCCTTTGTTACTGGTGGTTGCTATCTCCTGGACTCATACTGTAGTTCCTGCTATTCAATGGTTTTGACAAGAAGGGTCCTTCTCATTAGTGTAGACTATTTTGAATTGAAGGTAATGATTAGAAATAAATAGGCCATAGGGCATCTACAAATGGATTCTGAAAATACCTAATATACAACCCATTGTGGCAAACTGGGATCTTTTCTTCTCGACTGAACATTTGCAAATAAAATATAATTCATGAGAAATGTTTTAGAAAGTCTAGCATTATTATCAAGGGCTGATAAAAGCCTACATAGGAGGCCACCTTATCATTTTATATGCAAATTAAAACTGCCATAAATTTATATGACCAAATTAATGAAAATCAAACTCATTTCAATTCACTTTTCTTATGCTATGACTATCATCTATATACGAACCTGTGTTCCCATAACCTTGGACTGACCTGTGGTTCATAAAAATCACATTCCCCATGATGTCATATATGACACAGGTAAGTAACATTCTTAGGTTTTGTATTCAGTCACCGTGGATTTCGCACAATGCTACAAAAGTTGGAGAGACAGTATTGAGAAATGAAGACCAGAAAGGCACGGAGAGTTAAGTATTTAATGGAAGTAATGATAAGAATGAGTGAGTACGAATAGGTGACAGAAAATATTGATACATACTGGGAGAAGAGGGAGGGAAGGGCATGAAAATAAGTGAAAGACACAAGCTGAAGGTGTTGTGAAAGAGAGAGGGAAAAAATAATCAAGTGAGCACATCAAGTGATCCCTTGGTATGTGAGCTGGCCTCTCCCAGTGTGTGGGCTCAGCACTTCGTGATCTAACATAAAGCTCGATCATGGGCCATCAGCACTTTGACTCATCCTGATACCCAACCCTGGCAGCGGCTCAGCACCTGTTGTCTAATTTGGACAAGCCAACTGGCAGCTGCCAGCCCTGCAGACGGCTCCATCCTCTGGCCCCAGACGGCCTTCTCTGGCCAGTCTGTGTGGCCTTGGGCTCCAGGCCCCCGTGGTGGGAGCTGCCTGCTTTTGCAGCCAGGATGGTTTTAATAATTTCAGCCATTATCACTGGAAATGTACTGTAACCTGATTTTTACGTTTGGTGTTTCAACTTCTGTAACTGATGATTTCTCAGTGATTCTGTTGGTTGAGTGGTGAACTCAGATTTTTCATTTGTGCAATAGTTTCTTCCATATTATTCATTAGGTAATTATAAAAACAACATTTCCCCTTCTGTGGCACGAAGAGGAAATTAAACCAGTCTTCCCACACTATCAAAATATTAACCTTCCCCTTAGTTGAATCTGTTCCTCACCAATAACACCTATCATTTATTGAGCATATACTGTGTGCCAGGGACTGAGCCTGTAGCTTGGCATGGATCTGTTTTTTAATCCTCACAGCCACTCTTCCACTACAACTGTCATTCTACAGATGAAGAAAAAAGAAGGGCCAGGCGGTCCAAGAACTTGCCAAAGTCCACGAAGCGAGTTAGTGGCAGAACCAAGTTAACTAACTCAGTCAGGCGTAACCTCCAGAATTAGCTTTCTTAGTGGCACCCCACTCCTTTACTCTTGCCTGGAAAATCCCATGGATGGAGGAGCCTGATAGGCTGCAAGTTGGATACGACTGAGCAACTTCACTTTCACTCTTCACTTTCATGCATTGGAGAAGGAAATGGCAACCCACTCCAGTGTTCTTGCCTGGAGAATCCCAGGGACGGGGGAGCCTGGTGGGCTGCCGTCTATGGGGTTGCACAGAGTCGGACACGACTGAGCGACTTAGCAGCAGCTATCTCAGGATGCTGCCTCTGCAAACCTGTCCCCTCGATAAAGGCTACCTAAATTACGCCTGTTTCCTTTTTTTATTCTTTTTCTTTCTGGCTGTGCTGTCTTTTTTGGTGCATGCGGGTTTTCTCTAGTTGCCATGAGTGGGGGGCTTCTCTCTAACTGTGGTACTTGGGTTTCTCATTGCAGTGGCTTCTCTTGTTGTGAAACACAGGCTCTAGACACAGGCTTCAGGAGTTGAAGCACGTGGGCTCAGGAGCTTTGGCCCATGGGCTCAGTTGCCCAGCAGCACGTGGAGTCTTCATAGGCCAGGGACTGAACCTGTGTCCCCTGCACTGGCGGGCAGATTCTTAACTGCTGGACCAGCGGGGATGTCTGCCTATGTTTTCTTTGAACACTTACTCTCAGGTGAAATTAAGTGCATGACAAATTTCATTTTTCCATAAAGGGATATATTTGCAATAGAATTCATTTTCTGATGAATGATAACCAAAATGCTTTCCCTGTTGTTCTGTTGTACGATCCACTGAAGAGAGGGGAAGCTCTCAATAATATCAATATTTTATTTTGGATGCAGCTACACAGTTAAAATTAAGGGGAGATTATTGAAAACCTAAGGAAAGAAAGGTGGTTTAATTTTTTTGACCTCTACACTTTAAAGATGAGGAAGGAAGTCTTTTGCAAGAACATTTTGACTCTATCTACCTAGGTAAAATAAAGNTGGATGCAGCTACACAGTTAAAATTAAGGGGAGATTATTGAAAACCTAAGGAAAGAAAGGTGGTTTAATTTTTTTGACCTCTACACTTTAAAGATGAGGAAGGAAGTCTTTTGCAAGAACATTTTGACTCTATCTACCTAGGTAAAATAAAGTGTAGGTTTGCTGCAATTATTAAAATAATATTTTGCAAGAAATTTATGTCTCTGTTCTTAAGGAAAAAAAGTTGCTTTATAATTTTTGGTGCCTATATTATTTAGATTCACAATCTAACCGCTCAGCTCTTCACTTTAATTTGCTTGAGTAGATAAGTGATGCCAAGTCTGGTAACTACAAGATGACATTTTTGCTGTGTCTCAGGAGAGGAGGGTAGGGAAAAGAAAAGAAATGTATGCTTTTTATGGAGACAACTATTGTTTTTCTCTGGGCAAAGCTATGGGATCAAGGAGAAATCTCTCATGCATTATGAAAACTTCTCCTTTTATTTATTTTCTTTCTTTTTTCCTTTTTTTTACTTTATTTTACTTTACAATACTCTATTGGCTTTGCCATACATCGACATGAATCCAAAAACTTCTTTTAAAATGGGTACATAAGCTCTTTTTTTCCTTTGTTTTCAAAACGATACTGATAACACTGTAACTTTACAGGCCGGATAGAAGGAAAAGTAAAAGGAATGACGGTAAAACTTCCCATTTTTTTTCCAGGAGTTAGGAAGACAGAGCAAGAAGTGAGATCTTCTTAAGTGAAAATTTCCCAAAGTCCCAAGGAAAAGGGGAAAACTACAGGAGAGTTTCAAGAACCACAAGACTTGGGCTTTGCATCTTGTCAGAAAATCCGCAGTGTTAGTAAAAGCCTGGGGAAAGGCTGGCACGGACCTGACTCAGCAGAGAAATGCCACCCACAGTCACCGACGCTGCTTCCGCAGTGGCTTAGCTGCCCTGTTTTCTCTGGAGGGTTCCCCAACCCGGCCAACCCACACACATCTCTCGGATGGGAAACTGGACTTTTTGAAAAGTGAAATTAAACAAAGTTGTATAACATTTAAAAGAAGTTTACAATTATGATGCTTGGCTTTTTACATGGGCTTAAAGTCAATTTTCTGTTGAATAAATAATATTAACCACACAGCAACCACCTAATCGTTTAAAAATGCCTCGAACAGCCATCACCATCATTCTGAATAGACTCCCACTCCTTTTTAAAGTCCACTGTGAAAAAGATGAGGGGAAACAGTATCATTAAAAGAGCAAGCAAAACAGAGTCCACGTCTGTTTCCATGAGGTCATGCGCACAATTGACTATTGGTCAGAGGACTCCAGTCTATACTGAGATGGGGTATGAAGTCAAAGCGAGTCGCTGGGAGAAGTGAGAACCCCCTCCCACTTCAACCTTTTAAATTACTTTATTGTTGCAGCCAGAGGGACAGTAGAAATCAGTGAAAATTCTGTTGATCAGACACAGGAAACAGGACACAGGAAGATGCAAATTATATAACCAAGTTCACCTGCTGGAAAAATGGCCAGTTTCACGTGAACTGCGTGTACATGTGTACGTATCCGTGTGTGTGTGTGTGCATGCGTGCACATGCATACTATACCATGAAGCTAAGGATTTCGGAAGGATCTTCAGAATTATTTCTGGGTAGATGTATTTCTGCATAGCTGTTTTCATCTTTTTGTCCCCAGAAGGAAATACTTCACTTTCAGAATCTAGGTTCCATGATTTTTTTTTTGGTTGTTTTATTTTAGGACATTTGCAAACTGAATGATGGTGTCTAGTGGAAAACCAATTTCTTTCCCTAATCATAATATAGCAAATAGTTTGCTGTCATATAATTTACTAATTTTTTCTCTAATATAAAATCTCTCATATTTGTAGGAACTCAATCATGGAAAGCAATGAAATATTTCTCCTTTTTTTCCAATATTGATCAGCAAGTGCTTTGATCTCAGTAACCGGATGTCAGGTGTAGAGTCCAGAACTATAAAATTTGTTGCACCTTCTATAGGAAATATTAGGGCTCTGATGGTTGTCGGTCCTTAAATCACAATTCATCTTTGCTAGGTCTTCAGAGTGCAAAATAGGTGCAGTTCAGAGGAGTGTCAAAGGAACATCAGTGGTTCAGAAGCGAATATCCTTTCCCCAGTAGCGATATACATTGCGGGTATGTGACTGGAATATTTAAAACACCTGTTCACTTGGAACTAAGCCAAATGTGTAATGTGTTAGCGTGCTTGGCTCACTTCCAAGAGCATGTATCATTACTGCCATCAAAATACTGAGGGAGTCAGGGCAAAGATACAAAGCTAGAAGCGATGTATGAAAGATATATTTTATTGTTAACAGTACTATCACATTAAATACTGTTGGCTGGCTAGTATTTTAATGAAATCAATTATTTGTTTTTGCATCAGAAAAGAAACCAGCAGTGTATGGAATTTCTTGTCTTAGATTTGCTAATTACTTTCCTTGCCTTAAAATCTTAATCAAGCTCTCTCCCACTCTCCCTCCCTCCCCCACCGTCTCTCTTTTCACTGCGTTCTTCCCTGGATACATGGTAGTTTGACCCCCATGGTCTACACAGCCTGCCAATCTCCTTTGTCCATGGAATTCTCCAGGCAAAATACTGGAGTGGGTAAGCATTCCCTTCTCCAGGGGATCTTCCCAACCCAGGATCAAACCGGGCTCTCCTGCACTGCAGGTGGATTCTTCACCAAGAGAGCCACTATGGAAGACTGCAAAAGGAACACCAGGGAACAAATTCTATCCTAACTCTATTTGCCAGAGCTCACCAACAAACCTGGGGTAAGCTCCTCCATGTGACAGGGTTCAACCTATTTTTTAAATTTCTGTTTTGACCTTCATTAATAGAGTTACTTGTGACTCCTAGTTTTTAACCTTTCTCTACCTTTTCCTTAGTTTAAAATCTGTAAATATTTTATCTCTGAAGAATTTCATGACTTCATGACCCAAGAAATATTTATACATATATTATATGTAACAATTTATAAAATATGACATTTTGCTTGAACGTAATCACAAGATATACTGAAGATTTCAGTGTCCAAGGTGTGAATGTGTGTGTGTGTATGTGTGTGAGCAAGAGAGAGAGAGAGAAGAAAGTTAGAAAATATTGTCTATGTTTACACATACAGGAGGAAGGAGCAGAAGGAAAGGAAATAACATGTTTAGGGGTGTCCCATGTGCCCAACATGTGCTAATGGCTATATATGTACATCGAACAAGCTAATGAGCGCAAAAAGACTGAAAGCGAGACTTACCATCCCAATTTTACTGCTTATGAAGCTAAACATTAGCAGAGATTAAGACACTTGCCCAAGAGCATGGAGTTTATGAAAGTGGAAGAAACCAGATTTGTCTGACTCTCTAGAACTTGTTTCTGTCCCTTCTCCCACACCACCTGTGGCCTTACAAACCATATTGGAAAAGAATCTCTATATATATTATATACATATAGAAATAATGTCTATATGTCTAATATACCATACATCATAAATTAGCACAACATTGTAAGTCAATTATACTTCAATTAACATCCCCTAAAATGGCTGAGCTTTTAGATTATAGGCGTGCAGGTCTAAGGGTAAAGTTTTTACACTTGGTGGTATTGTATCCAGAATCCTGGCCTGTTCACGTGGTCATTCAAAGTGCACACTCTTCATTGTGTGTGTTTGTTAGTCGTCCTGTGGTGTTCAACTCTTTGTGACTCCCTGGATTGTAGCCTGTCAGGCTCCTCTGTCCACAGAATTCTCCAGGCAAGAATATTGGAATGGGTAGCCATTCCCTTCTCCAGGGGATCTTCCTGACCCAGGGATTGAACCTGGGTCTCCTGTATTGTAGGCAGATTCTTTACCATCTGAGTCATTGGGGAAGTCCATATACTTCATTAAGAACATCAAAATTTACAGATTTTGATTTCTTCAATTTAATCTAGAGAAGCTTATATAGTTTAAATATGCTTGCTGAGGTCTTTATAATTTGCTTAAGATACTATATCTGACATTTCGTCTTTAGTCAGAGAGATAAATGCATGTGTATATTATCAGTGCAAACTGAAATTACATGCATATTTCAAAAACAACTTTTTATGTTATAATCATAGCTGTTCACAGTATGGCATAAATGGCTTAAAATATATAGGTATAATGAAAGGTTTTAGGCTTTATAGGATGTACACATATACATGTTACTTGTAAAAATTAAAATGTTTTGGCACATCTACATTTTACAATTATATTACTTCTATCTGATTGTCATTTTATTATTCTTCTGCTTAAGACCATACAGTATCGTTCTTATACCTTCCGTATTGTACCTGATTCTGCACCAAACATTTAGAGCTCTTGATTTATCTGTTTCCTCCTCTTCCTCATTGCCCTTGCCATTTTTCCTACCGCTCCTTCTCTCTGTGAACTTTCAATTCTTAAAACTAATTCTTAAACTAGTATTTTTCAGGCCCTTGCCCCTTTCTTCTTGTGAATCTTTGCATAACTAGTCTTTTGAAAGGTTCGTCTCCATCCGCTTCATCAATTCACAACCATCTTTCTGCATTTCAATTGTTTGAGCTAAAAAGATATCACCGATCACGGCTACCATTTCTAACCTTTAAAATATTCTTTCTATAGTTGTTACTCGAATATAAGGTGTCATCATCATAAACCTTACTATGTGCCAGACCTTGTTCTATGCATTAACAAAATATTCAATCATTTAACTGTCATAATAGCTACATGCTAGGTACTATTATTAAACCCCATTTAGAAAGGGGAAAAATAAAGAGGAAGAACACTGAAGTGATTTGTCCAGGGACATACAACTGGTAAGCAGAAGGGAGGGACACAAACTGGGGTAGTTTAGCTCCACTTGGGGAACTGGGGCTCTCAAACACTGTTATGCTGCCTCCGCCAATATCTCATAATGCCTGTTAGGCCATTTTGTCCTGTTGATTCACAAATGTATTTTCTACCTTAGCTAGACTGTAAGTTTTGTGAGGTCACAGATGGAAGCTTTCCAACCTGATCTCTCCTGGCATCACTATAAAGTTCTATATATTCTAGAAATTCAATAATTACTGCTAGAATAAAAATATCTACAGATAAAAGTGGAAGTAAACATCTAAAATACACATATTGGAAGCCCACTTGTAAAGTTGGAGGTAAAAATGGAATTAAAACCTTGCACATATTTGATAACAACATAAATCTAATGTCATTGCTTATCACTAATGAAATGGCCATATTAACTTCTTTGCTACATTTACTAGCTTTCAGCTGTCAATATAAGCATTTCATGAACAGAATAAACACACCTCGTGTTTAAACCATTCTGCTTGTGTTATTTGGCCTTCTATTATAAATAATGCTGTAGACATTTCAAATCTCTAACCAGTAGAAGGTAGTCAAATCAATATTGGCTACATAATACATAAAGAATGGATGCAAATTTTATAGCAAAGAGATTAATTATTAATTTATATCTGCTTACTGTAACAAAAATTCATTGTTAGCTTTTTCTGAAGTTTAACAATGCTTCAGCCAAGATGGATAAATTATATATGAAAATAACATTATTTAAAGTAAAAATGCTAATAAAACAATTATATTATTTAATATTTATGAATGTCATGCAATCTGTTATATGTAGTAATTCATGCACTGTTCTTTTCATACGATACTCTAGCATGGCTATTATAGCTCATATCATTATTATTGAGCAATATTAAAATGATTTTTAGCAATTAAAATAGCAATATTTTCCATATTACAAAGGCTTTGCTGAAAAGTCAGAAGTACATATATTATTAGAGGTTAATTATTTCTAAAATGGAATGTATCCTGCATAGCACAAATGACTCCACAATGAAAATTTTGTTCAAAAAGTGTGCATATAAAAGGCTTTGTCCCTGGAATACAGCTCTAAGTGGCTCACTATCTAGGTTGAAAATGGCTATGCAGGGTTGTATGTCCTATTTTTCCATGCCTGCACTAAAGATACAATATGGGAATTCAGCTTGGTAATTACTAATACACCACACAGACACAATTACACCCTGTATGAGGCATGAAGGAATCACTTGTGGCCTGCATCCATTACAAAGAGCAGTAGGGGGCCACCAGGCAAGACGACAAAATGCTTTACAAGACGGAAGGAGACCAGAGGAGCTGATGTACACAGATACAAGGACCTTGATTCTTCTAGCAATGATTTAAGTCTCTTTCCATCAATTATCGTCCTTTGTCTCAAGAGTCTTATCACCAGCAGCACTACAGGAACTGGGCATAACAATGCTCAGACCCGTATAACCCCATGAACTGTGCTGACATTTCCACACCCTGGTGCTATGTTTGACCTGGTTATTCAGATTACTTAAGCAAAACAAAAAGAGAGAGAGAGAGAAAGCGTTACAATTGCAAAACTGGGTGTATGTAACTTTTTTTTTAAGGCTTACTCAGAATTCCGTTCCTCTAAACTGAAAGCCATCCTACCTTCAAAATGTTCCTTTTCAAAGTAATTTCTACTCCCTTTATAAAATTAAAAGTGAAAATACGCTTGGATGCAAAGTATAGTTGTAAGAAAAGAGACTAAATACTGGTATATCAAGGGGTTACATACGTAACAAGAGAATTCTACGTCCAAGGGAGCTAAACTAAAATAAGTCAGCTGCTCTTTTTAGCTACAGTGAGTCACAGGAATAATTTTCTTTCTGCGAAACTCTTTAAAGTTTCGAGTTTAATTGCAAGCAGTAAGCGGTTTTTATTATAACAGCTTCCTCCTGATTATTACATGATATACATTATTTTACAATACTTTCATTTAAGATGTGTTTTTGAAATACATGTTGTAATTATGGATTTTTAAGACCTTAGGAAAGTTAGTTATGGCAGTTGGTCAGATTTCTGTGAAACAAAGCCTTGTCTTTTAGAAAATGTTTACAACCTATGAGAAAAAAAATGTGTCCTGGGGCTAAAATGTTTATTGGCACCTAGAAGTCTGAAGGGAGACTCAGGCCTGCGGTTTTTGGAGGGTACTTTATCATCGCTGCATTCTCAAAGGTTTCTCTGAATGAATAGAACTGGATTACTCAGCCTTCTATTCCACGCCTATTCCTCTCCATTTTCCTTGGCACGAACTAGAGCCAGGCTATTTTTAGTTAGGCAGTTTTCTANTGGAGGGTACTTTATCATCGCTGCATTCTCAAAGGTTTCTCTGAATGAATAGAACTGGATTACTCAGCCTTCTATTCCACGCCTATTCCTCTCCATTTTCCTTGGCACGAACTAGAGCCAGGCTATTTTTAGTTCGGCAGTTTTCTATTTTTAGACAACTACCAGTTAGAAGACATTTGTTCGGAAAAAATTTAAACACACACACACACACACACACACACACAAAGCGAGGAGGGAGAGAAGCTTCTCTTCACATATTGTAAAGCAGCCTTCAACCTGTAACTCCAGGCATTTCAGCTGCTTTCAATCTTGGAAAAATAAAGAAAAATTCAGAGTTCAGGGTTTTGAAAATAAACCTTCCCTCTGGCAAACAGACCAAAATACAACAAGCTGTTACTATGTGAAACAGCGGACTACAAAAACAAAGAACATTCTCCAACGATTGAACTGCGGGAAAAGTTGTAGAACTATTAGGTTATACCAATGTTACACAGGCATGTAACAATTTTCCAGCCTCTCAGCCAGCTGGAGGGTGTTTTAGAAATTAGGGAGGGGGTAGAGGGATCCTCATCTGTACAGTTAAGATGAGGATGTCCGATACAACCTGAAAGTTTCCATTCTCAACACCAGAAACCCTTGTGTCAAACTTAAAGGTAATTATATTCACTGCATTTTTCAAACATTTGTATTCTATAGAATTTCCCTAAAAATTATAACCACATGTTTACAGAGAAACGACATACTAAAGACAAAAATCCGGTGCAAATGGGAAACAAAATTAAAGCCTGCCTCTTATACACATAGATGTGTGTGTGTGTGTGCATTTGTATATCTCTAAATCATGACCTTTATCAGTCTTGCTTTTACTTTACATGGAGGAAAAATGACTTGCAGACTGGCTCAGCCTATCAACTCACTCTATTTATCTTTCAAAGTTGTGTTTTCCCCTCTAACCCGAGATGGATGTTTTCATGGGCTGACAACTGAAATTACTTTCTTTTCCTTGAGTTATCCTGTGGTGCCCTAAGTCTTTCCAAGGTTCAGACTGGTGGATAGGATAGTCACCGGTGCATCACCAGTAACTAGCACAAACTTTAGCACCTGATCTCCAGGTTCATGTATATCTGCCGAATGAGGGAACAAATACTGCGCATGCTGTGTCCACAATGGCGTATCAACCGGGAGGACCGTGGACTCCTCAAGTCACGTTTCCTATGGACTCAGCACAATGCCTCGCACGTAGGGAACACCCTATACAAATGCTTGTGGAAAAAACATCAGTTCACTAGCCTTTATTAGTGCCAACCCACTCCAGTACTCTTGCCTGGAAAATCCCGTGGACAGAGAAGCCTGGTAGACTATAGTCCATGGGATCGCAAAGAGTCGGACACGACTGAGCGACTTCACTTTCACTTTAATTTATATAAGTGCTATCATTATTTATATAAGAATGTGATATTTATTAAGGCATTCCCCAAGGGCTCAGTGGGTCAAGAATCTGCCTGCGATGCAGGAGACGCAATTTCGATCCCTGGGTCGGGAAAATCCCCTGGATAAGGAAATGGCAATCCACTCCAGTATCCTTGCCTGGGAAACCCATGGACAGAGGAGTCTGGTGGGCTACATGTTTAAGGGGTCAAAACTGAGCGACTAAGCACACATAACTATTAATAGAAAATGCTATATAATTATCCTCAATATAAAAAACTGCTGCTTCTCTGTCCTTTGGTAAAACAGCTTAAATTTTCTGAACTTTTCCCTTGATGTTGACAATAAAAACATCTTACCTAACTTAAGGGCTTCCCTCGTAGCTAAGTGGGTAAATAATCTGTCTGCAATCTGGGTTCGATCCCTGGGTCAGGAAGATCCTCTGGAGAAGGAAATGGTAATCCACTCCAGTGTTCTTGCCTGGAGAATCCCATGGACAGAGGAGCCTGGCGGGCTATACTCCACAGGGTCACAGAGTTGGACACCACTTAGCTTCTAAAACACCACCTAACTTAACAGTTGACAGTTGGCTCTGACATCTTTTACAGCCACGATCATCCCATCAGCCCTGTGAGCCAGGATGGGTCAGGGTGGACCAACTTAGAACGTTGGACAAGTCAGTCCAAGTCATAGAACTAACAATGTGTGGTGTTGCCACAACCAGAACTAATCTCTCTCCAAATCTGTGGGGCTTTAAAAGTTCTTTCCTACAAGTAAAATTTAAAGGAGAACTCACGATAACGCTTCCAACAACATTCTTTAGGAAAATCGCTCTGCAGCTTTCTTTTTCCCCATGTGAAATTAATTCAGAACTACCACCTTTAAGGAGAACCTAGTCGGGAAGCCTGGGGAGAAGATAAAATTCCCTGCGTACCTACTTAGGAAACAGGAGCCTGGTACGCATGCGCATCCTTTCTGGTGGAAAAGCTTAGAGCTTGGAGTTGACCTGTTTTGTTTCTGCTCCCCTTTGTTTGTTTCTGTCCTTTCCTGTCCCTTCCTCCGTTTTTCTTTCTTCCTCAGGGTAATTTCAAGTTCAGTGTTCCCTCCATCCTCTCATCTTGATCCACAGAATCCCACTTACTTTAACAGATATGGCATTCCTGGGAGTAAATGGTGCAGCTTTCCTGATTGATTCTCCCCACCCTGGCACAGACCCTAACACCCAGTAGGGATGCAACTAATGCCTGCCGTGGGAATGAAAGATGGAATGGCCGGTGCAACCTCTCCAGCTCACAGGTCCTTAATTATGTTGTATCCATCAACCATCACGCTAGTTACCTCACCAACAAGAGTGCTGGGCTTGCCAGTTTCATTCTTACACCAGGGCTGCCGAGTAGAAGGCTTCTAGGGTGACGAACATTTCTGAACCCGTCTTGACCAACGGAAGCCACTAGTCACATGTCGCTATGGGGCACTTGAAATGTGCAGTTAGACTGAAGAAACTAAACTTTTGACTTTATTAATTTCAATGAATTAAATGTAAATAGCCACCTGTAGTCATTTCATTTCATCTGAAACCTGGCTGTATTATCCAAAGAGAATCACATGACAGAAATGACTCACTGTGTCAGGCCATAGGTGCTAAATATATTACTTATTTATAAATGTGTACAGGTATTAAAAGACGCTTACTCCTTGGAAGGAAAGTTATGACCAACCTAGATAGCACATTCAAAAGCAGAGACATTACTTTGCCAACAAAGGTCCGTCTAGTCAAGGCTATGGTTTTTCCTGTGGTCATGTATGGATGTGAGAGTTGGACTGTGAAGAAAGCTGAGAGCTGAAGAACTGATGCTTTTGAACTGTGGTATTGGAGAAGACTCTTGAGACTCCCTTGGACTGCAAGGAGATCCAACCAGTCCATTCTAAAGGAGATCAGTCCTGGGTGTTCATTGGAAGGACTGATGCTGAAGCTGAAACTCCAGTACTTTGGCCACCTCATGCCAAGAGTTGACTCATTGGAAAAGACTCTGATGCTGGGAGGGACTGGGGGCAGGAGGAGANAAATTTTATGAGGCTGTTGTGGTCTCTGAGTTCATGCCAAGCCACCTAGAACTAACTGACCTGTGTCATCCAGTGATCACTCAGAGGGACAAATTTATCAGGTTCTGAAGTGGGTCCTCAAGCTGCAAATGGCCTGATTAGTTAACAGAGAGCATGCCTATCTGGTGGTTAAACCGGAGCATTATTTTAGTGTGTTAACTTCTTCGTACAATGATCTTGCTTCATTTCTTCTACGTACCATGATATTCATTCACAGAATATCTAGTTTGCCCTATAAATTTGGAAAACCCATGGATGGTATTTTTTCTTCCAGAAAAATGTGGTTTTCATTCACAGGCAGTTTAGGCTGGAATTGACTGTGAATCTATAAATAGATAGCATTTTCTCCAAGAAGTCTGTTTCTGTGTTTCACTGGCTAAACACTGGTGAGTGTACAGAGGGGCTACCCCTGCAAAAGACACAGTGACACAACAGAGCCCAAGGAAGTTCTCAGAAGTGGCGCTCACAGCCTTGTGTTGGGAAGAAGACAGTTCAAAGAGTATGAAAGACTAAGAAAAAGTTAAGATTATGAACTTAAGTGTAATGAGACACACTTTTATAAAAAATGGACCAAAACTTGTATGCTAAAGGAAGTTCAGCTCACTTCAGTGGTCTAGGGAAAACTGAGACTTCCATGGTTGTTCCGATCACACAGTTTTGCCTGTCACATTCTTGTGAACACATTTTATTGCAGATGTCAGTCCTTTGATTTTAGAAAATGTTCCAGATAGTTTGGGATCAAGTCCTGTGAATAAAACTTTACCTGGAAATTTAAATGAATGCATTTAGGTAAAAAAAGTCTGCTCTCCTACAGTTAGCATTTATTTATTATTGATAATAGATGTAAACAATACATATGCTGAATATGTAGTTGCTAAAATCTTGCAAGTAGTCTCTATATGCCATGGAATTAAAGCCCAAGATACATAAAAGAAAAATACTACATCAAATTCCATCTTCCTGTCTAAGGGGAGAACCAGATTGTGTTTCATTCTATACCCAAGACTGAGGAAGCAACAGCATTTCTAACCTAAAACAAAATTCATAGCCTGTGGCTTCTGAGACAAATTATCACCAAAGGGCATCAGATATCCCAGACCAGGAAACCAGGGACACTCTTGGACTTAAATATCAAGTTGGATCTATGCAAATAGGCGGTCATTTGTGAAAAAGAAGCATCCATAAACTCTTCCCAGGGGCACTGACTCCTGCAGACAACTGTTAGCAGGTAACGAATGCTAAGGGAACACGTTAATTAAAGCTAAAGAAATCAGGAGCGCAAAAAGGCAATTTTAAATAGGGTAGCTAAGGTAGGTCATATTGAGAAGGCTATAGTTAAGCAAGAACTTGAAAAAAAGAATGAGAGAGCTGTGTGGCATATATGTTCCACTCCCGGCAGAGGTAATGCAGGCCCTGCAGCGGGAGCGTGTTTGGAGTGTTCACGGGACAGCAGCAGCAGGGAGACCTGAGTGACTGGGGCCGAGCTGGCAGGGGTAGGAGTGGGCATTGTGCTCACAGAGGCCACAAAGAATACCATGTGGGGCCGGAGAGGCCAGTGTAAGGATCTGGCTTTTACTCTGGGAAAGTGGAAGCCACTTGTGAGTCTTTGAGCAGAGTAGCAGCATAATGTGACCTGAGAGTTTTTTTTAATTTATTGAAGTATAGTTGATTTACAATGCTGTGTTAATTTCTGCTATACAGCAAAGTGATTAGCTATACATATATATATTTATTTGCACACACATTCTTTTTCATGTTCTTTTCCATTATGATTTATTACAGGATGTTGAATTTAGTTCCCTGTGTTCTGCAGAAGGACCTTGTTGTTTATCCATCTTATCTGTAATAGCTGGCATCTGCTAATCCCAAACTCCCAATCCGTCCCTTGCCTCTTCCCCCTCTTTAGCAAGCATGTGACTTGTGTTTTTAAATGATGACTCTCGTTGCGGATAGACTGAAGTGGGCATGAGCGGAGGTGGAGAAACAAGGCAGGCGTTCTCCAGGCTGTTAGGATGGTTATGAAAGTGGCGAAGAGTGAGTGAACTCGAGATGTATTTTGAATATAGAGCCGACAGGATTTCCTGACAGCACTCCCTATAATCATTCAGAAGAGTGGCCTTTACTAATTTTAGATCAACATGTACCTTTTAAGCACATGAATTAACTCATCTTGGAGACATTGTTGACATGGTCGTCTTCCTTCTGTGCATGCGTGCTGCAAGGCAGGTGACCATTCCCCGGTTACCCAGAGATGCCTATAGTGCCTTGGACAGTTCCTTTGCACTTGGTTGTTGCCTTACACTGTGTGTTCAACTGGATAATTTCGACCATTTGTGGACATTGCTCTTTTACGTTTGAAAATATAATATTCAAGTATGGTAACTACTTAAATTTATATTCAGTTGACTGTGAAATATTTTGTAAGAGTTTTTAAATTCGGTTATGTATATATTTTTTACAGCAGCCAAGCTAAGGAAAAAATGAAGAAAGTAAATTTGATTGGACCATTAACATTGGTAAGCTGTGAAATATTAAATTTGAATCAGTTCTGCCTTCATTTAAGTGTGATGTCTTGGATCTGTAGTGAGAAGTACTTTAAGACTGTCTGTAGGCAGCGATACATGTCCTGGATTGGCTCATTGTATTTAATGGCCCACATTCTCAAGGTGGATGATAAAACAGGTNTGAAATATTAAATTTGAATCAGTTCTGCCTTCATTTAAGTGTGATGTCTTGGATCTGTAGTGAGAAGTACTTTAAGACTGTCTGTAGGCAGCGATACATGTCCTGGATTGGCTCATTGTATTTAATGGCCCACATTCTCAAGGTGGACGATAAAACAGGGAGGGATAGGCTGGCTGGGAGAGCAGAACTAACTGGTGTACAGGGAAATTGAAGTTAGGACTGGTGTTTGAAGCACCATACAAACCAATTAATTTCAGAAAAATACATCTCTGCACTTGTTTCACGCAGAAGCATAAATTTACCTTAAAATAAACTTGCATATAAGGAAATTGTTAACTACAGAAAATTGTAAATGCTTAAGAAATCTATGTTCACATTGGCCTCCAGGAAAATTGATTAAATATGAAGTTACTATTACAGATTCAGATATATTTATAATAATTCTCAGTGGTTTTCCACTAGTCCAGGGCAAGCCAACATATTTTTGGAAGAAGTCAAATCTGTTTTTCATTTGTAATATGTCTTAGAGAGGGGACCCAAGAAAATGTTTGCCTACTTTTAGTGAATATGATATGTTCCAAACTATGACAGCTATTATTGATAACAAAGAAGTTGGTAAAAAAAAAAAAAAAAGCATGTCATCTGAAGTCTCCAGCTTATTAGGTTTCATTCTCTTCTCCCTTATGCTTATGACTTTTGTGTTTAAAAATCTCAGTAAGGATAACATTTTTTCAATTCAGTAATTTAGAGAAATCTGGTTTTAATGCAAAGGTTTTAAATCAGCCTCTTATAGAAAACAAAATGTCACAAACCTTAAAGTAGAAACAAAAATTTTCATTGGAATTTGCAAATTTAACCTTAAATATAAATGTAATCTTTTCCACTCTCTTAATTTTTTTTGCTGCTGTTCTGATTGAGGTTCAGGATAAAACTGCATTTTACTAGGAGTTAGAAAGGCATTCTGGCTTCTCTGGTGGCTCAGATGGTAAAGAATCTACCTGCAAAGTGGGAGATCTGGGTTCGATCCCTGGGTTGGGAAGATCCCCTGGAGTAGGGCATGGAGTAACCCACTCCAGTATCTTGCCTGGAGAATCCTCGTGGACAGAGGAGCCTGGCGGGCTACAGTCCACGGGGTCGCAAAGAGTCGGACACGACTGAGTGGCTAAGCACAGCACAACACAGAAAGGCATTCTTCTGTTGAAAACTCACTGAAAACAGATCTAGGTTACTTAGGATATTACTGTGAAATTCCTGGAATTTCCACTGAAGCTTGGAGACAATAAAATTATGTTTCATTAATATGAGAAACTTTTTAACTGAGGTGCAGTGAATATATTACATTACATGAGTTTACTATGAAAAGCCTTTAAAACTTTCCTCAGTTTTATGTGGAGAAGGAAATGGCAACCCACTCTAGTATTCTTGCCTGGAGAATCCTGTGGACAGAGGAGCCTGGTGGGCTGCTATCAATGGGGTCACACAGAATGGGACACGACTGAAGCGACTTAGCATGCATGCATGCATTGGAGAAGGAAATGGCAACCCACTCCAGTATTCTTGCCTAGAGAATCTCAGGGACAGAGGAGCCTGGTGGGCTGCTGTCTGTGGGGTCACACAGAGTTGGACATGGCTGAAGCGACTTCGCCGCCGCAGCAGCAGCTTCATGTAAATCTTTGGTGGAAATAACATTGCATGTCACCTTGCTCCTATGCTTGAGCCGTGGCCCAGAAACTCAAGAGCTCTATCTCCCTTCCCCTCTGGCCACTAAGGTGAACCCTGGGGACACTGGTCCCTTTTGTGCCAATTTTAGGGGCCCTTCCCACCTGCTCTAGACTTTACCTGCTCGCCTTGTTTCATTACAAGTTCCACCTGGCTTCCCACCCTCTGTCTCTCTCAACACTCTTGCTTGCCCTCTGTGTTTAATGATGGAATTTGGTCTCCCAGACCAAACTTCTGGAAATCCCTGAGAGCAGTTGGCACACCGCCCCCCACTCTGTCCTTAACCTCAGGGTGCCCCTGCATGGTGGCTCCCTCTGACTCAGCCTCCACTCTCAAGGACCCCACTCTGCCCAGCCTGACTCAACACCCATTCTCTTGATGACTGTTCCTTCCTTGTCCCCCAAAGGGAGTGGGGCAGGGAAATGGGCAGAGATAAGGGTTAGAAAGATGAGAGAGACGTGAGGGACAGAGGGGAAAGTATAGAAAACCAAGAGAGGAGAGATGTGGTCTGAAAGGCAGAGGACGAAAGAAGAACAGAGAGAGAGAGGCATAGTTTCAGTCAATCAGAAGTGGGGAGAAAAAGTGGGAATTTGGAGAGAACTAAAAAAGGTGGTGAAGGACAAAGGGTTTTGGAGTATTATGACCCTGATCGCTGGTTAGTTCTTGGGTGTTGTGCACTTTACTGGTATAACTACTTCCCTCTATAAGTGATAAGTGGAAGTTGCTCAGTCGTGTCTGACTCTTTATGACACCATGGACTACTCAGTCCATGGAATTCTCCAGGCCAGAATACTGGAGTGGGTAGCCTTGCCCTTCTCCAGGGGATCTTCTCAACCCAGGGATTGAACCAAGGTCTTCCACATTGCAGGCAGATTCTTTACCAGCTGGGCCACCACAGAAGCGCTCTATAGACGGTACTACATCCAAGACAGTTGGTGTGGCCACCAGGCCTTTTAGGCCTCTCTCTAATATCGTCTTCCATGCTCTGTACTGTGTGCTTAGAAATTCCACCACGTGGAATTCCCTGAGGACTCGTAGTTTCCAGTCACTCTGCTGTTCTAAGCCCCCACTTCCCCCACTTTCTCTGCACTCCCCAGTTCTTCTTCGCTAATTCCCCCTTGTCCTTCAAGATTCTACAATGAGTATCATCTCCATAAGCAAGACTTCCCTAAAGCACAAACCCAGGCACTCCTTAAGTTTCTTGCCCTTCACTATTGATCTGTCTTCCATGAAAAATGTGGTTTTCATTCACAGGCAGTTTAGGCTGGAATTGACTGTGAATCTATAAATAGATAGCTAACTTAAGCCTCTTAAAGGGGCCTTATCCTCAAAACCCAGAATATCTATTCCTTCTCTGCCCTTTATAATTCTCCCTCTGAAATATTCTGAATGTCTTTTTAAAGGATGTATCATGTGTGTGTATGTAAATGACATCAACACCTAGCTGTTTCTAATTCACTACCTCAAGAGCTCTGGAAGATCAAACAGTATTTCTTAATGAAACCAAATCTTAGTCCCTTCTGATTATATTGTAATCACTTATCCAAATAAGACACTGATTCAATGAAATAAGAATTTTTTCCACACAGATACAAAATAAATAGACTCTTGAAATTACTCTGTTGATGATTTGAATTGAAATTCTCTTTCTTCCCTAATACATTTATTTCGAACGGTTACTGACCTTAAAGAAAAATCCAAAGAACATACATTGTGAAAAGAGAGAAATTCTGTTATACAAGCTAAGTATTCTTTTCTTTCTTTTTTTTTTNGGTTAGTTCTTGGGTGTTGTGCACTTTACTGGTATAACTACTTCCCTCTATAAGTGATAAGTGGAAGTTGTGTCTGACTCTTTGTGACACCATGGGCTATTGAGTCCATGGAATTCTCCAGGCCAGAATACTGGCCAGAAGCTTTGCCCTTCTCCAGGGGAAGATCCAGTATTCTTGCCTGGAGAATCTCCGGGACAGAGGAGCCTGGTGGGCTGCGGTTTGTGGGGTCGCACAGAGTTGGACATGGCTGAAGCGACTTAGGGATCGAACCGAGGTCTCCCACATTGCAGGCAGATTCTTTACCAGCTGAGCCACCATGGAAGCCCTGTACAGACGGTACTAAATCCAAGATAGGTGGTGTGGCCACCAGGCCTTTTAGGGCCTCTCTCTAATGTTATCTTCCATGCTCTGTACTGTGTGCTTAGAAATTCCACCACGCAGAGTTCCCTGAGGACTCAAGGCAATGGCACCCCAGTCCAGTACTCTTGCCTGGAAAATCCCATGGATGGAGGAGCCTGGTGGGCTGNGCCTTTTAGGGCCTCTCTCTAATGTTATCTTCCATGCTCTGTACTGTGTGCTTAGAAATTCCACCACGCAGAGTTCCCTGAGGACTCAAGGCAATGGCACCCCAGTCCAGTACTCTTGCCTGGAAAATCCCATGGATGGAGGAGCCTGGTGGGCTGCAGTCCATGGGGTCACTAGGAGTCAGACACGACTGAGCTACTTTAATTTCACTTTTAACTTTCCACTTTCATGCACTGGAGAAGGAAATAGCAACCCACTCCAGTGTTCTTGCCTGGAGAATCCCAGGGACGGGGGAGCCTGGTGGGCTGCCATCTATGTGAACTACTATGAAACTACTCATGTAGTTTCCAGTCACTCTGCTGTTCTAAGCCCCCACTTCCCCCACTTTCTCTGCACTCCCCAGTTCTTCTTCACTAATTCCCCCTTGTCCTTCAAGATTCTACAGTGAGTATCATCTCCATAAGCAAGACTTCCCTAAAGCACACACCCAGGCACTCCTTAAGTTTCTTGCCCTTCACTATTGATCTGTCTTCCAAAAGCTAACTTAAGCCTCTTAAAGGGGCCTTATCCTCAAAACCCAGAATATCTGTTCCTTCTCTGCCCTTTATAATTCTCCCTATGAAATATTCTGAATGTCTTTTTAAAGGATGTATTTTGTGTGTGTGTGTAAATGACATCAACCCCTAGCTGTTTCTAATTCACTACCTCAGGAGCTCTGGAAGATCAAACAGTATTTCTTAATGAAACCAATCTTAGTCCCTTCTGACTGTATTGCAATCACTTATCCAAATAAGACACTGATTCAATGAAATTAGGATTTTTTTCCACACAGATACAAAATAAGTAGAATCTCGAAATTACTCTGTCAATGATTTGAATTGAAATTTTCTTTCTTCCCTAATACATTTATTTGGAACGGTTACAAAAGTATTGACCTTAAAGAAAAATCCAAGGAACATACATTGTGAAAAGAGAGAAATTCTGTTATACAAGCTAAGTATTCTTTTCTTTCTTTTTTTTTTTTTAGTTTCGATACTCTGATTGGCAGGATAAATTATTTATGTCTTTTGGCACTATCATGGCCATAACTCATGGATCAAGTCTGCCCCTCATGATGATAGTATTTGGAGGAATGACTGACAGATTTGTTAATACTGGAGGAAATTTCTCCCTTCCAGGTAAGCATTTCTTTAATTAAGATATGTAGATATATTGATGTATTCATTTATTTAACTGAGTGAAAATTAGAAATTGATTATTCTATTCATCATCTGCTTGCTTCATGGTTTGGACATCTGGGTAGCTTCAGATATCACAGAAGGAGTTTTTAAATTCTCAGTAAAATTCCTCAAATAATCAGTTAAATTTCAACAAATAAGTGTATGCTATTGGGCTTTAAGTATAGAATAAGGAAGTTTCCAGAAAGCTTTGAATTTCAATAAAGTAAGGAAGTCAGTCTGCTTGAGGAAGGTGGACCCATAGCAGAGCATGTCTGCACAGTGTCCATTCAGTTAATGACTATTGATGAGCTCGCTTCAACATGCAGCAGCTGGCATGGCAATACTTCTTAGCCGTCCTCAGCTTGTAGGTCTGTTTCTGATGTTTTCTTCTCCTCCTCTCCCTCCCCCTCTCTCCTATCCTTCTTGCTAAAATTGCACATACTTTCTGTCTCTAATATTTGGATCAACAAGGTGGACTGTTCCTTAACAGAGCACTTTACTAAAGAGTGAATGGATTCAGTATGAGAATGATGTGCTTTGAAACTCACCAAAGGACTAAAATTACTGGAGTGCCAAAGGAGTCACATAAGTGAAGGCCAGCTATACGAGGGGCTATGTCAGCAGCACTGGAGTGAGGTTCCAATGGACAAAGTTACTTTCACATTAGACAGACTTAACACAGAAAGGAAGATAGCCACGCTTTCTACCCAGCACGACGGCTCAGTTCCTCCCGAGAGACCTGCGGGCTCCAGCTGGAGACCTAGTGGAGCCCTGCTGCTCAGACGGGGGATGTGCAGGAGGCGGCTAATAAGGGGAGGCAGCTGCCGCAGTAGAGGCACCTGAGAGGCAGTAGACTGTATTTAGATGACACCCAGGAAGAATTTCCAGTGCTCACTGCTGAGAGCTACATATTTGGTTAGCATTGTAGGGCTGGGTGTAATTACCTAAGAACATGATTGCTTAATTTATACAATAGGATCCCTTTACATGAATATTGATGAATATTAATACCTTTTAGATATCTAGTAGCAGCATCCTTTGAATAGTTAAAGCACACTCCTACAAAAAGGGTTTATTTATTCTCTAGTACTACTGTCTCTGAGAAGAACCTCTTTGTTACAAAAATAACAGAAATCTTTCATAGTGTGTATCATGTGCTGGGTCTTATTCTCAGTGACACATGAAGACAACTGAGGCTTGGAGAGAATAACCTCCCAAAATTATAGTGTTAGGGCAGAATTCAGACTCAGGGTCGTTCTACCGTTCATACCATGCTCATGACTGTACACATTATACTGCCAACGTAAGTAGCTGTATATTCTCCTTTAAAAATTGTGGCTGGGAAAGTTTTAACTGGGTTACTTGTATTTGACTAGTGGCCAAAACTTTAACACAAATATTGTAAAGAGTAAGATAGGATAGTTTAAAAAGTCTTTAAGGAAACTAGGAATTTTAAATTTACTTTCCTTCTACTTCTTATAAGATTTATAGATGTATAATACACACACACAGAACAGGAAGATGCCCATATTAGAATATGTCAATCAAAACTGGCTCCAATTTAGGATTTTTAAAACTCAGATGAATGACTGGATAAGCAAAAGTTGTTACATACAAACAACGGAGTGTTAAAAAGCCTTAAAAAGGAAGGAAATTTTGACACCTGCTGTAACATGGATGAATCTTGAGGACATTGCTGCTGCTTCTGCTGCTGCTGCTACTAAGTTGCTTTAGTCGTATCCGACTCTGTGCAACCCCATAGATGGCAGCCCACCAGGCTCCCCCGTCCCTGAGATTCTCCAGGCAAGAACACTGGAGTGGGTTGCCATTTCCTTCTCCAATGCATGAAAGTGAAAAGTGAAAGTGAAGTCATTACGCTAAGTGAAAGAAGACAAATATCATATTATTTTGCTTAGAGGAGGTGTCTAGAGTAGCCAAATTCATAGAAACAGAAAAGAAGATAGTGGTAGCTGGGGGTGGAGGATAAGAAAATGGGGAAAGTTTAATGGGCAGAGTTTCAGTTGGGGAAGCTGAAAAAGTTCTGGAGACTGATTTTACCATAGTGTAAATATACTTAGCACTACTACCGTCTATGGGGTCGCATAGAGTCAGACACGACAGAAGCAACTTAGCAGCAGCAGCAGCAACTATACACTTAAAATGGTTAAGACGGTAATGCATATCTTATCACAGTTAAATTTTTTTTTAATCGATGCAATGTACTTATCCCAGGGAAGTTGACATTTGGTCCAGTTTTATTAGTCCCCATTTTTGTTTTTGCTAACACCAGAGTAATTCACAGCTTCCTTATTTGGAGCAGTCTGTTTATTTTTAATGTGTTTCTAATTATGCAACCGAATTGCTTTGAAGCTGGAATGGCAGACAGGTGCCACGTACTGTGCCCAGGGCCAAATTCAAGGTCTTTCTGGGGAATGGCACGAGCAAGTCACTTGCAGACCTGTGACTGCTGGAGTGACACACTCACCAGAGTGGCCAGCTTAGCTTCGTGACCTCCGAATTGAATGACACGGTTCTCTACAGCCACGTTTGTCATTAGGCAACTTGATTGTCTTGGAGGCTTTGGAATGAGAAGTCCCTCAAATGTTATTAATGCCAGTGTCCACTCTTTAGGTTTGTACAAATAATATTCCCATGGCTCTTTGGAGAAAATGAATTGTTACATTTCATGCTCAGTCTGAATCCAGAGAGCTCGCTGATATGTTTGGGTTTGTAGAGTTTAGCCAAAGTCATGGGGGTTGAGAGATAGCAGAGTCCTCAGGTGTCCCTAGCTGAGCTTGCTAGCTCGTCTCACCGAGATGATGTTTGTTTAGAGTCTATTGTTTAGAATTGTTGGATTCTTGGACAGCAAGACTCAATGGGAGCCAAATGAGATGAGAAGGAAGGAAAAAAGAGGTTTAAATTACAAGAGGGTCTGACAGTGAGTTATTGTGAACAGAGTCCATCCTTGTCAACAGAATAAAGTCTCCGTGACAAGGTTGTTCCCTCACAATGACTCAGCTGTGCAGAAACCATGCATAAACATTCCACATCCAAACCTTAAGAATGGAGTCCTAGGAAACAGGGTTTCTACAGAGTGTTAGGAACTTGATGTTTTATGCCAAGTCTATGCGGCTGTAATAACGTAGGAGGTTGTGTGGAGAAATTGATACACCCTGCGTGCCCTTGCATTGCCATATAGATGAAAGGAAAGACATTTTTGAGCCCCAGTTACCTTGACTTATTACCCATACTGCTAAAACTGCCTGGACATCCACCAGTTCTGTCTTGTGCTGAGTGTTTCTATGTAACATTAATAAAAGAAGTCCTGGACCGAATCAAGGGAGGCAGACATCGATTTACTTTGAGACTCAAAGTGACAGCTCTCCTTATTAGGTGTCTCTTTGAGTGTTCCTTAAGGTATACGTTTATTACTGAGGCCTTAGCTGAATTTGGGGCAAATTACTCAACCTCTATAATCCCTACTGTTATCACCTTTGAAAGATAGGCTTGCTGATGGAATTAAATGAGATGACTTATGTCAAGTGTCTGGAACATAAATATTGAGAGGAAACTAGCTGTAAGAACTTGGAAATGCAACAACCACTCTTAGACTCTGTTTCCTCACCTATAAAAGGTATAAATGTATGGAGTATATGGGGGCTCTCTAAAATGAAAAGGCAACGTTAGAATTTCCCATTTCTTTGCTATGGGAAGCATTTAGGCAGAATAGAGAAGGAGTTCTCCATCCTGGTATATTAAAGTCAATTGGAAGCAATTTTTAGATTATGATCTAGACTCAGCTAGAGGTTCTGATTCAGCTGGTCTTGGATGGAGCCTCAGTTCAGTTGCTCAGTCGTATCTGACTCTGCGACTCCATGGAACCAGACTTCCCTGTCTATCCCCAACTCCTGGAGCGTACTCAAACTCACGACCATCAAGTCAGTGATGCCATCCAACCGTCTCATCTTCTGTTGTCCCCATTAGACAACTATATTTTTTTCCACCCACCCCACATGATTCTAACAGGCAGACAGTGCTGCGAACCACTCAAACAGATAACTGCTTGAAGATTGTTTATGAGGCTGAAGCCTAATACGTAGTGTCTGGGAAAACCAGATAGCGGCCTTCTCCAGATCGAGTCCCGTGAGATTTCCAGATCTAGCATTCCAGATTTCATCACATAACTCTTCAAGGAACACAGTCATACACATTTGTCACACCTTGGTCCTCTGGCAGCAGAAACGTGGTTTCCCAGGGGCTTTAGGGCTTCTAGGGTTACTCACCCAGAATTAGATTGCCATTCTTGGCCTAGGATTCAGAAAGGACCAGGTCAAGTTTGTAATGTTTGTAGATTCTTATTTCCTAGGAGGGAAGATCAATTTAAGTTATAATATTGGTAATGGAGGAGAGAAAAAGTCATTTTAAGATTTCACCTGCTTTCTAAGTTCGGGGTGGGGGGGCGGAATAGCCCTGTACGCATAATCTGCAGGTTTCCTGTGGTTTTGAACAATGATTTCTGCACATACTTCAGCTTTCATGTAGCTTGTCTGCCTCTCATTCCAAACACAGTTCCAACGTAGCTATCAAAGGTGCCAGATTTATGAACTCAGGAAGCAAATGAGCACACAGAACTAAATGGATGAGAACAGAAGTAAAGTAGAGTCTGCTTCCTCAAGGACCTAGTAGCTGATAAAGAGCTAGATCAATAAGCAGAAACACTTTGCTATGAACATCTATAGAAAGAACAATCCTGAGGGAGAAATTATGCCACCATTGGGGCTACAGGCCTGGTAATTGATCCTGACGGTAGGTTAAGTTTAAAATAAATTTCTACCTCATCTCCCATTGGAAGAAGATAAGAGTGATAACACAACACCCAGAAAATGTGACCTCAGGGCTATTTGCATGTGATAAAGGAGCAAAGCCTAGTTTCTCTCCTGGCATCATGGCAAATGTGTTTTTCCCATCAGTGCTGTGGTAACATTTTATCCTGTTACTCTGTAAATGCAGTAGGTATGGGCTGTTTTCTTTTTACTTTTTACTTTGTGTTTGTTAAAGAAGTGAAAATAAATCATCACCACATGAACCATGCTGTAGTGTTGGGTACTGTATGAGACTGTTAGGACTCTCAGCCTCCTTACTATAAGACTGAGTGACTTTGGCTAAGTTACTTTATATCCCTGTGCTTCAGTATCCTCATCTGTAAAATAGGAATTTATGATATAGCCCTATCTATGGAATTGTGAAAATTAAACCATGTAATGCGTGTATAATATTCAGAACAATGCCCAGCATATAATAAATGCTCACTGGATCCTAGCTATTACTAAAACATGTGAACCAGAAAAGGCACATTGACACTTTTATCAAAATTAGTTCAAAGTAAAAGACCATTTCCTTCCAGTTAATACTGCTTTAAAAATACCAATTTACAGGACTGCTAATAACCAAGACAAGGAATGCAGGACCCTGACGGGGGTGATCCATTGACTTATCTTTGAGCAACTCAGTGATCTTTCTTGTCTTTTTCTCCCTTTGCCATGAATGTTCAGACTTTCCATTATTTATGTTGTGAAGAAGCATGTAGGGGAAACACACACATATAGTAACGTAGAATCAAAAGAAGCAAGTATCTGTAAAGTGCTTTGCACCACTAAGAAAAAGTGCCTGTTAAATCCTGTGTTTCTATGTGGACCATTGCTTTTTTCCTCCTCTGCCTTCTGTATGCCCTTCATCAGCTCCTCTCTGCTGCTCTAGGAAGCTGTGTTGCTAAAGGCCCAAGGCCTCTGGTCAGGGGGCAGTACCTGGGGAGGTGGGGTTTTACTTCCCCAACTGGACCCTCGATGCACTTAAACCCTAGGGCCCTTTACATAGGCCAGATGATAAAGAGTGACTTGAGAGTGACAGGGAAAGAGAAAAAAGATTTTAAAAACCTGGCAGTGCCTTTCAAAAATGTCTTATTTTTATTTTGTTTTTATTTAGTGAATTTTTCATTGGCAATGCTAAATCCAGGCAGAATTCTGGAAGAAGAAATGACTAGGTAATTGGCTAATATATGTATATATCATATGTACTTCTTTATACTGTGCTTTTAAAAAACATTTTATTTGAAAACAATTTCAACCTTATGAAGAATTATAAGCGTGTACAAAGAATCCCTGTATACTCTAGCTTTTGTTAGACTCTTTATCCTATTGTTTCCATTTATACCCCCTCCCCTGCCATTTAAAGTAGTGAAGTATGAAGACCCAGGGCAGCCAAATGAATAAATTTTTTTTTAAAAAAGTAAATTGCCCAGAGCATGGTCCTTTACTTATAAATACTTGGTTGGTTCCAAGAACAGGGCATTCTCTTCATAACCACAGTAGGTACAGCTATCAACCTCAGTACATTTCATATTGATACAACTCTTTGGTCTACCATCTGAATTCCAATTTGGTCTGTTGATCTAACAATGTCATTTATGGCATTTTTCCCCCTTTCTTCAGCTTCTTAATAGAAATCCCCAAAGCCTGTCACATAACGTTTGTGTTTACTTTTCAATTAATGTTGCTGACTTAAATGAGTTCTGTCTGTTGCTGTAGAGGCCTGAAAGGAAAATATCTTTGAGAGTAATGAAATTGAATTTATTATTTCTAAAGATACTAACTTCCCTCCCATTTAGTTAAGACTACACTCTGAGTTGATTTGAATTCATAACATTTTAGCATTTGTTTTAAAAAATCTTTCAACTTCTGCCAATCAGGAAGAGAGTTTTTTGTTCTTTGTGTAAACAATATGGGAAAAACTTACACTAAGTGCCATTTTGCATGTTCAGCCTATTTATTCCTGTATTTGCAATGTGGTGAAGCTTTTCAGAACAGTAAGATATGCAAGTCTAGAATGTGAATGATGGAAGAGTCAAATTGTATCTACAGATTATCAATATAAGTTTTAAAATGATCCATGAACACACCACTGTATGTGTGCAGTTAACGACATAACTTTACCTTTGGCTGATAATTCAAGTGGATAGATTGGCTACTGTTCTATTATAGTGTAAGAAAAGAGAAAAAAAAAAACTGTACATGTTATAATGTCCTACATGGTCCTTGTGAATTGTCAGTAAATTTATTAATTTCCAATTCTGAATATTTCTCTCCCAAACATAAAGACTCTATTTAAAAGAAACTTTTGAATTGTTTTCCAGATATGCATATTATTATTCAGGATTAGGTGCTGGAGTTCTTGTTGCTGCCTATATACAGGTTTCATTTTGGACTTTGGCAGCTGGCCGACAGATTAAGAAAATTAGGCAAGAATTTTTTCATGCTATTCTACGACAGGAAATAGGCTGGTTTGACATCAGTGACATCACTGAACTCAATACACGGCTAACAGAGTAAGTATATTGTTACCTACACGTCCACAAAGAAATTAACTACTAGCTGTGTGCATACTTGTCAAGGGAAGATTTTAAATGGAAAAAAAAAGTTTGCTCAATTAAACATTTGGTGTGTATTGGGAATAGATGATCTGATAGCCATCTCTAACAATTACAGCCTATGCTACAGTGCATTTTCCTTACCTGATAGGTTTTTTTTTTTTTTTGGCCTCAGTTACATAAGTAGGTGTATTTGAGTACTGAGCTCACATCTTTTGGGGCTTCCTGGTAGCTCAGACAGTAAAGAATCTGCCTGCAAATGCAGGAGACCCGGGTTCGATCCATGGGTTGGGAAGAACCCCTGGAGAAGGAGATGGCAACCCACTCTAGTATTCTTGCCTGGAGAATCCTATGGACAGAGGAGCCTAGCAGGATACAGCCCATGGGGTCCCAAAGAGTTGGATGCAACTAACACACACACTCACATCCTTTACTTGTTTCTCTCTCACGGAGCTTATCACAGTTCTGACAGATATTAAGATGACACTCCAGTAAGATGGATGAATGAGTGAATCAGGGATTGAATGAATTCATAAAGAGACTTCTCTTAGTTCTTGTTGACTCTTCACTTATTTAACAAAGAATTGAGGGCTTCTTAAACACTGTTCTAGATGTTTGTGATTTAATAGTGAATGAGGCAAAGATCTCTGGCCTCTTGTTGCTTACGTTCCGCAGGGGGTAACAGATGATTAGCATTTTCTGGCTGGAGATCCTGGCAAGAGGGTAGTGAGCAAATGTCTAAGAGGAAGGAGGATCAGGGCATTTGGGCCTGGCTGGCTTCCATAGGGACCTCAGGTCTGCCACTGGACATTTTTGACCTGAGAAGTAGCATATTCAGACTTCCATTTCCAAAGGATCACTCTGGCTGCTGTACTGAGAACAGACTGGGTTAACAATAGCACCACAGGTAGAAGGAAAGAGCTCTTCCTTATTTCTGCTGCTGCTGCTAAGTCGCTTCAGTCGTATCTGACTCTGTGCGACCCCATAGATGGTAGCCCACCAGGCTCCGCCATCCCTGGGAGGCAAGAACACTGGAGTGGGTTGCCATTTCCTTCTCCAATGCTTGAAAGTGAAAAGTGAAAGTGAAGTCGCTCAGTCGTGTCCGACTCTTTGCGACCCCATGGACTGCAGCCCACCTGGCTCCTCTGTCCATGGGATTTTCCAGGCAACAGTACTGGAGTGGGTTGCCATTGCCTCCTTATTCCTACTTTCAAACAGATTGAGACATATGTTCAAAATGCTAATCCTTCTCTAATAGGATTAACTAACTGAACAGCATCAACTTTTAATGATACTGACTTCCCAGAAGTGTGAACTAATCCTGAATTTCTTCCTTTGTACAGTTTTTAGGTGGGGAAAGTGTCATTCAAGAAGCTAAGACTGTGAGAGGGGCTTGCGGGCATCTGAACGAGTTTTGCCTGTGTCTGTGTTGGTTAGATATTTGCTTCGCCTTTCTAACTGAAGACCTCCTGCCTGTAACCACTTAGGTGTGATCTTTTTTAGTGACATCTCCAAAATCAGTGAAGGAATTGGTGACAAGGTTGGAATGTTCTTTCAAGCAATAGCCACGTTTTTTGCAGGATTCATAGTGGGGTTTATCAGAGGATGGAAGCTCACTCTTGTGATAATGGCCATCAGCCCTGTCCTGGGACTCTCTACAGCTGTTTGGGCAAAGGTATGTGAAACATGGGCATGACCATATGTGTTAACTGACACAGATAGAGTTATCTTCAAGATGCAGGGTTCTGGTTACATGTTGTGCAGATCTATGTTAAATGTCATTTGAAACCGTGTGCAGAAGGATGTTGTTAACATGGTGCTCTAATAGGGAAGATTATTTTTAATGTAATTCAGAATGTCAGATACGGGACTTCCCTAGTGGTCCAGTAGTTGAGACTCCAAGTTTCCAATGCAAAGGATGTGGGTATGATCCCTGGCTAGGGAACTAAGATCCCATACACTGCATGGCCAAAAAATAAAAACATCACAGTTTTTACCTCAATTACAGTTTTTGCACTCATTTTTTTTTACTTGTTTTAAAATCAATAAAATATTATTGATTATTTTTATTTTTATGATTATTTATTGGCTGCGTCAGGTCTTAGTTGTGGCACATGGGATTTTTGTCGTGCTGCCCGAGTTTCTCTAGTTGTGGTGCACGGACTTTTTTATAGTTGTGGTGGGTAGGCTCAGTTGCTCAGTGGTATGTGAGATCTCAGTTCCCTGATGAGTGACTGAACCCATGTTCCCTGCATTGGAAGGCAGATTCTTAACCTCTGGACCATCAAGGAGGTCCCTGCACTGTTGTTATTACTTTGGGTAAATCTCCTGGCATAGTAATTTAAATTACATAAATCATTATGTCCCTAATTAAGGAAACATAATTTAAAAGTTATATCGTTCAGTTAGTCACTCAGTCGTGTCTGACTCTTTGGGACCCCATGGACTGCAGCCTACCAGGATCCTTGTCCTGGGGATCTTCCAGGCGAGAATACTGGAGTGAGTTGCCATTCCCTTCTCCAGGGGATCTTCCTCATCCAGGAATCGAGCCTGGGTCTCTTGCATTGCAGAGAGATTCTTTACCATCTGAGCCACCAGGGAAGCCCAATTTAAAAATATAACATAACTTCAAACTATTGCATGAATACTGAACATTTAACTAAGTTTGGATTTGCTGTTTATTTGTGATGGTTACATGGCACTCTGCCAATTTTGCCTTGCAGTAAAATCCACATAACCTGTTCCATTTCAGCCAACACTCCAGGGTTGAGAAATTTTACTGGCAATTTTTGTTCATTTGGGGGTTGATTATTTACTTAATAGACGACTGGCATCTCTTGTGTTTTGATTTTCCCTTTAGCTTTCTCCTGCAGCATCTTGTTTAGCCATCTTATAATTCAGTAGGCTATCCATGAGTAGGTCTGGAAATGTGGTTTTCAAAGTGGTTAAAAATCATTACACAATAATAGTAAGGATGGTGAATCCTTTCTAAGCAGTAAGATTTTAGTTTAGTTTAGTTTGCAATCAATAAAGGAAAAAAGGTAGTAGATGTGGAACTCAACACTATTACCCAAAATACTATCTAGTGAATTATATGTGCCATTCCTTTTCCTCACTCTGTCACTGAATCAAGTCTGGCTGCTTGAAAAAAATCATTACTTGCCAAAGCTGGTAGAAAGGAAAGTTGCTTTTAATCAGTATGCCGGCAATCTGGGAGAGATGGTGGACTCAGTGTCCACCAAAAACTATCTCCAAAGATTCTGTTCACTCATGAAATATTTTAAAGGGGCAAAGGAAAGCATCTCAGTTAAGCATCATGACAGAGGGTCAGAGTTGACAGTACTCCCCATCATGCAGACCTGTGAGCAGGCTTGTCAACTTCCTGTGATTTTTCTTTAAATGCTCTCTCTTTACACTTATTCATGAGATTACTGAAGGGGAAGCTAGGGAAGAGACCTGGTCATTTGTTAATGACTTATTCTTTATTTCTGCATCTTTGATCTATGAAAAGAACCAACAAGTTAGGTGAAGTATTGTGTGATCAAAGGATTTGAAAGGGGGAATTTGCCGGTGGTCCAGTGGCTAATGCATTCCACTACAAGGGGTGCCAGTTCGATTCCTGGTCAGGGAACTAAGGTTCTACATGTGGCCAAAAATTAAAAAAAAAAAAAATGTGCCAGGGCTGGAGACAAGCAGAGCATGGGGATGATTGGTTTAAGGTTAGTGGCATGACAGATGAAGAGAGAGAAAATAATAGTAGATGTGGAGAGCTTTTTCCTGCCCAGAGCTATTTACAACTTCCTGGGGAGGAGTTCATTAAGGCAGATCACACCTAGCCTTTGTAGGGGAATGGAAGAAGCTGTTGGATGTGGTACACTGAGTGATGTTTGCTTCATATCTACAGTGTTTGGTAAAGGACAGGGTTTGGGAAGAAAAAGGAAGTTGAAGAGTTGATCAGAGTGTCTTTTAACTTTTTTCCCTATTCAAAAGTCATGTGTTTCCCTTCTTTCCAGATACTCTCAGCGTTTAGTGACAAAGAACTGGCTGCGTACGCAAAAGCAGGTGCCGTGGCAGAAGAAGCTCTGGGGGCCATCAGGACTGTGATCGCTTTTGGGGGCCAGAAGAGAGAGCTGGAGAGGTCAGGAAGGTCCTTTGTCCACTGGCTCAAAGAACTTGCTTTTATTACATTTTGTTACTTATTCTTTTGCGTTATGAGGGCTACAGTCCATACGGTCACAAAGAGTCGACACAACTGAAGACACTTTTAGCACGCAGGCATGCACATGTGTCTACTGCTTTCCTTTGCCTAATATAAACCCCTTACCCACAAAACATATGCACCTTTTATTGATGGCTGGAGTTTGTCAGACTTTACAACAGGGTTCTGACCATTTTTGGCTACCCTGGCGGCTCAGATGGTAAAGAATCCGCCTGCAATGTGGGAGACCTGGGTTCGATCCCTGGGTTGGGAAGATCCCCTGGAGAAGGGAATGGCAACCCACTCCAGTATTCTTACCTGGTGAATCCCATGGATAGAGGAGCCTGGTGGGCTATGGTCCATGGGATCACAAAGAGTTGGACATGAGTGAGTGACTAACACTTAACACTTTCTGAACTTTTATATACCATGGACTTCTTTGAAAGTTTGATGAAATCTATGGACTCCTTCTCAGAAAAATGATTTTAAATGCATAAAACAAAATACGTAGGCTTACATAGGAAACCAATTATAGTGAGGCACAATCACCAAAACAAAGTTGTGATACAATAAATCCATGCAAATAGATGGAGAAACAGTGGCTGACTTTATTTTGGGGGGCTCCAAAATCACTGCAGATGGTGATTGCAGCCATGAAATTAAAAGACACTTACTCCTTGGAAGGAAAGTTATGACCAACCTAGACAGCATATTAAAAAGCAGAGATATTACTTTGCCAACAAAGTCCATCTAGTCAAGGCTATGGTTTTTCCAGTGGTCATGTATGGATGTGAGAGTTGGACTATAAAGAAAGCTGAGCACTGAAGAATTGATGCTTTTGAACTGTGGTGTTGGAGAAGACTCTGGAGAGTCCCTTGGACTGCAAGGAGATCTAACCAGTCCATCCTAAAGGATATCAACCCTGGGTATTCATTTGAAGGACTGATGGTGAAGCTGAAACTCCAATACTTTGGCCACCTTATGTCAAGAGCCGACACATTTGAAAAGAGCCTGATGCTGGGAAAGATTGAGGGCAGGAGAAGAAGGGGACGACAGAGGATGAGATGGCTGGATGGCATCACCAACTCGATGGACATGAGTTTGGGTGGAGTCTGAGAGTTGGTGCTGGACAGGGAGGCCTGTTGTGCTGTGGTTCATGGGGTTGCAAAGAGTCGGACATGACTGAGCAACTGAACTGAACTGAAATCTATGCCTCTATTTTTAACCTATTGAATATCAAGAGCTATAGGTCTAATACCTACTGTAATTCCAAGTAGGTCTGTGGGTAAAATGTATTTCCAGAAATCTGTAAAAAGTAGAACATGATATGAAAATGATCTGGGATTTCTATTGGCAACACAGTCACAGTTGCTGCTGACACTAGAGGCTTGTTGCCTGCACTGATAATCGAAGGAAATGCTGAATTTTGGTTAGGGGTTAGCAAAATTAAAAGTGTAAATTTTTCCCTGGTCAAATTCCTTAACCAGGGATTCCAGGTCGAGTGCCTCTGCTCTAAGGGGAGTTGATAGACAAAAAGGTATGGGCCAGAACAAACCCCTAATAAAGGTTACTCAACTCTCCAACCAGTTTTATTTAAATAATAACATACCCTAATATAACTGAAGTATGACTCCATGTAAAATATTTTCTTTTGCCATTCTGTGGGACTCTTGATACCCCCGACTCTATGCAAGAGAAATTCCCTGGAAATTCTCTAGCCTTGAAAGCAAAGGTTCCCCACTCCCCTCTTTTTCATTTTCTGTTTTTCTGTTCCTTAAGTCCTCTTGACAACCAACCTGTGCCTGGTTCTCTAACTTCTTCCTTTCTCTCTCTCACTGCTGCTTCCTGCACACAATAGCCCACACACCTCAGGATGTGAGTATAATCAGTGTCGCTCCATTAACTGCAAAAGGCGAGCCATCTAAGCGAAGGTAATCACAGCATGTCCATCCTTGTCCCTGGAACCCGTGTCACGTTGGGGCTGATGTAAACCTCCCTGCCCACACCTTGCAGCCGGGCCACCTGGGATTCAGCACAGCGCTGGGCGAGGGGGTGCCTGCTGTCTCCCCAGGGACGCAGCTCTGCTAAGTCAGTGCATGGCCCAACACTGAGGAAAGAACACTGGAGAGTTAGGTGCTTTAAGGAATTAAAAGATATAATTTTGGGTGGCAGGATGCATTTTTAAAAATGAATAAATTCTCAGCATCTTATTTGGTTAAACTACAAAATATATGATGATGTTCGTTTTTGTTAGAAACATTCTAATGGATGTGATTTAAGATTCATTGTACATCCAGTGAATTTTTTCTTTTGTGACTTTAAGGAGCCAAAATTAAATTTTATACACTCTCTGCATCTAGCATGGAATGAAAGGCTTAACTGAAATTGATGGAAAAAGCATTGTTATTTACAGAACCATTCTAGACATGTGTACCTTTATGTCAAATCCCAGAAGCCAGTAATAATGGATTTTACTTAATATTTAAAATTATGGTAATAATAGAATGAGTGGTATTTAGGAAGAGATTAAATTCTAGAACAATAGCAATAATAATAAGAATAGGATTTATCAGATTTTGCCAACTATGTGCCAGCAGTATTCTAACAACTTTCTGACATTGTCCTTCAACCTCGCAATCATCTAACAAGGTAGGCATTAGTAACTCCATTTTATAATGCCATTTGCAGCAATATGGATGGACCTAGAGCTTGTCATCCTAAGTGAAGTAAGCCAAAGACAGATATCCTATGATAATACGGAACCTAGAAAAAATGATACAAATAAACTTATTTCAAAACAGAAACAGACTCACAGACATAGAAAACAGACTTATGGTTACCAAAAGGAAAAGGAGGGGAGGGGGAAATTAGAAGTTTAGGATTAACATATACTCGCTACTCTATGTAAAATAGGTAAGCAACAAGGACCTACTGTGTAGCACAGGGAACTATATGCAATATATTGTAATAATCTGTAAGGTAAAATAATCTGAAAAAGAATACATATGTGTGTGTGTGTGTGTGTGTGTGTATAGCTGGATCTCTTTGTACATCTGAAATTAACACAACACTATTAATCAACTATACTTCAATTTTTAAAAAGTAATTCCATTTTACAAGTGACGAAACTAAAATCTAAAAAAGTTGAATAAGAAACTATATCCCATAAATAGTGACCTCTTTATACCCTGTACCCTGGCTTAACCAAAAAACAGAACAAAACAGAAACCAAAGTGAAGCAAAAAAGCCAAGGCTGGAGTATAAGTACACAAACGGGTAAAATTCTCATCCCTTACCCAATGGGGTCAGGCTTCCCTGGTGGCTCAGATGGTGAAGAATCTGCCTGCAATGCAGGAGACCCAGGTTCAATCCTTGGGTCAGGAAGCTCCCCTGGAGGAGGAAATGGAAACCCACTCCAGGATTCTTGCCTGGAGAGTCCCATGGACAGAAGAGCCTGATGGGCTGCAGTCCGTGGTATCGAAAAGAATCAGATGCTACCGAGTGACTAACACTTTCACTTTCATCCGGTGGGACAGCAGAGAAGACAAATTAGCCTGTCTTGAGAATATAACTGCTTTAAAAGTTCCAAATAGTGTTTGCAGTTTACATCTTGGTGTCACTCCTGGTGGGCTTNAGAATCAGATGCTACCGAGTGACTAACACTTTCACTTTCATCCGGTGGGACAGCAGAGAAGACAAATTAGCCTGTCTTGAGAATATAACTGCTTTAAAAGTTCCAAATAGTGTTTGCAGTTTACATCTTGGTGTCACTCCTGGTGGGCTTGGTTTCTCTTCTTCCTCCTTAACCTTGACTTGTGATGCTGGCCATGAAGGTTGATGGTGAGGTTCTCCCAGGGTTGGGAGTTCAGTCCTGGATCAGCTATGGGAACGTTGCTGGGACTTGTGGGGACTGAGGGAGATGGGTCCATGCCAGTAGAGAAAAGGCTCAGCTGGGTTCTGGTCCAGGCTGGCCCTGCATTGGTTCAGTTCCTGAGAAGCTGGATGTCTCCACGGGTTTCTTGGTTGGTGGTTTTTGTCCCTTAAACCTCTAGCTGTCCAGGAGGGGAATATAGCTAAGATTATGGATTCTCAGGGTTCAATCCCTCGGTTAGGAAGATCTCCTGGAGAAGGAAATGGCAATCCACTCCAGTATTCTTGCCTGGAGAATTCCATGGACGGTGGAACCTGGTAGGCTACAGTCCATGGGGTCGCAAAGAGTCGGAAATGACTGAGCAACTTCACTTTCACTTTCATGGATTCTTACTATCATATTTCCCCCTTCATTTTCTGGTAGGTATCAGACACATCTAGAAAATGCCAAAAGGATTGGAATTAAAAAAGCTATTTCAGCAAACATTTCTATGGGCACTGCTTTCCTGCTAATATATGCATCGTATGCACTGGCCTTCTGGTATGGATCCACTCTAGTTATAGCCAAAGAATACACTATTGGAAATGCTATTACAGTAAGTTGTTTTCCTAATATTTGTGACAAGTCTGAAAATATTGTTTATCTATCTACCTCTTCTTTCATTTTCCTCCTTTTTGAAGGATGAACCATGGTTCTAACCTTTTTACTTGTGGCATATCTTTGCTCAGTCCTGTGGGCAGAGCTGGCCTTCTAGAATACACAAATCATAACATGTGGTTAGACCAATTGAGAAACATATGGAGCATATAAAGAAAGCTGGAAAGAATTTATGAATGAACAAATATCAGTTGGTACCATCTTCATTGTGCCTGTGATTTTCATTATATAAAAAAGTAAACATTATTATACATAGGTCATAGTATGAGAGAACATTAAATTTGTATCATATTGGCTATCTAAATACAAGATAAAAAGTGATTTTAGTCTTTTTTTCTTTTACAAAATGAAAATAGGTTCATTTTATGATTAGAAAAATTATACATACTAGTTATATAAAAGATTAGAATACTTTTAAAAATTAGAAGTTACTTACAAATAGAATTACTTATGATCTAAAAATCCGTATATGCTTAATGATAACTTTTGGTGTATATCTTCCAGATTATTTTCTATATAGAGGGTTTTTTCTCTCAAAACCTAAATTGCATTATGCATATATTTTTGTAAATTTTTTTATAAACTAACAGCATATTGTGACCTGCTTTCCATGTCAGTGGTGGTCAGGACAACACGTAACAATTCAACCAGCTATGTTTTAAAACCTGCACTTCCCTATCTTTCTAAAGAGAGGACATGGAACACAGTTTGACCCCTTGATGATGACTTAGGAGCATTATGTAAATTTATCATTTCAAAATGTTCTCTAGAGTGGTACCTTCAGACCCCCATTGAAGTGCTGAGGGCTGTTTGGCTGGATGAGGTCTCATCACTGCTGAGTCTGTTTTTCCTCATGTTGGTCCCCTCTCCTTGTCAGCTTGGAAGCACTCCACCTCTCTTTACTTTCTTTTTTTTTTTTTTTTT
>SJYV01021585.1:63419-90050 GCA_006410875.1 Neotragus pygmaeus | reverse complement strand
AAAAGAGGAAGAGATAGGGAATCTCCCTGATAAAGAATTCTGAATAATGATAGTGAAAATGATCAAAAATCTTGAAAACAAAATGGAGTTACAGATAAATAGCTGGAGACAAAGATTGAGAAGATGCAAGAAATGTTTAACAAGGACCTAGAAGAAATTAAAAAGAGTCAATCAATAATGAATAATGCAATAAAAGAGATAAAAACATTCTGGAGGGAACCAACAGTAGAATAATGGAGGCAGAAGATAGGATACTTAAGGTAGAAGATAGAATGGTAGAAATAAATGAAACAGAGAGGAAAAAAGAATTAAAAGAAATGAGGACAACCTCAGAGACCTCTAGGACAATGTTAAATGCCCCAACATTTAATCATAGAAGTCCCAGAAGAAGAAGACAAAAAAAAAGAAGACCTTGAGGAAATATTTTGAAACTTCCCTAAAATGGTGAAGAAAATAGTCACCCAAGTCCAAGAAACCCAGAGAGTCCCAAACAGGATAAACCCAAGGCAAAACACCCTAAGACACATATTAATCAAATTAATGAAGATGAAACACAAAAAACAAATATTAAAAGCAACAAGGGAAAAACAACAAATAACACACAAGGGGATTGCCATAAGAATAACAACAGATTTTTCAATATTCCTGTTTCTTAGCTATTAGAATTACCAGCAAGATCTCCCAGAAATTATGTCAAGTCTCTCTCTCTCTCTGGAAGTCAGCTTCCTGCCTATTTTCTTGTGCTCTCACACTATGGAAATGGCAACCTACTCCAGCGTTCTTGGACACAGGAGCCTGGCAGGCTATAGTCTATGGGGTTGCAAACGGTTGGACATGACTCAGCACGCATGCACTAACATGCTATGGGGCTGATATTCAGTACTCTTGGGGCTCTGGTTCCAGAATACTAAAGATCCTAGTTCCACACAATGAATATCTATCTGAGCCTTGGCTCCAGCCCAGCCAGTACTCTGGTTATGAATTCATTTATTGCTATGTCTGTTAACCAATATTTCATTTGAAGCACATAATTATTTCAGTTGAGGTGTCAATTTTCGCCTTAACATCATACTGGACAACTCATTCCTCCTAACACTAGAGAGCTTATATTTCAAAGATTCAACCCCTCCAAGAGATATTTAAATCATGAGGCATCTTGGAGTCATAAGTAACAATGACAATATTCTTTACCATTTGTGGCACTAGGGTTAGGCTGCCACAGTGTTGAGACATTGCCCTCTGAGTCATTTTTTCTGCATCCCCCATCTTGTTAGTGCCAGAATCATTATCTTTAAGCTGTCCAGTGGCCATGTGATATGGTTACCCTCACATGTCTATCCTCTCTTGACCTCAAAATCTTCTCTTAGTCTCAATTTCCCAACCTGTAGATGGACATATTAATAGTAGCTACTTCATTGATTTTTTTAATGACCATTAATTTAAAAAATACATGTAAAATTCTCAAAACATAGAAAAATGCTCAATTTTGTGAACTCATGTTAGCTTTTTTATTTCAGGGGAAGGGTATTCCAAGTTGACTGAACAGCATAAGCAAAGGTGTGAAGTATGACTCTGAAAATTTGCTATGTTTTCATGTGTGTATCTATTGTAGATTTTTGGTTTGCAGTTACCATGAGGTTTTGATACAGCAGTCTATATAAACTAGGTTGTTTTAAATTGCTTGTCTCTTATTCAAATGTACCTCTTCTATTCCGCATTTGTACTCTTTTCTTCTCACAATTGCTGGCTTTGATATAATTTGCATGTGGATGATTTCCTACTTTTACTGTTTGTTTACTTTTACCAGTGAGCTTTCCCATATATTTTTGCTTTTAATCATGATCTTTTCTTTTCTCCCTTGAGAAGTTCCTTTAGCATTTGTTGTAAAGCTGATCTGGCAGTTCTGAATTCTTTTAGCTTTTGCTTGTCTCTAAAACTTTTGATTTCTCTTTTGAATCTGAAAGAGAGCTTTGCTGGGTAGAGTATTCTTGGTTGTAGATTTTTTTCCTTTCATCACTTTAAAATATGCCACTCCCTTCTGGCCTGCAGAGTTCCTGCTAAAAAATTAGCTGATAGCCTTGTGGGAGTTCCTGTGTATATTATTTGTTACTTTTTCCTTATAGGTTTCGATGTTTTCTCTTTATCCTTAATTTTTGTCAGTTTGATTAAGATGCTCAGTTTCTTAAACTGTCCTAATTTGTTTTCATTCTTTTTTCTTTGTTCTGTTCTGCAGCAGTGATTTCCACCATTGTGTCTTCCAGCTAATTTATTCATTCTTTCACATCATTATTGTGTTATCAATTCCTTTTAGTGTATTTTTCATTTCAGTTATTATGTTGTTTATCTCTGTTGTTTTTTTCTGCTATCTCTTAACATTTCTTGTATCTTCTTGATCTGTGCCTCCATTCTTTTTCCAAGATCTTATATCATTTTTACTATCACTACTTTAAATTATTTTTCAAGTGGATTGTCTATCTCCACTTCATCTAGTTCTTCTAGGGTTTAATTTTGTTCTTTTAACTGGGACATATTTCTCTGCTATCTCATTTTGTCTAACTGGCCAAGAAAACTCCTACCATGGAATTCCTTGGGGCTTCTACCACTAGTGTTCTTTCCCCTGTGGTGAGCCAACCCCCACCTCCCCAAGAGATCCTCCAAAACCCACAGGTAGGTCTGACCAAGGGTCCTATGAAATCACTGTTGTGCTCTCAGTCCCATTGCATGTGAATCTTGTTTGTGCCCTTCAAGAGTGGAGTTCCTTTTCCCCCAATTCTGTGGAGCTCCTGCACAGAAGCTCTGCTGGCCTCAAAGCCAAGTGCTCTGGGGGCTCCTTCTCCCAAAGCCAGACCCCCAGCCTGAGGAGTCTGATTTGGGGCTCAGAACTCTTACTTTTGTGAGAGAACCTCTGCAATACAATTATTTTCCAGTTTGTAGGTCACCCGCCTCGTGGGTATGCAATATGATTATATTGTGAAAGCACCCCTACTGCCATCTTTTTGTTGCTTCTTCTCTGTCTTTGGGTGTAGAATATCTCTTTTGAAAGGCTCCAGTCTTTTTTGTTGATGTTGTTCAGCAGTTAGTTGTGATTTTGGTGTTTTTGTGGGAGGAGGTTAGCTCAAATCATTCTACTCTGCCATCTTATCTCCCTTCAACCCTGAAAGATTTTTCCAGTATTCAGTGCTTCCACTGGTGAACTGCCACCAGAGTTCTCAAAAGAGCTCAAAGCATAGACTTGGGGATGATAGTAACATTACAGCACAAACACATTTTAAATGATATAACTTTTTTGCCAGATAATCTGGGAAAATACTAACCATTTGTAATGAAATCAGCAAATTAAATTATTTGTAATGAAATTGGATAAATGAAATGTAATGAAATTTTTACTGTAAAGGGCCAGATAGTGTGTGAGTTCATGCTTTTGTAACCCATAACGTCTCTGTCACAACTCTGTTGTTATATGTGAAAACAGCCATAAAAATACATGAAAATATGAGTGTTGCTGTATTCCAATAAAACTTCAGGGGCACTCAGATTTTAGTTTCATGTAATTTTCATGTGTCATGAAACAGTAGTCAACTTTTGACTTTTTTTCAACAATTTAAAAAAATGTAAAATTCATTCTTAGCTTGTGAGCTATATAAAAACAGGTGGTGGTCTGGATTTGGCCTGCAGACGACAGTGTTGATCCCAGATTTGGAACATTGTTCCCCTGGTGAAATTAATTATGCATTCTAAACAAGTTACCTTGAAACCAACTTTTGTAATACCACTTGTTGGGTTAGAGTTTTTGTAACCTCTATGTTTTCTAGCAGTCCCCTTTGCTGATTATTATTCACAAACGTCATTGTGAACGAACCAAGATCATTCTGTTGATTTTGAGATTGTACCCAAGTACTGCATTTCAGACTCTTTGGTTTGAGGGCCCACTTCATTTTTTCTAAGAGATTCTCTCCCACAGTAGTATTAATAGATATAATGGTCATCTGAATTAAACCCACCCATTCTTGTCCATTTTAGTTCACTTATTCCTGATGTTGTTATTTACTCTTGCCATCTCCTGCTTGATCAGGTCCAGTTTACCTTGATTCATGAACCTAACCTTTCAGGTTTCTATACAATATCATTCTTTACAGCATCAGACTTTACTTTCGCTGCCAGACAAATCCACAATTGAATGTCAGTTTTGCTTTGGTCCTGCCACTTCATTCTATCTGGAGCTATTAATAATTGCTCTCCATCCTTCATCGGTAGCATATCAGACACCTTCCAACTTGTGGGCTCATCTTGTGATGTCATATCTTTTTGCCTTTTTGTACTGTTCATGGGGTCCTTGAGGCAAGAAAACTGGAGTACAAGGAGATCAAACCAGTCAATCCCAAAGGAAATCAACCCTGAATATTCTTGGTAGTACTGATGCTGAAGCTGAAGCTCCAATACAAACTCCAGTACAGCAGAGGATTAGATGGATAGTGTCACCAACTCAATGGACGTGAATATGAGCAAACTCTGGGAGATAGTGAGGACAGGGGAGCCTGGTGTGCTGCAACCTATGGGATCACAAGAAGTTGGACATGACTTAGTGACTGAACAACAATAACAACATCATGAACAGATTCTCAGGAATTCATTCTGCTTACAAATAATTGTAATACCAGCTCACATTTACTAGTACTGTTGATTATGGCATCCTTTTGCACAATTCCAAAGAGTCTTTTCATCTAGCTCTTAGTCTCTGATATGGACTCCTTGTCCTTCTCCAAACTTACTTTTGTATAACTTCTTAGTGAAGGTTTTAGTATAAGGCCATAGAAGTCAACCTACAAGGAACAAGAATGAAATTCTTATTGTCAAATTTGGTTTTCTGTTAATTGCCCTAAAAAATCAAATTTAAAGTCAATTTTAAAGTTGCCAAAAATCAAAGTTTATTATATTTCAGGGTTTTGTTGTTGTCTGTTTTTTTGTTCTTAACAGATTGCTAATTACCAGCACTTACTCTATGTCAGACAATCCAAGTCAAGATTGGCAGAATTTATAGTTTCTGAGTCAACCCTATTCAAACTAAATGTCAGCCTTCAGAGGTAGGGATGCTAACGATTAAGACAGGTTCATTTACATAGGCATCCAACAATCATTACTATGGCATTGGGCACACTACTTAGGCTTTTTTAATTTCAGCTAGCTTGTCTGTAAATGGTAAAGAATCTGCCTGCCAATGCAGCAGATGTAAGAGATGCAGGTTCCACTCCCTGGAGAAGGGAATGACTGCACATTCCAGTATTCTTGCCTGGAGAATTCCATGGACAGAGGATCCTGGTGGGTTGCAGTCCATGGGATCACAAAGAGTCAACACAACTGAATGACTAACACTTTCACTTTTAATAGGAAGAATAGTTATTTGGAAGGATTGTTATGGACTGAATGAAATGGTATGTGATATCTGATACATATTGATAGCTATGAGTTTTATTTGGTAGCTATTATTATTATTTGCCTCTAAGACACTGTTTTCCTTTTATAAAACTGTTTCTCAAATAGTTCAACCTCCACATTTTTTTTCTATGTACAATGTTTTGTGAGATCATGTTACATTTTCTCGTCTCTTTGACATTGTATAACATAGGAAATTTTCTGTACTCCACAGTTTCCACTCTGCATTCCCTGTTTCAAATAATGTATAAAAATACTAAATAAACTGTCTTAGATCAGATCCCTAGGTAACTCCGTTAGTAATACTTCTTTGCTAAAAGCCATACACATTTAACTTTCATCTTTGCTTCTGATCATTAGTATAATTCTCTTTATACTGTAAGACACAACTCCACTGAGATCCATACTGTACATTTTTTATGCCTTTGGAACTAGATTTGGGGTCCATGTGCATGTGTGTATTTACTAGTCTGTATTTCGAGGCTTAATTTTTATGTTGTAAATGTTGTACTTATATTAATATACAAGTGTTCAGTTTTCTTAACCAATAAAGAGATTTTTTTTTCACTCCAAAAATATACTCTTCCCACTCCAACTAGTAATGGCAAAACTGAATTACCTTCACATTGTTGTTTAGTCGCTGAGTTGTCCTGCTAATTGGTGCAAGAAATGATTTTGTAGATTATTTAACTTTTTCTTGTCCTTAGAGTGGGAATGAAGTTTCCTGTATTCTAAGAAGTTATCAAAAAGTCCAATGAGTTGCCACTAGAACTTTTAAAGAGATGAAATAGATTAATGTATCTCCTTTTGTTAGCTTCATTGATTATTATAGGTGAATGTTATATATATTTCTGTTTTATTGACTATGCCAAAGCCTTGAGTGTGTGGATCACAATAAACTGTGGAAAATTCTGAAAGAGACGGGAATACCAGACCACCTGACCTGCCTCTTGAGAAACCTATATGCAGGTCAAGAAGCAACAGTTAGAACTGGACATGGAACAACAGAGTGGTTCCAAATAAGAAAAGGAGTACATCAAGGCTGTATATTGTCACCTTGCTTATTTAATTTATATGCAGAATACATCATGAGGAATGCTGGGCTAGAGGAAGCACAAGCTGGAATCAAGATTTCTAGGATAAATATCAATAACCTCAGATATGCAGATGACACCACCCTTATGGCAGAAAATGAAGAAGAACTAAAAAGCCTCTTGATGAAAGTGAAAGAGGAGAGTGAAAAAGTTGGCTTAAAGGTCAACATTCAGAAAACAAAGATCATGGCATCTGGTCCCATCACTTCATGGCAGATAGATGGGGAAACAGTGTCTGACTTTATTTTTGGGGGCTCCAAAATCACTGCAGATGGTGACTGCAGCCATGAAATTAAAAGATGCTTACTCCTTGGAAGGAAAGTTATGACCAACCTAGATAGCATATTCAAAAGCAGAGACTTTACTTTGCTAACAAATGTCTGTCTAGTCAAGGCTACGGTTTTTCCAGTGGTCACTTATGGATGTGAAAGTTGGACTACAAAGAAAGCTGAGCACCAAAGAATTGATGCTTTTGAACTGTGGTGTTGGAGAAGACTCCTGAGAGTCCCTTGGACTGCAAGGAAATCCAACCAGTCCATCCTAAAGGAAATCAATCCTGGGTATTCACTGGAAGGACTGACGTTGAGGCTCAAACTCCAATACTTTGGCCACCTGATGTGAAGAGCTGACTCATTGGAAAAGATCCTGATGCTGGGAAAGATTGAGGGCAGGAGGAGAAGGGGACGACACAGGATGAGATAGTTTGATGGCATCACTGATTTGATGGCCATGGGTTTGGGTGGACTCCGGGAGTTGGTGATGGACAGGGAAGCCTGCCGTGCTGTGGTTCATGGGGTCACAAAGAGTTGGACATGACTGAGCAACTGAATTGAACTGAATGTTATACATAAGGAACCTGAGTGGTTTAGAATAACTCTTTGTAAAACTCAGACAGTATAAGAACCTGCCTGCAATATGGGAGACCTGGGTTTGATCTCTGGGTTGGAAAGATCCCCTGGAGAAGGGAATGACTACTCACTCCAGTATTCTTGCCTGGAGAATTCCTTGGGCAGAAGACTGGTGGACTACAGTCCAGGGAGTCCAGAGAATCAGATATGGCTGAGCAAGTAACACTTTCACTTTTCATACTTTTTTATAAAGCTAAACCTCAGGGACTTCCCTGGTGGTTAAGACTCTACATTTCCACTGCAGGTTGCATGGGTTCCATCCCCAACTAAGATCTTGCATGGCACAGATAGAACAAAAAAAATCAAAACAAAAAGACCCTAAACCTACAAGTACCAAAAACTTGGTTTTCTTGTCTCTCACTAGTAGTGTGTCTTTCATTTTAGTGCCCATGGATTCTGGTTTTCATATATTTCTCAATATGCTCCTTACATGTTATATATCCTTCTCTTTTCTCCCTATTAGCGTTTCTGCACCTATAGGGCAGCAGTTATATTTACTTTTCAGATTTATTCTTCCCAACCCCCCAGCATACTGCCTATGTATAGCAGTAGGTTCATACATTTTTGCTAAATTCCAATTTAAAAAATTTGTTCTTAATTATAGATCACTAGACTACTGGGCATCACTGACTCGATAGACATGAGTTCGAGCAACAACAGGAGTTGGTGATGGACAGGGAAGCCTGGCCTGCTGCAGTCTGTGGGCTCGCAAAGAGTCAGACAAGACTGAGACTGAACTGAGACTACTGGGTCTTTAGAGACATTTCACTCCCTGAATGGAAAGTTGAAATATCATGAGTTGACCTTGACAAGCAAAGATATGCTGTCATTAATGCCTAATGATACATTAAAAAGAAAACAAAACAAGACACAGGTTTCAGTCTTCTGTGTGAGTAGTACATTTAGCAATTCATAATTGAATTTCTTGTAAGTGAACCTTGAGACAATTCCCTGTCTACTTGATTACATGGTAAACCATTTCTCATAAAAGAATCATCAACTCATAAAATAGTCATTATGATGCAAAGTGTGCATGAAATGTGCAATATAAGGAAAGCAGTGTAGAGAAAATTAAGAGAAAGAACAGAGGACATTCAAGAAAACTTCACTTTAAAATTTGCAGTCTTGCCTATAACATCACCAGTTCCCAGAGGAAAGAAGACAACTTTTTCTTGTTATATTATTCTAGATTGTTTTTCTTAATATAATTTAAAATTGCTGAGATACAAGTCTTGCTTATTATCTTTATTTTTCTGATGACTGTACTTAGAATATGAAGAAGATAATAATATTTCCTTTCACTTGTTTAACACTTGACAGTATACAAAACAATTTCACATACCTTATATGTAAGGCACGGCCTTTAATTCCATTTTACAGATAAAGCAACTGAAGCTCAATGTAGATATATGAGTGGACTAAAGTGACGTAGTAAGCAGTAGAACTGAGCCATCTCTTTTGGCTTAGCATCAGAAATTATCTCTTTATAACTTCCCTATCTTTTGTTAGGATTCTTTTATATCTATGTTGACATTACCAACTGAATAGTTGGTACTAAGGAAGAGATTACTATGGGTAGGTGAGGTTCTTAGGGGAGATGGCACTTTTAGTTTTTCTTGACCATTTTACTATAAACCATGTTACTTCATTATGCCCAAACATTTTTCCTAATAATATTTCTGGGAAGGTGAGGAGATGAAAACAAAGGAGAGGTGATAGGAGATGAGGCAAGAGAAGAGACTGAGAAAAAGATGAAGATAGGAAGCTTGTTTTTTCTGTCTACTGTCAGTATCAGAGGCAGTAACATTGCCTAAAAGAACTTGGATTAGAACTTAATTCTTCAGGAGCCTTTTTTGTTGAAGCACCTTGCTTCTTAGGAGAGGAATAGAAAAATTGCCCCTATACCTCATTTGGCTTTTTGACAGACATAGGAGGAAAAGCATCTCCCTTTGTCTGTGTTTTCTTTACAAGATCTCCACAAGTGCTCAGAAATTTGGGGGGAAGTTTTTCTGTTCTTCCTTCATTTAGCTGTGAGAATAAAATAGTTCAGCCTTCTATAAATTGCCTATTTTGTAAGAATTTTTAAAATAAGATTAATTGCACAGATATTTATGAACATGTCTGTGTGGTTTTCATTTGTAACTATTCAGATATGTGGTTTTTGCCATTTGTGTTTAATTTACATTCTGAAACTTTTGTGTTGGAGCTCATCCAGACAACATATAGCCCTGTAGAGGGCTTTGAAGCTGTGAAAACAAATAAATGATCCAATGAATGTTATGTACATATAGAAAACTTTTCAGCTCTTGTTCAAGGAAGTCAACAGCTCTCTAGTTGCAGGCAAGTAGAAAAGCTCATCTAGCTTTCTCCAGTTTCTTAAATTTCTTCCTTCAGTTTGTAGGTTGTTAGAAAAGATGAAGAGGTATAAGGTTTGTGAAATCTTCACTAAAGAGGATTAGTTTTTTGAGTGTAAATGAAAATGGGGGCTACCATATCTGGACAGTCTTGCCAACATGGTGAATTCATGATAAACTTCACACTTTTGGAGTCATTTTTAGTCTCTTTCTGGTTTATCTCCCAAGTATAACATCTATGTTTCTCAAGTCTCTTAGAAGGCAAGGTAAAGGAAGAAATTCTATCAAGTTGACAACTTGTTCTCTTATAAGTCTGGCAAAATACGGTGACACAGACATGACACCTCAGCTGGTCTGCAGAGTAGGTCACATATCATATGTAGAGATATTAATACTTCATAATGATGCATTACTTAGGGCGCGAATACTTGATACATTTGTCACTGCTACCACTTTCACCCCTTCATTCATACAAGACATCAATAAATGACCACAAATTTTCCCCACTGAGGTTATACTTTGCCTTGCTGCTAAGTTGCTTCAGTTGTGTCTGACTCTGTGAGACCCCATAGACGGCAGTCCACCAGGCTCCCCCATCCCTGGGATTCTCCAGGCAAGAATACTGGAGTGGGTTGCCATTTCCTACTCCAGTGCATGAAAGTGAAAAGTGAAAATGAAGTTTCTCAGTCGTGCCCGACTCTTCGTGACCCCATGGACTGCAGCCTACCAGACCGTGGGATTCTCCAGGCAAGAATACTGGAGTGGGGTGCCATTGCCTTCTCCAATTAATCTCCATAAGCAATCACTTTTCCCAAGATATATATCACATCCTTCCAAGTAAGGTCATAAAGCAGAGTAACACCTTTAAAAGCTCTAATATATTTTTCTGGGTCCTCTAAATAGTATCCCATATCCTCCTTGATTCTTTGTATTTCTTGATAAGAAAAAGGCTTATTAACTCTCATAGACTGATTATTTCTCCTGGTGGGTGCTTCATGAAGAGGCAACAGCTTGTGTGGTTATTCCTTAATCTCTCTGGCTGTTCTGTACATACGATCCCAGGGAAAGATTGGAGAAACCTGATTTTCTGTATCTCTTTGTCTCCTGTCCTCCATCTCATCTAGCAAAGTAGGAGGACAGGAGGGAGCTAAAAGAGTCACACCCAAATCTATACCCTTAGGACACAAGTCTGGAGTATTTTGCAGAGAGAAAAGGGGCAACACATATGCTACTTCTACCCATTTCCCATGTTTTCTACAGAACCGGTCTAATTGTTAAACAGTATTATACTTGAGAGACCCTCCAACCGGCCACCGTTCGCCATCCTCCAATGGATACCATGTCATGCAGTATCACATAGGAAGACCAGGTGTGTCTTCTTTAAACCCTGAGGATCAGATCTATCCCAGTTTTTCAGGATACAGTTCAAAGGAGTGAGACTGGAATTGTTAGCTCCCATCTTGTCCTGAAGAATCCTGGATGAGCCCCCAAGATGACAGGTTGTTGCTGAATCACGCAAAGACACCGGGATTCTTGGCCTCTGGAGGAGAAGAATTCAATCTGGGGCCAGAGATGAGGCTTGATCACTCAGAGCTTTTGTGTAGCTTTGCCTTAGAATCTAAGAATGTATCCCTAATCCAAGCAAGTTGGCACATAAAATGAAATCCAACAGCCATGCCTGGAGTAGCTGTTAAAACCATTAGGTTTTGTGTTTAGGCAAATTTGGGTTCAATCCCAGCCCAATCACTTATTAGATGTGTAACTTCTGTTAACCTTAATTCCCTTAGTTATTATATGGAGATAATAGTAAATATCTCCTAAGATTGTTTTAATTATTAAATGATATAAATGAAGTACTCAACAAATACCTGACACATAACAAGTATTCAGTAAGTGGTAGCTGCTATTATGATTAGGGTTAAAAGAGTTACTAAATGCATTTTTGGAGTATGAACCATCCCTGACTGAAAGGCAATGGGACACAGGTTACACTCTTAAGAGCATATACGGTTATACAGCATTTATAACTATCTACAGTTATATAGAGTTATACAGCATCTGCATAACTCTGGGAAACCTTTTCAATTTGGACTTTGTGTCTCTTGTCAAGTGTTTTCATTGAATCTGAAAGTGGATGATGAATTGAAAAGATGAATGTGCCAGACTGTCAAGGATATGCTTGGGCTCACTTTAGGCATTGGCATTCTTCTGTGTTTTATACTTGCTTGGAACTTCTCTGAAGTTGTGTTGTATCTGCAGATACACACTCCCTAAACTTGCCCAGAATTCTGTGGAATTCATTTCCTGCACTCATCAGTGGAAACCCTGTCACTGAAAATAATGTGCCATTACAGCAGTTTGCAGCTGCATTTGCTCATTTATTTGTTAATTTTAATCTTTTTATTTGCTTGGCTTTAGTTTCAGTAACTTTTTTATTTTCCAGATTTATTGAAAGTTTTTTTCCTTAAGGATTAAAATGTTTAAATTGTACATCAGTTATTCCAGCAATCTCTCCAAAAGATGCTACCCTATTCCTAGGTTTCCTGGATAACAGGGGAAAAAATGTAGACAGCTGTGTATCAAGGCATGTCTCCATGCTCAGCATACTGACATATAGACTTGTGCTGTATTTTAAGATTCTTGTTTATCTAATAATGAACTTCAATACTTGGATCATGAAAAAAAAAAGAAAGAAATATAACCAAATGTAGGAAGTAGCATAGCATAACTGAAAGATCTAGGAGACTTGGATCCTAGTCCCAAATCTGGTATTAACTAGTTGTCTGACCCTTCTTGCTTAAATCCCTTAATTACCCTCGGCCTTGGTATCTTTATCTCCTATGTGAACATATAGGCCCACAGTACGGATTCTTGGTGGTGCCTCTGGGGCATTTTAGAATGCCATGTCATATTCAATATTGTTATGTTATAATTGAAAAACAAAAATATATCATTCCCATAAAGAAACAGAAACTAAAACTCAAAAAGACTCTTCTTGATTGGTAGGACATGTGTTAAAAAAATTAAGCAACAAATCTTTGCAGGTATCTCTGCCTTCTTCTACATTTATTTGCCATGTTAAAGATGCCAGAATTTGTTTGAATTGGTGTATTCAAATGTGAGTACAACAAAATTTCTATCATCTAAACTAGCTAGGAGCTAGTTAATTAAATATTAGTACTCTTCTACCCTTACTTTCCAGTCTCTGCTCCTTCAACTCTCTTTGCGACCCCATGGGCTGTAGCCTACTATGCTCCTCCGTCCATAGGATTTTCCAGGCAAGAGTACTGGAGTGGGTTGCCATTTCCTTCTCCAGAGGATCTTCCCAACCCAGGGATCGAACCTGGGTCTCCCACATTGTAGGCAGACGCTTTACTGTTTGAGCCACCAGGGAAGCCTTTTTTCCCAAAAGCATCCCTTAAAAAGTACTCTGTGTTTTCGATTTCAAAAATCCAAAACATGAAATCAGAACACAAGATAGCAGTTATACTTTTAAATTTCTAACTAATGTTAAAGAATGTTCTGCTTAAAAGGGGTGAAAAGTCTTCACTCAGTATTTCTTAATATAGTATCAAAAGAGAACTTAAAATAATTCATATATCATCATGGTCAATAAAGTCATTAGGCTTCATTTTCTTTAAAGTATGTATGTATGTATACTATATCAAGTAACTGTATGTTAAATCTAAACAGAAAATTTTGACTTTCAAAGCGATTAGATTTCACTTACAAGTGAATCTGTATGGTGATCCCAGGAGGTAGGCAGGCAGGGCATTATATAGCTATCAAAAACTTTAGCTTTGACCTGCTTGCTTCTTTTTTAAAACTCTCAAAAGCTGGTGTAGGCTTTTTAGTCTGGCTTCTTTTCTTGTTAAGCTATATATTAAAAAACAAAAATTTTCTATCAGTAAGTTTGTGATAATATATTTCTCTACAGAATCAGCTATGACAAACTTCCATCTAATGGTGAATAAACTCTAGCTGTAAAGAAAATCTACAAAGTTATCTTGCTTGATAGGAAACAGAAATCCCACACCACACGCCAGACCCAATTCCCTTATTCTACATCTGTTCAAGAGGGAAATACTTGGAATGGAAAAGAATTCCTATTGGTTGGGAAACACAACTACTGGTAATTAAAAATTCTGATTCCTTTACTGAGCAGTCCCAAGGCAATCAGCAGAAGCTTGTGCTCTGAATATTCCAGCTGCCTTTCGGCTACAGATGACCCAGTTCCCAACCTGATGTTAGTGCATGTCACACCTGTGCACTGGCCAGGAGACACTGGAGAGTAGACGGGAAGTCCCTTGTCCAGGCTGCTAGCAGCCACATCAGAGACATACACCAGGTGTCACTGGAAAGTAATGAAGCTCAATCAGAACTGAAGCAAGACAACTGGACCAAAAATAGGATTTATGCATTCAATTGAGGATTGTTTCTCAAAGTGATGGCCATGGAAAACATAAAGTGCTGTCATTGCTTATAGCACTTTTAGAGTGTCTTCTTGGGAATGACCTTTAGAGATTGTGAGCTCTAGAAAATTTGTTCATTTCTTTAATACTCAGCTGTCAGTCTTTTAACAAAAACTTCATGATATATATAGATATGAAGCTCAGATAGGAGGTCTGCACAGGAGAAATATACCACCAGAGATTCCTTCATTGCCACAGACTACCTGTTAGAAACAACAAAAGGGGAGGAGGAACCAATGTTGAAAGTCATCTCTAGGCTACTCACCCAGTTGTCATCACTGAAGCATTCATTTGAGAGGAATGAAGTATTGAGCCCTTCTGCCCTAACCCCATGCTCCTAATTTAGTTGGGCAAATTACTTTTTATTTCCCTTTTTCTGAATTCTTTCTCATCCCTGATTAACTGAAGAAACTCCAAATTTATTATGATTATTATTGTTATTGGCCATCCCTTACCACCTTTCTCCTCCCAGTTGCAATTTTAGGAGTTAACTCCATTTCATTTGGGTCACAACTGGCAATCTGTTCAGCCAGGAAATTAAAAATCTTAATGGATTTTAACAACTGCCTTACCTTGTACATAACAGAAAGAGATATTCTTGATGTAATTTGTTAATAGGAGGTTAGGGTTTTTAGTCAGAAGGTAAGGGTTAGAATCTTGTTATTCTTAAGTAATGTCACCACTCTGAGTTTCAGACTCCTCATGAGAATAAGTATACCAACTTTTCAGATCTGTTGTAAAGATTAAGTATTAGGAATATATTTGTAATGTAAACCTACATAATGCCTAGAACATAGTATGTATTTAATATGTAAAGTAAAGTGAAGTCACTAAGTCATGTCCGACTCTTTGCAACCCCATGGACTATAGCCTACCAGGCTCCTCTGTCCATGGGATTTTCCAGGCAATAGTACTGGAGTGGACTGCCATTTCCTTCTCCAGATTTAGTATGTAGTAGCTGTTATTAGAAGTAAATGCCTATGTTCTCAGAGGCTGAGTTTTCCAAGGTAACATGACTGATTAGTATCCTGCATAGAGTTGGATTCAAGTGTGTTGTACCTCTGATTACTCCTAAACTAGGTGTTGACTTTTTCATTTCATTAATGTTTGTCTGTCTTTGCCTCTGAAGCACAGGTCAAAAATAGATAAAGGTCTAAGTTCTTCAATCTACTGTCTAATTCTAAGGAAGTTACTTTTAGACATACAGCTATCATTTAAATAATTACCACAGCACATAAGACTATGGATAGCTTAATACAATAAACTCAAGCATAGCCCACAACCCAAAAACGTAAGCAGTTCTATATGAAGTCAAAGGATTGACCATTCTATACACACTGAGTTGTTGTTACTGAAAGCTTTAACTTTGCACATGCCTTCTTAGGAAATTCTGCTCCTTTTTATACTTCTCAATTCAGAGAATATCAGAGCTGGAAAAGACCTCAGAAATCATCTAGCCTATTTCCTCAGTTTATAGATGAGAGGACTTAAGCCCAGAAAGGGAAAGTGATTTGGTCACATAAGTAAGATCATAAATAAGAAAGGTCATATAAGTAAGAAACAGAGCCACATCAATTAATGACTAATTTAAATGAGCACTTGCCACTGGTAACTCCTTAGAAGCACCAAGGAATTCCTGTCTTCCAATGAAACTATCATCCTAGGAGTGAAAGATAATACTTTAATCAGAATTAAAATTGTGATAATAACACTTTCTAAAAATATAAGAAATGTATATCTAAAATTAAGTAAGAAGACTCAGGATTTTATTTACCTTTGATCACCAGACAATAAACTCATCCAGTTGGAGGCTTTAGAACAAAAACATTTGAATACCCTTTCTCCAATCTGGGAAAAGAGTCATGTACAAATATAAATATTTAGAGAGAAGACAAAATTTATCATTTGTAGAATTATGTAGAATGCAATTTTTCTCATGAGAGGTAATGTTATGTTTACTTTCAACAGTGAGAATGGGGATGGGAATAGCTGTAGTAGGAAATGGGAAATTTGAAGAGCCTTTCACTACTATTTCCATTGGTCTTTATGTTACGGTTTAATTTAATTATTGAAATGTGATATAATTAAAAAACCTCTCCATATTCAAACATAAGCCAAATACAAGTAACTTTTGAATTAGCTGTAGCACTCCATTCTCACTCCAGTTTTGTCATAACTGAGAATGTATGTATTGTGTCCTATATTGGGTTATTCTTTCTATTATCAACCATTTACTTTATATCCCAATATAGAATTTTAAGTTAGGAGGGATTTAAATGTCAATGAATCCAATATCACATCATTGACATGACTATAAAATATGAGGCAAATTTTTGGCAAACTCAGCCACAACCAGTTCATCCAACTAGACACCACTGTGGGTTATAAAAGTGTACTTGTGGAGTCAAAGACCATAGCCATGAGGATCTTGAAGTCTGCACTGGGTTGTTGCTCCTAGGTAAGCACAGAAGAGGAGAGTATCTTCTGATGAGCGTCTCTGTCTTTGGATCACTAATGTTTCTGTATTACTAGTTCCCATTGCTTAAGTGTATGTAAGTAAATATTTTTTGGCTATCTATTATGAGCGAGGCAAGGAGACACAGCGTGGAGTAAGAAAGACAGCTGCTGCTGCTGCTAAGTCACTTTAGTCGTGTCTGATTCTTTGAGACTCCATGGACTGTAGCCCAGACTTCTCTGTCTTGGGATTCTCCAGGCAAGAATACTGGAGTGGGTTGCCATGCCCTCTTCCAGGGGATCTTCCCGACCCAGGGACCAAACATGAGTCTCTTATGTCTTCTGCATTGGCAAGTGGGTTCTTTACCACTAGCACCACCTGGAAAGCCATGTTAGCATATTACATGAGAATTATTGAAAAAGGAATCTTTATGGAGAAAATTCTCAAGGGAGTAATTGTTTCCCCTATTTCACTCACAGCTACAATTCCAGGAGCAAGACATTAAATAGAATTCCACAATGCATTATAGCTACATAGAAGTGAGGCTAAACCTTAGCAACATGAGTGAAAAAAGTAAGTTCCAGAAGATTACTTAAAGTATGAGTTTAAAAAGTTATTATGTCTTTTTAAAATGATGCTAAGTTACAACTGAAACTAAGAAATATACTTTTTAGGAATATATATGTTATTAACTTATATTTTTAAAAAGGCTATGGGAATCATAAACAGAAGACTGAGATGGTAGTTACCTTGGAGCAACTACTCAGAGATTCTATCAGAAACACAGAGAGAAGTGATAGGGAAGAAGCATGTAGGTAAATGTTATCATCATTATTACACTGCTTGTGTTGAGTGTTGAGTTTTTAAGTGTTAATTAGTTGACTAAATAATAGAGTGTGTCATGAACCAAGAATTGTGGTTAATTCAATACTATGTACATTAGATTAAAAATTGTATTCCTTCTTAAAGTTAAGTGACAGACCTTTAAATAAACATGGCTGTCCTGTGTTCCTTTCATTTCTTAGTTCTAGGATAGATGAGCTGATTTCTTTAACCATTCTCATTTATCTCGGTGTGACTAAAAGTCAAATTATTATCTTCTTCCCATTTTTTTCTTCTGTATTTCTTGTTTAAGTAGATGACACTATCTTCCTCTGAGCCACTCAGACTTGAAAATTTGGAGTCATTTCTCTGAAGCCTACTTTTTTCTTTTGTCTCCTCCCGAATCCAGTTTTCAAGCCCTGTACAGTCTTTCCTGGCCCTCTCTTCTCTATTCCCATTGTCATCATCTTTGCCGAAGCTCTATTCTCTCTCTTACAATACAACTACTATCTCTGACTTTTACCTACCACCTCTCCTAACCATTTTCATGGTGCTGTCAGACTTATTCTCCCTTTATATTTCAGACTTCATAGCATGCTTCTCAGAACTTTTTTACACTTAAGGATAAAATCCAAACTCAATAGTTTGCTCTTCCCGACCTGCCATCTACCCCTGCCTATTTTCAACCATATTTTCTACTCTTCTCTTTTTATCCATTATATAAAACAGCTGAACTGTTAACTCATTCTTCCTTATAAATGATTTCCTGCCCTATCCTGAGAAGAAATTTTCTTAATTAAGGATAATTTGTCTACTAGAATGAACAATGAACATGAAGTAAGAAAACTTGAGATTAAGTTCACCAGCTGTAGGATCTTGAACAAGTCACTGAATTTCGACAAACTTCAATGTCCTTATCTGCAAAAAATGAAATCCAACTGAAGATTTTCATAGGTTTAAATAAGAATGTATTTTAAAATGTAAATGTGTATTTTTAAAATGCTTTGTAAAATATTTAAAACTGTACTCGGGTGCTTAGTTGCTCAGTCATGTTCAACTCTTTGCAGCCCCATGGACTGCAATCCACTAGACTCCTCTGTCCATGAGGATTCTCCAGGCAAGAATACTAGAGTGGGTTGCCATGCCCTCCTCCAGGAATTGAACTAAATACTATTTAGATCCCTTCCCAACTTAGGGATCAAACCTAGGTCTCCTGCATTGCAGGCAGATTCTTTACTGACTGAGCCATGAGGGAAGCCCCAAAATGTAATTAGGTACTCTGATTTTTTTTTTTTAGGACAGATTCATGTTTATTTAGATTCTTGTCATGTAAATGAACTTTTAATTTATACAATTTAAAGTATTGAATTCTATATATATTGCCTTCTTTACTATGTTTCAGTTGCATTATACATTTTTGCTTCTCAAAGATGATCTTGAATGCCTTTCTTGGAAATTTTCTTTTTACCATCATCACCTCTTCCTCCAACTGAATGTAAGCCCTTCCTTCTTTGAACCCCAGTAGCCTTTTCAGTACATTTTACTTGGGTAACAACCAGCATACCTTTCACTATTAAAGATGCATGTTTATGTTCTAGCTCTCCTAATAAATTGTTAAGGATCTGGAGAACTGAGTTCCAAATTATAGTTCATTTGTTTTTCTACCTCCTAGAACTTAGTATCGTGTCTTGAACAATCTGCGTATTCCCTTACACTTAATAGATGAATGATAAATTTGAATTTATGTTTATAAAAGTATTATTCACCTTTTTGTAATATTTCTTAAAAAAAAAAAAAACAACTCCATCTTATCTTTCAAGAACAGAATACTGGAGAGGTTTGGGAATGGTTTGAATCTGATAAGACTTTAGAGCTTCATGTGCATGCATGTGTGCTGTCACTTCAGTCATGTATGACTCTTCATGACTTTATGGACTCTAGCCCACCAGGCTTCTCTGTCCATGAGATTCTCTAGGCAAGGATACTGGAGTGGTTTGCCATGCCATCCTCCAGGAGATCTTCTCAACCCAGGGAAGATCTATGTCTCTTGCATTGGCAAGTGGGTTCTTTGCCGCTAGCAGCACCTGGGAAGCCTTTAGAGTTTCATAACTATTATCAAATGCAGCAACTGTGTGAGTTGAATGGCCAGATGTTAGTAACAAGAGAAAATTCCTTCTCCTAAATTCTGCATTCAAATTTTTAGACTTAATGGTTTTGATTTTGACCTTTTAAATGCATATAGTTTCTGCATTTTATTTATATCTAACTGAATGAAGTGAATATTTTGTATATGGCTCATTACCTACATTAGTAAAGACACTGTATTAATGTGAATCACCCATTTTTCACTGATCTGTTTCTAGAACTGGTCTATTATAGTTTTATACTAACTTCTTTAGATGGTTTATGAATTTTAAATATAGACTAGATCATAAATTTCTAAACCCCTGTTGGCAGCTGAAGACAATATATGTGCCCCTGTTGTATATTGTCATGAGAGCTCTGCTTAATAGGTCAGCTATAAGGGGTTAGGAGGCCAGAACCATGGATAAAATAGGGAAATGGACGCTTTCCTACATTCCTTTATAATCATTTGAACACCTGGCATTGTAGTAGGTGCTGTGAGGAATATAAAAATGAATGATATCTGTGTCCTTCCATAAAAAAGAAGATGAAAATGTAAAAAGATAATTATAAGATAGGAATAATATAATACATTTAACTCTTATGTGTCAGACTGTATGTGCATTATTGTTATCTTTTAATGAAAGGATTGGATACACACTATTGTCTCAAATTTAGAGTACGAAACTAAGGCTCAAAGGGATAAGATAATTTGTCTATGGTCACTAAACTAGTAAGCTATGAACCTGGGATTTAAATCCATGTTTGTGTGACTTGAAAGTCAATTATAGCAGGAGTTCAACCATAAAATACTCTGGAAGATTAGAGAGAAAAAATACTTCTAACTTGCAGCTTTTAGGGACAATTTTAACTATTTTTGGTAGGAATTTGATCAGAATATGTAATATACTTTCCTGATGTCTTTTTAAAAATTGTGAAATAGTTCAAGCATATGGAAAATGTAGAGAGTAATACAATGAATATCCATGTATCTGCTACCTAGATTAGTCATATACTAGTATTTTATCAGATTTTCTTCTAATCTTTTTTTTTTTCCAACAAAACCCTTACATATGTTTAGAGGTCTGTGTATGCTTCCTAGGTCCAATTTCTTCTGTGTCATGATTTAATGTCTATCTTGATTTTTGTATTTTTTTGAATTTTATCTTTTTTATTATTATGCATAGAAAATAGAAAATAGTAGTAGGGCCANTCCAACAAAACCCTTACATATGTTTAGAGGTCTGTGTATGCTTCCTAGGTCCAATTTCTTCTGTGTCATGATTTAATGTCTATCTTGATTTTTGTATTTTTTTGAATTTTATCTTTTTTATTATTATGCATAGAAAATAGAAAATAGTAGTAGGGCCAAAGCGTCACATTGAATGACAGCTTTGGCATCCCTTATCATTTCTGGTACCTGGCGCATTCTTTGAAATGGACAATTGTCATTTCTCTACCTTAAGTAAAATACAGAGCAAATGCTGTTTAAGCTTCCATTCTAATCAGCTTACTGCCACTAAGCCTCTCCAACACAAAAATTCTTGTCATCACTGACTTAAAATAATGTAGACATTTCTCATGTTGCTGAATTAAATTATTAGTATTAATGAAAATACTCTCTTACACTGTGGTGGTATTTGATATGTCAATTAGGCAAGGCTGAAGTTTTCAGATCTTCAATCAAATGCTAATCTAGATACTTCTCTGAAGGTACTTTATAGAGATGATTGAAGTTCATAATCAGTTTGCTTTATTTAAGAGATATTGAGAGTCCCTTGGACTGTAATGAGATCCAACCAGTCCATTTTGAAGGAGATTAACCCTGGGATTTCTTTGGAAGGAATGATGCTAAAGCTNTATATATAAAACATGGCACTTTTTAAGGAAAGTTATATGGGACCAAAATCTTTTTTCATCTTGAACATTCTATGTAATTCTGTGCATAGTTAGAGAAAATAATTTAGTACTGAATAATACTGACAGAAAATATTTTCCTCTGGTGGCAATGGCTTCAGAATCAAGGCAACAGGTTTGAAAAATCTTTGTCATTTTGTCCAAGTCCAGGAGAAGAACAACCAATAGTTTGACAAGATAGATGAAAAAATATTTTTGAGGTTGAAGAAACCCATTTGTGCAACAAAATTCTGTAGTTACCTTATAAATTTTGCTCTTGTGCTGAAAAAAGTTTTCAAGGGATAGACCTAATCTTGATGCTTTGGGTAGCCTGTGTTCCAAACACATTGTGTTTGAGATGACAGTGGACACTGGAATGGGACATGTAAGTTTTCCTTGTGTTCTTTTGCTCAGGTCTTTTTCTCAATCCTGATCGGAGCCTTCAGCATTGGACAGGCTGCTCCCTGTATTGATGCTTTTGCCAATGCAAGAGGAGCAGCATATGCGATCTTTGCTATTATTGATAATGTGAGTCATTTATTATTTTTAATGCCGAATTTTTTTTGAGGGCTGGATAATTAAATCTGGCTTTATGTTAAATGTCCTGTAAAAATTAAGTGACATGAAAAACCTCTGCTTATTAATTAATAAAATCAAATGCCTCTTTTGAATATTTGTGAAAGTTTGAAAAAATACCTCTTTTTCAAGGTTAATTATTTGCATTATATTCTGAGTCTGAGAACTCACAGGATCCCAAGATCAGTAATCAAAATCAGCTCTAAATGATGAGGAAACTTTTTGTGGTTAAGCCTAGACTTGACTATTTGTAACATTCACACTGGTTCCAAATTAAAGAATCAATACAAAATAATAATAAAGAATACAAATGGGATTTCAAGAGAGGAATAAATGAGGTTAGTAGTGCTTATTACTGTGCCTGCCTCAAGTTCAGTTCAGTTCAGTCGCTCAATCGTGTCCGACTCTTTGCGACCCCATGAATCGCAGCACGTCAGGCCTCCCTGTCCATCACCAGCTCCCGGAGTTCACTCAGACTCACGTCCATCGAGTCAGTGATGCCATCCAGCCATCTCATCCTCTGTCGTCCCCTTCTCCTCCTGCCCCCAACCCCTCCCAGCATCAGAGTCTTTTCCAATGAGTCAACTCTTCGCATGAGGTGCGAAGTACTGGAGTTTCAGCTTTAGCTTCATTCCTTCCAAAGAAATCCCAGGGCTGATCTCCTTCAGAATGGACTGGTTGGATCTCCTTGCAGTACAAGTTAGGGTTTAATAAATTTAAGTTTTGAGTTAGCCAATTGGGTAATAAAAGGCAGAATGTGGAAAGAACTTTCATAAAGGAAAACAGATTAAAAAAAATAGAATTCTCTCTCCAATAAACTTTATTTTAAAGAAAAAATATTTCTGAATGCTTATCTTTAATCAAATAGCACTGATCTCATTTGGGAAAGTATAGCTGAACTACTGTGTTATTATTAGAGTTCAAAGCAGAGATGTTTGTCTTCCTAGTTTTTCTGCTTTTCTCTTTCATTATGTAGCCAGACTGAGAACATTATGCTTTGTAGACAGGATGATTGGATGGAAAAATGATTGGTGGGACCAAAATTGATAGTATGTTCTGCTGTGGGTTTCCCTCTCTCAAAAAAAAAAAAAAAAAATCACTGTATATATAATTTTGAATCAATTATATTGCATAAGTTATCCTGACTGAAGTGAAATAAAGAAAATAATTTTGACACATTAAAGGTGGTCTCTGCATTTATACAGAGAAAATGCTGACTAGCTAACTGAAATGTAATTGTCTAGTCCAAGCAATTGCTGTTTCATTAATCTAAGTCATGAGAAAATTGTTCAGCTTCTGCATGTATTGAAAATTTACATCATTCCAAACTAACTTGTCCCTAACCAATTGTTCAATTTTCTTAATCCAGTCCATCACACTTATTGTTTAGGAATAAGCTAATTTTTACTAAATGCTGAAATACCTGGATATATCGATTGTAGTATATTTTGTAATTGCAGTTGTAGGAATGTATATTTAGAAAATTTATGAGGATATGCCAGAAACTTAAAGTAAAATATCATATGAAATGAAAATATATATCCCTTATGTACTTTTTAATAGAAACCTACTTTCAGAGAAGGAATACTTCCTTACACACATAAACACAAACACACACACACACACACACACACACACACACACAGAGTCTTCAACTTGGGTTCTGACTCACATGAAGGGAATTATGCTTTTCTGGGTCCTGTTTTTGGAACTGCTTAGGCATATTCCTTAAAAATGCAATTGTTTGTCCCATGATGGAATAGTCACTGAATTTTGTTTTGTTTAGGATCCTAAAATTGACAGTTTTTCAGAGAGAGGACACAAACCAGACAACATCAAAGGGAATTTGGAGTTCAAAGATGTTCATTTCTCTTATCCTGCTCGGCCTGATGTCCAGGTATTGTAAGTTGTATTTATAGGGATTCCTAGTTTGATCGATTCTTTAATCATCTTCAGGAATCCACAGTCTCTATTATTTTCATATGTATGTGCCTTTTCCTTTGGGGGTTATAGTCCCTTATTTAATACTATTTTTCCAACTTTAAAATTGAGTGAGATTACGTTTCTTTCAGGCTTTTGATGTGAAGTGTGCTCTTTTTCTCTCTTCCCTTAAAGATCTTGAAGGGCCTCAACCTGAAGGTAGAGAGCGGGCAGACGGTGGCCCTGGTTGGGAACAGCGGCTGTGGGAAGAGCACAGTAGTCCAGCTGGTGCAGAGGCTGTATGACCCTGATGTGGGGAGGGTAAGTGGGAAGAACCCCACTCTTCCAGATGGGAAGCTGGGTATCAAATAGCCCTTAGAAATGTTTTTTTGGTAACATATTGGCATGTGAATCCAATTTTGGTTAAAAAAAGAAAAAGGCTATGGAATTGCAAAGCATCTGGATAAGACCTTCAAACCCTTGGGATATTTTGATAAAAGTAGTCAAGATGATAAAACTCAAAACAGCTAGACAATGCTCTCCTCTGTTCCAACTAAGCTTTTCATAATCCACTATGTCACTGGAAAATAGTCATCCAAACCGCTGAGAGGATTATTTTCAATAACTTACTGAGTTTGGTTAAAAATGTTCCACGTTAGTAATTGTCAATAAGCTTGTGTTCAGGGCCACAAGGAATCTTAGGGCAGTAATTAAATTCATCAAAGACAGTTGAGTTTTCTTCAGTGTTGGGATATCTGAAGGGGAAGTTGGAACAGTCTCCATGAAACTGGGGACATGAGAAACAGTAACGGCCTAGGGTATAGTTTTTTGATCTTTTAAAATTTTTATTATAAATTCAAACTTACAGAAAAGTTGCAAGTAAGGAACTCACGTATACTCTTCACCCAGATTTATTAACTGTTTTTATTTTGACCTACTTGCCTTATTATCATCTCTTTCTTACTGCATGTTTGTGTGCATGTATAAAACACAACACAGACATACATGTCAGTTTTTTCTGACCCTTTGAGAGTAAGTTAAGGATATTATGGCCCCCTGACCCTTACATACATTAGAATATAATTTCCTCTTCTTTTTTTAATGTTATTGGATTATAGGTTGTTTTACAATGTTGTGTTCATTTCAGGCGTATAGCAAAGCAGAATGTATTTTCTGAGAAGACAACATTCTCTTACTTAATCATAAAACAATTATCAAATTCAGTAAATTTAACATTAATACAGTAGGGGCCCACAGTAAATATTCAGATTTCCTTAGTTGTACTGACTTGCGAACGTTGTTTACCTGACACTGAAATGTATTATAATTATGAAAACAGAAGTTTACAAGTTACACAGAAAAACACAAAAAGGCATTAATATAGGACAGAGATTCTAGGATGCATGAATTATTTACTTTCTTTAATAAAATTTACAAAATTTCTTTGAAAAATCTGATACACCACGTAGGAACATGGGCCCCTTCTCATTTCCTAAAGCAAACTCTAGGTTGGTTGAAGTATAAACAGTTTTCTTTATTTTTAAAAAAGAACATAGTAAATACTTACATTAAGGATAAGCATTTCAAAACATCTTATTTTAAAAATTACTATTGGAGTAATACATTTTTAAAATAAAATACATGTCAGCAGGAAAAAAAAGCTTTCAGAAATTCTGTAACTCAGAGATATTCACTGTTCATGTTGTGATTTAACAGTTTTCTTACTGCTGAAATAATGAAAAAAATGCCCAGTGGTACAGTTGATTGATTCAATTTTCCCTTAAACCTCTCTCCAATAAAAATCAGTAAAGCTATAGTTTAAGAAAGAAATAAATTGCAATGAAAAATTCATGATATATGGTAAAACTATTATATTACTATTTTATAAATTCATATGAATCTATCAGAGGCTATGAACATGCATATCTTTTGAGAATAAATGTAGATTTGTAAAAAAGAGTCAAGAAATGCTCAATTTCACTTATATATGAATTAAATATAAGCTACACCATATACTTATTAATTAGAAAAGAAAGATTAATATGATAAAAGCCAGTAAATTACAGTGAAGCAAATATGTATTTATATATTCCTGCTGCCACTGTAAATTATTAAAAATCTTTTTAGAGAGTTTGTTCAACCTTTATTCAGCAAATAGTAAACACCCAACATGTGCCAGTCATTGTATGAGTTAAGCAATTATTATTGGAGAAGAAAAAATAAAATATACTCTTTAGTCGGGTAATTCTGTCCTTCTACTATAATTGTCCTTCACTGTTCTTTGCACGAAGCCAAATACTCAGCAGGTGGGAAATGCTGAAGTACATTATGGTATTGATATATTATGTAGAGTAAAACATCATAATGCTATCAAAGTGATATATAGACTAGGTAGGTAAATGGACAGTTAATTCAGATTTAATAATGGTAAGCAAAAATCATAGTTATGCCAAAATACATAACTCAATATATAATCGTTTATGGAGAATATTCCATCCATGAAAAACAATATACATAAGATAAAATCAAAAGAGAGAAAAGACTTTATTTTTAGGCTTGCACATTGCTCTTTATTTCCAA
>SJYV01021585.1:5494-63237 GCA_006410875.1 Neotragus pygmaeus | reverse complement strand
TTTTTTTTTTTTGGTCTTGTCAGCAAACAGATTTTATTGAGCTATATTCTAAAAATAACATGTAAAGTTCTGATAAAGATTATTTAAAAGATGGTTTTACCAATGTTGCTGCTGCTAAGTCGATTCCCCAGTGCATGAAGGTGAAAAGTGAAAGTGAAGTCGCTCAGTCGTGTCCGACTCTTAGTGACCCCATGGACTGCAGCCCACCAGGCTCCTCCGTCCATGGGATTTTCCAGGCAAGAGTACTGGAGTGGGGTGCCATTGCCTTCTCCGTACCAATGTTGAAAACACCCAAATTAAAATAATAGATTCCAATGTATAAATTGAATGGTAATAATTTATATAAAATATTAAAGCATTCAAAATGTAAGATCTTTATAAACACAGCAAGCATAAATAGCTGATAATCCCATTAAAGTGTCTTTAAAAGAATAAAGATATAAATTACTGCTACTGACTTTTAATATTATGTGAGTGCTAATGAAGAAACTTTATTAGCAGGAGTTCCCTGGTCACCCAGTGGTTAGCACTCAGCACTTTGACTGCAGTGGGCCTGGATTTGATTCCCTGATTGAGAACCAGGATCCCGCAAGCCAAGTGGCATGGCCAAAAAAAGGAAAAGAAAAAAATTTATTAGCACCATTTTATTTACATGTCATGTGGTAAAATAATAAATAGCTCACTCAGTTTGTATGGACCCATTGCATTTATTGTCTTTTTTTTTTTTAATTGGCAGATAATTCCCTTACAATGGTGTCTTGGTTTCTGCTGTACAACGTGAATCACCTTTTAGCTAAGGCTTTTTTGGTAACAAATGCTTTCAGCGTCGGATGGTTTAAAATATTTAATGGAAGTGTCTTGTTTCTTCAGATTGTCATTGATGGGCAGGATATTAGGATGTTTAATGTCAAGCATCTGAGGGAAATAATTGGAGTGGTGAGTCAGGAGCCAGTGCTCTTTGCTACCACCATTGCTGAAAACATCCGTTACGGCCGTGGAAATGTCACCATGGATGAAATAAAGCAAGCTGTGAAGGAAGCCAACGCCTATGAGTTTATCATGAGATTACCACAGGTAAAGCCTCTGTTCACTTAAGTGCCCTCGAACTTCACGTCATGCCACCGAGTTCTTTCTTCAAAGCTTAAATAAGCTAATAATGTTTGAGGTTCCAGGTTGTCCAGCTTTGCTAGGTGAGGCCCTTGACTTATCCGTTTGGAGAGTCAAGGAGCGTAGCTTGGTACAATGACTCATAGGAAAATTTCTACAGAGTTTGTGTTAGTCATTTTTTAGAATGTGATATGACTTATTATGATTTGTGACTCATTACGCTAATCAAAATGAAGCGCCCTGTTGTCTTCCGTGAATTCCTAGACTCCATAGCTTTTTCTATTCGAGATATTTCAAGAGCTCTACCATGCTTTCTGCTGTAGAAATTTGACACCCTGGTTGGAGAGAGAGGGGTCCAGCTGAGCGGTGGACAGAAGCAGAGAATCGCCATCGCCCGGGCCCTGGTTCGCAACCCCAAGATCCTCCTGCTGGACGAGGCCACCTCAGCGCTGGACACGGAGAGCGAAGCCGAGGTTCAGGCGGCCCTGGATAAGGTCAGTGGGTCCCCTACGCCTGAAGGACCAGCCACCTGAAACTTTATTGAAATTCTTACCAATGCTTTGCGGGCCTAGGCTGAAAAACATGAACATGAGAGCAGATGCAGCTCTCCCGTGGGGCTTTGTTTTTAACGTTTTATTTCATTTGGAGCGTAGTTGATTAACAGTGTTGTGATAGGTTCAGGTGCGCAGCAGAGCGACTCAGCATTTACGTATCCATGTATCCATTCTCCCCCAAACTCGCCTCCCATCCAGGCTGCCACATAACACTGAGCAGAGCTCCCTGTGCTATATGGTAGGTTGGTTATCCATTTTAAACACAGCAGTGTGCACAGGTCAATGCCATGGGACTTTCTTGACTTCTCCTTTCTGTCAGCGCACATTCCAGAGAGAGGTGGGCAGCCCATTTGCTGGCTTGCTTTCTGGACCAAGATGCAGTTATCCCCCAGTCCAGGCCTGTGCAGTGAACTGCTTAGCTTTGGGGGTTTTGTTTGTTTACTTATAGGTTAGGACTTTGATCAAAAGTTCTTGTGGTAAAATGTACAAAGAAAATTCTGATTACTTACCCAGTGGTCCATCTGAAAAGCAGTTCAAAATACTTGCCTTATTTTGTAGCAGTACATCATCTTTATCTGTTCATAAAAGTGAATGGGTGCTTCTCTGGAAATAAAGTTCAATTTGTGTGTTTCTTTAAGCATATAAATAAGGAACATATTTCAAGGCTGCTGAACTCATGGGCCTGGCTCAGTGTTTCTAAATCTCTCACTATCATCTTTACTAAGCTGAAGCTTCACAGGATGAACCTTATCTTGGGACACTTCCAAGGTTAGTGCTGATGTCATCTGTCATAACAACACAGTATAAAAACTAGAGTCAGATGACACTATGTAAATAGATTTCAAACACATAAATATCATAAACATGTTTGACTTCAGAAAGTTTAGTAATAAAATGTGCAAGTTACTTAACAGTCTATCCAAATTGCCTCTTGAAATTTTGTTTTTTTAAATTGATCTACTGTATTTTTCAGTTTTTATTGAAATGTAGTTGGTTTACAATGTGGCATTAATTTCAGGTATACAGTAAAATGATTCAGTCATACCTATATATGTGTATGTATGTATATTATATATATATATCTCAAAATTATACAGATGAGCTGTATGAACCTTATTTTCTCAGGAAAATGTATACGTGAATCCTAAGTAAACACAACGGCCTGGTGTGCTATAAACTGTAGTTAATTCAGGCTTCGTGGTTTATCATATTAACATTTTGGCTTATTTTATATAATGTAATTTAATAGTTAATGAGAGAATATGATAATTATCCCTCATAAGTTTTTGTACTGAATTACATTGCTTTCATGTATATTAAGTCTCAAGGAACCAAAATATAATACATAGGGGACTTATATTTGGTTGGTTAATTAGAAGTGACTTAAATCAGGAAATCATGAAAACAAATACATGCATTCATTAAACAATTGATTTAAAACGTGTCAATATAGATTTTTTTTTTAACATAAAGTTACATATGATAAGGGATATTTATGGGAAAAAGCTCCTAGTCAGCCCTAGGACCCAGGTCCCAAAACTTTCTAGGATGTATACATTCAGGATAGTAGCCCTTACTGTGCTAAACAAACAGAATTACTGACAAGTTTTTCATGATGTGAATTCTGTCAACAAAAGTTGTATCCTTGCAAGTTTTAATTCATATTTGGATACATTACTTCTTTGAATTTTAGCGATTTGTGTTGGCAAACACAGAAGCTATAAGGCCTCTTGAAGTCTAACTTCGGACATTGAACAAGCATTCATTCCTTCACATCTTTTGCTTAAAACGAGTCACATGGCCTGCCCAAATTTGAGAAGGTGGAAAAATACAGTCCATCTCTGAAGGGAATAGCTGTAAAGTGTTTGTGGCCATTTGTTATCTATCATAGTTGCTACAGATGGTTATAATCTACTAAATTGACTCCATACATTGCAAGATAACTGATGTTTTCCAGACAATAAACTATGTCTTTAAGAGGGAAGTCCTTCATTATTGCACTCTCCCCCGGGGATACTGGTCAGTCAGTTAGCTGGTCCACCTGGTTAAAAAACCAACTGTCTTTTAACAATGAAAGTTGAGTTTTGTAATTCTCTGTCCTTTGAGCATAAGGATGTAACACTATTACTGTTTCTCCTCTCTGATTATCTAGCCTGGAAGCATAATAGTTCCCTTTTGTAGCCCCTTTCTACATTTATCACTGTCTCTTGTCTGGCACCATGTTATTGTACTTAGCTATTTATTTACATGCTTTCTCTCTCTCTCTCTTCTAAGAGGCAGAACTAATAAATGGCTCATGTTTACTCTATAACACCCACTCCAGTGCCTGCACATAGTAAAGCCTGAATAAAATTTTACCGAATTGATTACCATGGCCTAGCTCATTGAATAATACAGTTCTACATTAGAAAAAAATAATTAATGATCATATCTGCTTTTGGCTCAATAGATAGCAACTGTTCTTCAAAATAAATAATAGGTTTTTCAGTATAAAATCTTAAAGAAGAATAGAAAAGCAGACTTGATATTTTGATTTTTTTAAAGAAAGTCAATAATCACCAAGTTTTGTACCTATGTCCCTCTTCTGCTCATAGTGCTTCCATACTGCAGGGGCAGGAAAAGAATGAAAATAGTGATTTAATGAAATGATCCCTCAAAGTTTTCATTTATGCTTTTTCCCCCAGAAGTCAAAAAGCCTAATAGATGAGTGCTTCTCTGTTTGGGTCTACCTTTCATTCCTGTGCTGTGAGCTTACTCACACAGTCATGTCCAGCTCTTTGTGACCCCATGCACTGCAGCCCGCCAAGCTCCTCTGTCTGTGGGATTCTCCAGGCAGGAATACTGGAGGGGGTTGCCAAGCTCTCCTCCAGGGGATCTTCCCAACCCAGGGATCGAACCCAGGTTTCCTGCATTGCAATCAGATTCTTCACCATCAGAACCACCAGGGAAGCCCACCTGCACATCCAAAATTAGAAGTTTCAAATTTCTTAATAGTTGGTCTCCTTGGATCTAGGATATTTGTTTGCCAGTGGCTTGTCATCATGGGGGTGTTTGAAAATATTCTTTTGTGTCAAATCTCTGCTGCTGCTGCTAAGTTGCTTCAGTCTGTGCAACCCCATAGACGGCAGCCCACCAGGCTCCCCTGTCCCTGGGATTCTCCAGGCAAGAACATTGGATTGGGTTGCCATTTCCTTCTCCAATGCATGAAAGTGAAAAATGAAAGTGAAGTCGCTCAGTCGTGTCCGACTCTTCACGACCCCATGGACTGCAGCCCACCAGCCTTCTCCGTCCATGGGATTTTCCAGCAAGAGTACTGGAGTGGGTTGCCATTGCCTTTTCCACAAATCTCCTCTACTCTGGCCAAAATTCTTTGGTCAAGAGTGACAGTTGCCAACTTTGAAATTCACAAATACATACTTTGTTTCTCCTTCACACCATTCATTTACTCACAAGTCTGACTCCCAATTCCGTTGTATTTTTTTAAATTGACATAGCATTAACCTATTGTTATCATAATGATAAACCCAGCCACTGTTAGCAGTTACTCATCACTATTAGTATCATGAATTGATCAAATTATTTTCTATATATCTTATCATACATGGACAAAGCTGTGCAACTTCCTTATTAGTATATCAGTAAAGATTTATGAAGGTTTCCTTTGGGGCCCAATTGCTAAAAATCAAAGAACAGTCTTAAGTGTTGTCCAGTAGAGTTATGTTCTAGTCTCTGTCTTTTTATGTTTTCATGTGTGTTAGTGTGTGTGTGTGTGTGTGTGTGTGTGTGTGTTAGTCACTCAGTTGTGTCTGATTCTGCAACCCCATCAATGGTAACCAGCCAGGCTCCTCTGTCCTTGGTATTTTCCAGGCAAGAATACTGGAGTGGGTTGCCATTTCCTTCTCCAGGGGATCTTCCTGACCCAGGGATCAAACTTGGGTTTCCCCCATTGCTGGCAGATTCTTTACCATCTGAGCTACCAGGCTCTTTTATATTTATTGAAACATAATTGATTCATCTGGTTATTAGTAAAAGGCCTGAAGAAGAAATACCACATTATTTTTTTTCCAGGTGGCTGCACAATTGACTCAGTACCGTTAATCACATAGTCTGCCTTTTCTCTACTGATAGACAATGCGTATTTATCGCACACTAGTTCTTAAAAATGTATGTCTATTCTGGACTCTCCATATGGTTCTGTTTATCACATTGTCTGTTCATGTGATAGCTTCCCCTGGACTTTATTGTTTTAATTGCTGTAGCTTTTTATGTTTTAGTATCTAGTGGAGATATTACCCAGATACTTATTAACTTTTTTAGAATTTTTGTGGATGCTCTTTTTAAAAAGATTGATGAATCTTTTAAAAAGATTCATGTACCATGAGTGAGTGAGTGAAGTCGCTCAGTCGTATCCAACTCTTTGTGACCCCATGGACTGTAACGCACCAGGCTCCTCCATCCATGGGATTCTCCAGGCAAGAATACTGGAGTGGGTTGCCATTTCCTTCTCCAGGGGATCTTCCCAACCCAGGGATCAAACCCAAGTCTCCCTCATTAAAGGCAGACACTTTAACCTCGGAGCCACCAGGGAAGCCGTTATAAAGTTCACCCTATTTAAATGCACAGTTCATTGGTTTTTAGTATTAATATATTCACAAGATTTTGCAACCATCTGCATGATCTGACTGCAGAATATTTTCATCATTCAAAAAAAAAAAAAAAAACACACCCTGGTACCCCATAGTACTCACTCTCTATTCTACCCTCACCCTAGAGCTTGGCAACCATAATCTTTCTCTCTCTCTGGATTTTCCCATTCTGGACATTTCCTATAAATAGAATCATACAAGGCATGGTCTGTTTTAACTGAGTTCTTTAACTTAGCATCATATTTTCAAGATCTATCCATACTGAAACACATATCAGAATCTCATTTCTTTTTCTGGCCCAGTGCTACTCCATTGTATGGTTATACCAAATTTTGTTTATCTTTTGATCAACTGAACATTTGGATTCTTCTCACTTTGTAGCTATTATGAATCTAGCCTCTCCATTTTATGTTTTTAACTGCTTAGGTGATTTGGGCCACACGCTAAATACCATCCTAACAATGTGGTTTTATTGCCTCAGAGTAGGTAGGAGTGGTCTTAAGAAGTTGTTAGTCTAATAGGAGAAGGCAATGGCAACCCAATCAAGTACTCTTGCCTGGAAAATCCCATGGGTGGAAGAGCCTGGTAGGCTGCAGTCCACGGGGACGCAGAGTCGGACACGACTGAACGACTTCCCTTTCACTTTTCCCTTTCATGCATTGGAGAAGGAAATGACAACCCACTCCAGTGTTCTTGCCTGGAGAATCCCAGATATGGGGGAGCCTGATGGGCCGCCATCTATGGGGTCACACAGAGTCGGACACGACTGAAGTGACTTAGCAGCAGCAGCAACAGCAGCTGCTGCAGGGTAATGAATATTAAAAAGAATAACTATTGTTAATGATATAACGTGAATAACTTGATGGACATTTTCCAGCCCATTCATAAACCCATCAAGCTAATGACATGTGAGTTCACTGAACTACCTAGGGGGTGATTTGTAGATTTCAGTATCCAAAAAAACCCCCCCAAAGTATTTGTTAAAAGTCACAGTTACTGGCCCCACTCCAGAGTTTGTGATTGAGACGGTCTTTGAACCATAATTTGAACCATCCAGACCTCAGGATATGTTTTTGCCTAAGGTACCTGCACATAGTCCATCAGAATTACAGTCACACTAATTACAGAATTGCAGGCACTTCAGAAGAAATCATACAGAAGTGCTCTGGAGAAGGCCTTAATGTGGCAACAACTTCTGCACATGCTTCTGCTAAAGTCTTTAGCATATCATATAACTCAAAAGGAGGGCTCCTCACAATGGTATGAAAACATTAGAGAAACTCCAGAGTTATCCATCTTCATCCTGGGAGATTGGCCTCCTGTCTGGTCCAGAATTTAAGTCCCCTTGTGTCCATTCACACGTGAGTGATGCCTTTGTGCCCTGATCACACAGGGATGGTGAGCTGCTCTCCATCAACCACAGACACCCCCATCTGCGTGCTTCATTGTGTGTGGATCAACAGTGCAAGGATGGTGTGACCCTGCTGCCCTTCATGCCTGTCCTTTCCCCACTAGGCCAGGGAAGGCCGGACCACCATAGTGATAGCACACCGACTGTCTACAGTCCGAAATGCAGATGTCATCGCTGGGTTTGACGATGGAGTCATTGTGGAGCAAGGAAGCCACAGAGAACTAATGAAGAAGGAAGGGGTGTACTTCAGGCTTGTAAACACGCAGGTATCTGCTTCTTGGGAAGTTTTTCTGTTGTTTTTTCTTTAATATAGCATTCTTTCTTTATTAAAATATCACATAGCTAATGCTGTACTGAGAAATGAGAAGTATCAGAAAGATGCCAAGTATACATCTGAGACTTTAGAGTCGTTGAAAGAATCTTAAAAGAGAAAGGTGGGGAGGGGGGGGAATAAAAGAAAATGCAAAAAACATTTTGAACTTGTTGTTTAAAACAACAGTGATTCTTAATTGCCTGTTCAGACTAATGGGTCCTTTCCCCAGTAGATTAGGGATATTCAGAGTGGTGTTTGGGGTAAGAGACTGAGGCCAGGATCTCTGGTAGTTGGGAGAGGTCCTATGAGACCTTAAAATACTTCCCAGATCATCCTAATGAACCCAATAGCAAGACTCATGACTCGTGGAAGTGAATAGTTCGATATTTTGTTTTTTGTTTTTGGCTTGCGAGATCTCAGTTCCCTGACTGGGGATCAAACCCTGGGCCCACAGGAGTGAAAGTGTGAAGTCTTAACCTCTGGGCCTCCAGGGAATTCCTGAGTTTGGTTTTCCCTTAAAACAACAACAACAATAACAACTATTCACTCTATTTCCTAAAGCAGGTTCTATTGATAATTATTGATTTGCCTTTTTATTGAAATTAGTCACTTGAGCAGTTTTGCAAAATAAATAACTGAAAAATATTTATCCTGTAAATACAATTCTTATATTCATAAAAGTTTATATATTTGCTTTGACAACTGTAACTAATATGTACATATTTTTATTTTTCTTCACATTTCAGATACACATCATCCAAATACTATCATTTTATATGTCCTCAGCAGTAATTGCATTAATGTGTAATAAACTGCTTGATCATTTCTCTAAAGTTGACTGTGGCTTGTTTCTAGTAATTCTCTGTTCTAAATATTGCCCTTTGGGAGCACATGGCGGGGAGCGGGGTGAGGGTGGGTTCCAAAAAAGTTAAGTCAAAAATTTGTTTTGTTTTCTGACAAGTAATTTAACTCCTCTGAGTCTCAGTTTCCACATTTGAAATACAAAACCTACCATGTGAGGCTGCTGCAAGGTTAATAAATAAGCACCTGTTTAGTTCAGTTCAGTCACTCAGTCATGTCTGACTCTGCAACCCCATGGACTGCAGCATGCCAGGCCTCCCTGTCCATCACCAACTCCTGGAGTTTATTCAAACTCATGTGCATTGAGTCAGTGATGCCATCCAACCATCTCGTCCTCTGTCATCCCCTTCTCCTCCCACCTTCAATCTTTCCCAGCATCAGGGTCTTTTCAAATGAGTCAGCTCTTCATATCAGGTGGCCAAAGTATTGGAGTTTCAGCTTTAGCATCAGTCCTTCCAATGAATATTCAGGGCTGATTTCCTTTAGGATGGATGGACTGGTTGGATCTCCTTGCAGTCCATGGGACTCTCAAGAGTATTCTCCAACACCACACTTCAAAAGCATCAATTCTTCGGCACTCAGCTTTCTTTATAGTCCAACTCTCACATCCATACATGACTACTGGAAAAACTGTAGCCTTGACTAGACAAACTTTTGTTAGGAAAATAATGTCTCTGCTTTTTAATATGCTGTCTAGGTTGGTCATAACTTTTATTCCTAGGAGTGAGCATCTTTTAATTTCATGGCTGCAGTCAGCATCTGCAGTGATTTTGGAGCTCCCCCAAATAAAGTTTCTCACTGTTTCCATTGTTTTCCCATCTATTTGCCATAAAATGATGGGACTGAATGCCGTGATCTTAGTTTTCTGAATGTTAAACTTTAAGCCAACTTTTTCACTCTTCTCTGTCACTTTCATCAAGAGGCTCTTTAGTTCTTCTTCACTTTCTGCCATAAGGGTGGTGTCATATGCATATCTGAGGTTATTGATATTTCTCCCTGCAGTCTTGATTCCAGCTTGTGCTTCATCCAGCACAGCATTTCTCATGATAGACTCTGCATGTAAGTTAAATAAGCAGGGTGACAATATACAGCGTTGACATACTCCTTTCCCTATTTGGAACCAGTCTGTTGTTCCATGTCCTGTTCTAACTGTTGCTTCCTGACCTGCATACAGATTTCTCAGGAGGCAGGTCAGGTGTTCTGGTATTCCCATCTCTTGAAGAATTTTCCACAGTTTGTTGTGATCCACACAGTCAAAGCCTTTGGCGTAATCAATAAAGCAGAAGTAGATGTTTTGTTGGAACTCTCTTGCTTTTTCAATAATCCAACGAATGTTGGCAATTTGATCTCTGGTTCCTCTGCCTTTTCTAAATCCAGCTTGAACATCTAGAAGTTCTTGGTTCACGTATTGTTGAAGCCTCACTTGGAGAATTTTGAGCATTACTTTACTAGCATGTGAGATGAGTGCAATTGTGCAGTAGTTTGAGCATTCTTTGGCATTGCCTTTCTTTGGGATTAAAATGAAAACTGACCTTTTCCAGTCCTGTGGCCACTGCTGAGTTTTCCAAATTTGCTGGTATATTAAGTGTAGCACTTTCACAGCATCCTCTTTTAGGATTTGAAATAGCTCAACTGGAATTTGATCACTTCCACTAGTTTTGTTTGTAGTGATGAGCACCACCTGAATATGCTAGAAAAAGCACTTTCAAAGGGTGAATTTCATGGCATGTGAATTTTGTCTCAATAAAGCTGTTATATCTGTTTTTTTTGTTTTTTTTTTTTGAAAAGCACCTAACACAAAATAGATGCCTGACAAATGGTAGTTACTGGTTCTAAACTTGAAAGTTACATCCATCTGGCCACACAACTCAATATTTTGTTCTTCTTCTAGATTTCAGGAAGCCAGATCCAGTCAGAAGAATTTAAAGTCACTGATGAAAAGCCTCCCGTGGGTTTGACTCATCCCACAGTTAGGCGTTCTGTTCATAAAAGCCTGAGGAGTTCCCGACAGTATCAGAATGGCTTTGATGTGGAAAGCAGTGAACTTGTGAGTTGTTTTTCAATTATTTTTCATTGTTTAGTTTTGCTGGTGAAATCCGTAGCCTTGCAAGTACATTGTAGGCACAGAAGATTCCCACCATGAGCCATACCCTTCCTAAAAGAAGGAAATATCCAATATTAATTGTACTTGTCAAAAATTGAAATCAATTCCAATTAACAATGGATTTCCAATGAAAAGGGAGCCCAAAACATAGCCTTTGTGCTTAGATGCTTCAAATTAAAACGAGATATTCATTTTTGAGATCCAGAGTGATACAAGACTGGTCTAAAGTTAGAGGCCCTAATATTTGCATAATCTATTATGTAGGATTACTTTTGATTGTCTATGCTAGGAAACCCAGAGTAATATCAGTTTAAGAAAAATAAGATCTTCTCTTTCACATTAGAAACAACAACAACAACAAAAAACTTAGAGGTGAGCAACCCAGGGTTACAATGGTAACTCCACCATGGTTACCATGGACTGAGGCTCGTGTCATATTTGTTCTCATTATCCTGGCATGTAGCTTTCATTCTCAGTAATCTAAAATGACTCTGGAAGCTCCAGCCATCACGTCTATGTTCCAAGCAGCAAGAAGAAACAAAGATTTTCCAGATATTTCATACAGTACTTAAAAAAAAAAAAAAAAANATCCTGGCATGTAGCTTTCATTCTCAGTAATCTAAAATGACTCTGGAAGCTCCAGCCATCACGTCTATGTTCCAAGCAGCAAGAAGAAACAAAGATTTTCCAGATATTTCATACAGTACTTAAAAAAAAAAAAAAAAAAACTATGTCATTGGCCATGACTTAATCTCATGTCCATTCTTAGCTACAAAGGGAGGGTAGAAAACTGAACCTTTTTGCTATATGCATTGCTACCCTGAGTAAAACTGGAATTCTCTTACTAGGAAAAAGGACAGAATAACCAGAAATAGCCAAAGTGTACATTCTTTAATATTTCTCACCTGAAACCTTGGGATTTTTTTTTTAGATCAACATCTTGCACTTTATAATACAAATTTTTACACAAATCTCATGTTTACAGTACAAAAGGCAAAGGATCTCAAGATAAGTAACTGGAATGTTATTAATTCAAGTTAACAGAAACTTTTATAATAGAAAGGGAACACATTCCAAGAAAAGATATTTTATGATTTTAAGACATGATTTAGGAGTATATTTTGATGTTATTCCCTGATAGCTCAGTTGGTAAAGAATCTGCCTGCAGTGCAGGAGACCCTGGCTCAATTGCTGGGTCAAGAAGATCTCCTGGAGAAGGGATAGGGTACCCACTCCAGTATTTTTGGGCTTCCATTGTGGTTCAGCTGGTAAAGAATCCACCTGCAATGTAGGATACCTGGGCTCGATCCTTGGGTTGGGAAGATCCCCTGGAGAAGGGAAAACATACCCACTCCAGTATTCTGGCCTGGAGAATTCCATGGACTTGTATAGACCATGGAGTCGCAAAGAGTCAGACATGACTGAGCAACTTTCACTTCACTTTGATATTTACTCATAAAATCTGGGGCCTCCCAGGTGACTCAGTGGTAAAGAATCTACCTGCCAGTGGGAGACAAGGGTTTTATCCCTGGGTCGGAAAGAGCCCCTGGAGGAAGACATGGCTACCCACTCCAGAATTCTTACCTGGATAGTCCCGTGGACAGAGGAGCCTGGTGGGCTATATCCAGCCCAGGGAGTCACAAAAGAATTAGACTTGACTTAGCAACTAAACAACAGTTAATAAAAGCTGAGTGTATTTTAACTCTTGTGTTGGCCTGAGGAAACTGATCCTACTGAGAGTTCATTACGTCTGTTTTTCTCTGCCCACTGTTTTTTTCTGCCTACGATGTTATTCACTGCAGAGATAAGAAGGGCTCTTTTAGCAGTCTCAATCTTTGTATTTATGGAAAGAGAATAACATTGTATATTGTACTGCTATATTATTGTAAGTAAGATAATCAGTTTTCCCCTTTTTGGCTGTGAAATATTTGCTTCTCATTTTCTCATTTGTCTGGATGGTTACACTGTTATATCTTTAGAGTCTGGTATTTTAGAGGAGCACTTCTCTTGGAGAAATGCAAAAAGGGGTAGGCAGAAAATGCCACAATCAATACGACTGTCTTCGGTGCCATCATAGTGGGATGAACGGTGTGCCCAGGGAGAGGGGGAGATTAAATCTGATTAGGACTGTTTGCGTGTGAAAAGAAGCCTAAGCTCCTTTATCAGGCTGGAGGCCAGGTCTAAAAGATAGTGCTAACTAGGGAGGGGAAAAAAACCCTAAAATGCAGAGGAGAGGGGTGGTTTGAAAGCAAAGGGCTGAACAGAAACTATTCCTATGTTCTCTATTTCATAGAGACACAAATGTGACCTATTTAAACAACTGTAAGACCATGTGTTTCCATAGGCACATATGGTATCTAGTTTACTGTGAAACCACCTCTATAGTCAGAATTTTCTCCTTTTTATTTTTATTTTTGGTCACCCCACACAGCCTGTGGAATCTTAGTTCCCTGACCAGGGATTGAACACAGGGCCCTTGGCAGTGAATGTGTTGAGAGAGTCTTAACCACTGGACTGCCAGGGAATTCCCTAGAATATTCTCCTTTATGTGACTTAAACTCCTCATGCTTAACCAAACATCAGGTTCAACACTTGGTGAGAAACTGCCAGGCATTGGGCCATTTCTAAGGAGATAAAGCGTTGGTCATTCAGTTAGCCTCTCAGTCGTATCCAACTCTTTATGACCCCACGGACTGTAACCCACCAGGCTCCTCTGTCCATGGGATTTCCTAGCAAGAATACTGGAGTGGGTTGCCCTTTCCTTCTGCAGGGGATCTTCCTAACCCAGGGATCAAACCTGGGTCTCCTGCACTGCAAAGTCTTTTCCATCTGAGCTATAATGAAAGCCAAGTCATGATGTTGGGGTCATATAAACCAAGACATTTTAAAACAAAGTCACAGAGATGTGTAAACAAACAAACGGGGGGAAAGTCACAAAACAAGCTCTGAAGCAGAAGTCTGTAGGGAATGCAGAGCAAAGTTAGTCTGCCCTACCGTTAGTAGCGGTGAAAGAAAAGGGCGTGGGTACTTTAGTTTTATGAGTTAGGACGTGACACAGATAAGGTGCGAGGCAGGGTTTGGGGTGAGGAGACCAGGCCCAGGTCCTCAGATGAATCACAGTGCCCTGTGTTGGTGAGGACGCTTAACCCGTCTATTCGTGGGTCTTACCTTGTGTGACCCTAACATCATGACTTGAATTTTAGGGCATCTGGTGCCCAGATCCTGCTTCCGCTCACTTGCTGAGGCTGGGATAGAGAGGCTGGTCACACGGTGAGGACTGCTTCTTGGGTGATGGACTCCCCGAGCTCAGGCTGTGCAGTCCATTTGCTGTCGTCCAGTCACTCGGTCGTGTCCAGCTCTTTGCGACCCCGTGGACTCCAGCATGCTAGGCTCTCCTGTCCCTCACTATCTTCTGGAGTTTGCTCAAACGCATGCCTATTAAGTCAGTGATGCCATCCAACCATCTCATCCTCTGTCGTCCCCTTCTCCTCCTGCCTCCAATCTTTCCCAGCATCAGGGTCTTTTCCAGTGAGTGGACTCTCGCATCAGGTGGTCAAAGTATTGGAGCTTCAGCTTCAGCATCAGTCCTTCCAGTGAATGTTCAGGGTTGATTTCCTTTAGGATTGACAGGGACATAGTTGGCATCTTGTCACGTCCTGTCTGACCCTCCCGTGGTCTGTTGTGGCCTAGGCATTCCTCCGCCCAACTTGTACGTTCCTGGAGGGCAGGCCAGGCCCCCTCCGGGTCCACGCTCTGGCGCCTGTGCTGTTGCTGCCTGTCCGTCTTGGTGTGTGTGTGTTCTAGGACGAATCTGTGCCACCCGTGTCTTTTCTGAAGATCCTGAAACTGAACAAGACAGAGTGGCCCTACTTAGTGGTGGGAACCGTGTGCGCCGTTGCCAACGGGGCGCTCCAGCCGGCCTTCTCGGTCATCTTCTCAGAAATGATAGCGGTGAGTGTGGAAACACCACTGGGTGGCCTGAGTGAAATCACTTAACCACGAACTCAGTTCTCATTCCCACCCGGTCCACTCCGCAGTAAGGCAGGCTCCAATGAACCTAAGCCAAAGGCTTTCACTCCTTGTGGAGGAAAGCCGCGAGGCCAAAGAAAAAGTCAGCCAGTTATGCTGTCAAGGAAATTGGAAACTGTAAGATCCCTGGAGAAGGACATGGCAACCCCCTCCAGTAATCCTGCCTGGAGAATCCCATGGACAGAGGAGCCTGGCAGGCTATAGTCCATGGGGTTGCAAAACCTAGTTTTTAAAATGGGATGCTCAAACCATTGTTTCTGGGAGGAATATACAAGGTTCATGTAATCCAAGTGGGTATTTTAAATGTTCTCTTGTAGATTTTTGGACCAGGAGATGATGAAGTGAAGCAGCAGAAATGCAACATGTTCTCATTGCTTTTCTTAGGCCTGGGAATTATTTCCTTTTTTACTTTCTTCCTTCAGGTAGGTACCTATAATTTGACCTTCTTTATCGAGTCTATATTTAAGTAGAAAATATAGATTAATTATCTATTAGATTTTCATTAATTATATGTTAATATGGATTAATTATTGATTAATCAAAATCCAGTAAAAGAAACAGGTTATCCAAACTTTAGCTTTGCTGCTATATAGCACGGGGAGCTCAGCTCGGTGCTCTGTGATGACCCAGAGGGGTGTGACGGGGGTTGAGTAGGAGGGAGGCTCAAGAGGGAGGGGATATATGTATCCTTATATGTATACTTATAGCTGATTAATGCTGTTGTACAGCAGAAACTAACAGAACATTGTAAAGCAAGTATACTCCAATTTAAAAGTTAAAAAAATTTTTTTAATTCTTAGCTTTGATTTGGAGTTTCCAAATCTTAGACTGAAATGAATTACAGACTCAGTTGGCACAAGGCTCTTTGAGAGGGCAGAGTCCTAGGTAGCAGACATTGTGACTTCCCTGGGTGCTAAGTTACATCATGTTACAGGTTGGCCCTCTGCAGACATTCATTGCCAAGGAGAAAAGAGACTTTAATTCACAGGACAACATAAGTCCCATTTAAACAAAATGAGACATAAACTGAAAAAAATCAGTACAACAGCACTCTCTTTTTGAAACCAAAAGTGTTAGTTACTCAGTTGCTCAGTGTCTGACTCTTTGCAACCGCATGGACTATGACCCACCAAGTTCCTCTGTCCATGAGATCATCCAGGAAAGAATACTGGAGTGAGTATAGTCATTCCCTACTCTGGGGAATCGTCCTGATCCTAGGATCGAATCTGGGTCTCCCGCATTGCAGGCCATTCTTTACTGTCTAAACCACCTTACTTTTTACATAATATCAAGTAACTTCTCTGATCTCTTCTCCCCTAATTGATGAACTGTTTGAAAGAATGCACATTATACTGCATTTAGATATTATAGACCTGGCAAAAATGAACTAGTAAACTCTGATTGTACTTGTCTACCTAGACTTTTACCAGTGGCTTTTTGTCTCTTTAATTCAGTGCCTTTCTAGTACAATCCATTAAGTCCACAAAATATTTCCTAGTCATGCCTAGTGTGTTCCTCTTTTGCTATAGTTGAGCCAGTGGTAAAAGTAAGCCAAGCTATTTGTTTAGGAGTGATTGCCTTGCTGGTGGCAACTCAGTGTCCAATCTAGCCACAAGCCCCAGTGTGTTAGGCAGTGGAGCTAGTTACAAACACGTGCTGCACCAACAGTGAACAGATGGCCGGCCCTTGAGCAATCTGCCAGCAAAGGTACTCTAGGAAATCAGCAAACTCTAGGCCTGGACTCCGGGGGCACTGCCCACCCATCCTCTTGGCTTAGTGATATGTGCTCCCAAAGAGCACCCCACATGCCTGCACCGACACTCAACATGGCTGGAGGCCCATCCCAAGGCCCCAGAAGCAAGCCCAACTGTGGACATCTGGGCTGCTCCCTATAATTAGAAAGAGGGAAGTGTCTGGCTAGGATGCTGGGAGAAGACAAGTAGACTGACCATTGGCTGGTCTGAGAGCAAGCAGAGCTGTGACGGGGAAGCAGCAAACTCACGTGGAGCCAGCACTAGAGGCATCTGTCTACACCAGGGGTCCCCCACCTCCAAGATCTAACGCTTGATGATCTGAGGTGAAGTTGCTGTAATACCAATAGGAATAAAGTGCACAATAAATGTCATGCTCTTGAATCATCCCCAAACCATCTCCCCACCCCATCTGTCAAAAAACTGTCTTCCATAAAACTGGTCCCTGATGCCAAAAAACTTGGGGACCAGTTTTTGTTGTTATTTTTCAGCCACTCATTCATGTCTGGCTCTCGTGTCTGACTGTTTGCAACCCCATGGACTGCAGCATATCAGGCCTCCCTGTCCTTCACTGTCTCCCAGAGTTTACTCAAACTCATGTCCATTGAGTTGCTGATGCCATTCAAACATCTCATCCTCTGTCACCCTCTTCTCCTCCTGCCTTCAGTCTTTTCCAGCATCAGGGTCTTTTCCAGTGAGTCAGCTCTTCGCATCATCAGGTGGCCAAAGTATTGGAGCTTCAGCTTCAGCATCAGTCCTTCCAATGAATAGTAAGGATGATTTCCTTTAGGATTGACTGTTTTGATCTCCTTGCAGTCCACGGGACTCTCAAGAGCCTTCTCCAGCAACATAAATCAAAAGTATCAATTCTTTGGCACTCACGCTTCTTTATAGTCCAACTCTCACATCCATACATGACCATTGGAAAAACCATAGCTTGGTCTAGATGGACCTTTGTCAACAAAGTAATGTCTGTGCTTTTCAATATGCTCTGCACTACAGGAGCCAAAATGCATCCCAGCATAGAATTTTGTTACTTGCATTGAAGACCGTTTTGCTTCAAGCATTAGGAACACTCTGAAGGTTGTAATTAAGATGGTATTATTCTCACTGAGATATTGTCTGTGAGAGTTTTGAAAAGGAAGTCTCTTTAGAATGGGTCAGAAGCCAATTTCTAAGACACGTTTAAGGATTTTGGTCTTAGGATTCTATTGCATACCAATAATTTACCAGTATACGAATTTTTTATTTTTGTTTTTTTTTATGGAAGTGGAGTTGATTTACAATGTTAATTTCTGCTGTACAGCAAAATGATTCTGGTACACATATGTAAATATTTTAAAATATTCTTTCCCATTATGGTTTATCATAGGATACTGAAACATAGTTCTCTTTGCTGTGTAGCAGGTCCTTGCTGTTTATCTATTCCAGCTGTTAATAGCAAACATCTAGCAGCACATGAATTTAAAGTTGGGACTTTAAGTTAGGATCTGATCATAGACTTTGTTATTTGAATAGTTAAGTCATATATAAATATCATAGAATTCCATGTGAATACACACACTTGTATCAGAATGCTGGTGATGATTAAGAGAGACAAGAGTCTTTCTTCTTGCCCAGGGCTTCACGTTTGGGAAGGCTGGTGAGATCCTCACCACGAGGCTTCGGTTGATGGCTTTTAAAGCGATGTTGAGACAGGTAGGTGTGCGCACCGGAGCAGTTTCTTCCTTCCCTTTCGAGCCTCACATGCTGCCCTCTGCCCCGCGTGCCCCGGCTGTTCGTGCAGGAACTGGTCAGACCCCCGCTAGTTGCTCTAGTCCTTCAGTATCCAAAGACCTCTTAGGGTTTTTGTGGGAATAGGCTTTGCTAATGTAATAAATAGGAGCTAGTATGTCATGACTTTGGGGGCTTATTTTGCAACTCCCTCTATCCATGTGGATACTCTCACTTCAAGGATCTGTCTCTGTTTTCTGGATTCTTTGCAGGCCCTGAGGAGTCATTTGAGACTCCAGGATGCCTTTCAACAAAGGCAACAGCGGTTGGCAGGGGTTCTGCCCAACAGTTGACGCGACTTTCTATGGGCGTCACCAAATGTTGACCGTTGAGTTTTGTTTGAGCTCTTCTTCCATGTTAATTCACTTGTTGGTTCACTCAAGCATCACTCACTGTGTACCAGATGGTGTGCTGGTCTTTGGGACTATCACATGCCTTGTCGGCCCTGTCAGGAGGGTGACAGCTTAGTGTAGGACTTGTGGGAAGATGTGCCAGCATGAATTCTCTATTTTATAGAGAAGGCTTAAGAGAGGGCCAGAATATTATCCATGTAGTTGACAGGAATTGATGACATTCCGGTTCACAGGAGGGCACGGGGCTGGTATCATATTTTGTGCAAGACTTTTTGTCAGTGTCTTTTAAACTGTTGCTCTGTAGGGGAAATTATTTTATATGAAATTAAAAGATTCTGTGGGTGAGGGGCATATAATGAAAATCACAGCTAAGACTTGAAATTTTTAAAATTTTATTTATTTATTTTTTGTGGCACCGAGTCTTCATTGCTATGCAGGCTCTTCTCTAGTTGCTGCAAGAGGGGCCTGCTTTCTAGCTGTGGTGCGTGGGCTTCTCACGGTGCAGCGCACGGACTCTGGGGCACACACGGCCTTCAGGAGCTGTGACTCCCCGACTCCAGAGCACAGGCTCAATAGTTGAGCTGCACAGGCTTCGCGTTGACCCGCGGCATGTGGGATCTTCTTGGACCAGGGATCAAACTCATCTCCTGCACTGGAAGGTGGATTCTTTACCACTGAGCCACCAGGGAAGCCCTGAGATAGATTCTTTAATCCTTGCTTCAGATAAACAAAACTAAACATCGTGAGAAACCAGGGCTGATGATCTCGTGCCTAGAATTTACAAGAAAGAGCCATGTCCAGCCCAGCTCCGCCACCCTTTGTGAGAAGAGTGGCCCCGTCAGGGAGCAGGTGTTGGGAGCACAGGTTGTGAGGAGTGGGTGGATGGACCCGCAGGCGCCACGGTCTCAGGTGAAGCTGGCAATGAGCTCGGTTGCAATCCGGATAAGCCCTGCCCCCACTGGTGCGCTTTCTGGGCACAGCTGGGAGGGGTCCTGTGGGCTCCCAGCATGTGCTCAGGGCAGGGACCCAGGCTCCTCACCACATGGGAGGTCTCCCCTAAACTCCAACATCCAAGTTCACAGTGGGTACTTCCTCAGCATTGAGAATTTGAGATGTTTCATCTGATTTTTCTCTGCTTGTTTTAATCTGGAACTAATTTAAAGGTGTGTTGTGTGCCTTAGGACATGAGCTGGTTTGATGATCATAAAAACAGTACTGGTGCACTTTCTACAAGACTTGCGATGGATGCCTCCCAAGTCCAAGGGGTATGTAGACCTCATTCTACTACTGGTTTTCTTTAACTTGGTTTGGGATAAACATATGGCATAGCTGCCACTGTTAAGCTGCCTCAGCTGCAAATAACAGAAAACTCAAACTGGCCTGAACAACAAAGAGGAAGGTTAGACATCAGGGTTGATGGATCCATTGGTTCACAAGTGTCCCGAAGGACCCAGGACTCTGTCTGTTGACTCTGAGCAGCTTTCAGTCCTCAGAATTGGTTTCACCCTGAGGCTCCTTCCCTTGTGGCCACAGGGTGGCTTCTGGGAGCAACTGGAGCCCTAAGCGTCCTGGTTTTTCGTCCCACAAAAGAGAAGGCATACCTGGACCTCAACCACCAAACCAACACCCTTCCTGTAAATCTAATTTAGATTAATTTGGGTCGCATACCTAATCCTGAACCAATAACTGGCTCAGGAGGGTGCCACCCTCTCCCTGGCTTTCGCCCCAGCCTTGGAGCTGAGCCCTGTTACACAAAGCTCAGATGTCACCTATGATGTCCTTATGACATCCCTCATTTTCTGATTGGTGGAAACAGTACTTCATCTTTATGAAGGCTTTCAAGGGGATAGTCTCTTACGATCTGTACCCTTTGCAACTGGTGGTCTGTTGGAGCTCCTGAGCCTCCCTCTTATACACGTGAAGCAAACAGGCTTTAAAATGACCAGAGTGTCTGAGGTTTATTTCCTCTTTAAACATTGCCTTCAGGAAAAAGTGTATGTGCCCCATAGCCTCTCCCCAAAGCAGAGCAGTGATGACTTGGTTCTGTGACACTGAATCCATGTGGTCAGGAAAGGAGTGAGAGTTGAAAGGCACAGACAGAGAATAACCTGCAGAGCCTCCCAAGGGATGCATGAGACCACTTTGGGCACCTGATGCGAAGAGCGAACTCATTCGATACTGGATAAGATAAGGACAGGAGGAGAAGGGGGTGACAGAGGACTAGATGGTTGCATGGCATCGGAGACTCGATAGACATGAGTATGAGCAAATTCTGGGAGATGGTAAACGACAGGGAAGCCTGGCATGCTGCAGTCCATGGGGTCATGAAAGAGTTGGACACGACTGAGTGACTAAGCAATAACAACAATCTTGGGTTTATTGTAATGAAAAAGAGCAAGTGTTAGCATAGGCATAAATCCCTGTCTCACGGTTCTGACCAGGAGGCTGAAGGCTGTAGCTCACAGGTCTGCAACTTAACATACAGCTCCCTCTCTTCTTTTGCTCATCCAGGCCACTGGGACCAGGTTGGCTCTGATTGCACAGAATACAGCTAACCTTGGAACTGGTATTATTATAGCATTCATCTACGGTTGGCAATTAACCCTTTTGCTGCTATCGGTTGTTCCAATTATTGCTGTATCAGGAATTGTCGAAATGAAATTGCTGGCTGGAAATGCCAAAAGAGATAAAAAGGAACTGGAAACTGCTGGAAAGGTGGGTCAAATAAGACTTCAGTTGATACAAGTATGGTTGTTAAGACATGGGTTTTATTTGATTGATTTGTTACCACATGCATATTTTGATAATGTTAGTGCTCCCAACAACTAATAGTGGTCAACACTGAGTATGAAATATCTTCCTTTGTCAATGCCTAGAACTTGAAAATGGGATAATTAATGTAAAACTTTTAGTGTATAGAAAGTGCTATATTCGGAAAATTTCTTGAGTTTTCAGAGTTTATTTTACCTTTTACTTTGTACACTGATGCCATTGTTAGGACAAAGGTTACCCCTGTTTTACAGATAAAGAATCCTTAAGGCAGAGAAATATAAGTGTATTGTTCTAAGTAGACAGTCCTGTTCTTCTCGGTTGTGATTTCTGTAGTTAAGCTAGGCAGCCACCAGAGGGCAGTAATGCTCAGGTTTGTGATTCTAATCGTAATGGCAATTGGGCACACACTTAAACTTGGACCTTACTTTGAGCCAGTTATTGCTCTAAGTATTTATATGTCCCAACTCATCCTCACAAGAATCCTATGAGTCAAGTACTAATGTTTTGCCGATTTTACAAATGCAGAATTCAAGAATGAAACAAGTTAAAGGCATGGCTCGGATTCAAGTCCTGGGCCACTTCAAAGTTCTTTGCCATATAGCCTCTTCATATGGGTTTAAATGTGTCTAAACCTACATTTTATTTACACATACATGTATTTAAATGTTAATTGTAGACAACAACCAGGAATTTTTTTTACCCTTACTTATGTAAATCTTATGCTACATTGAAACATTAAGAGGTGAAGAAATAGTGAAAATTGTGATGTAGTTTCTATAACACAGCATTTGCAAAGCCTTTTCACAGACAATACTGCTTAGGCCTTAATACAGTTATGGTTACTCGAGGTGGGGCAGATAGCACGTCTCTCTCATGGGGAAGAAGAGCAGTCAGCATGATTCCCAGACTTCAGCTCTCAGGTACCCAGAGTCCTGGAAGACCCTCTTAGCTGCTGGTGGCTCCTTTATGGCATTATTTCCTTGTTTTGTTTGTCGCCACTAAAAACCACCCCAGAGTGTTTGTTTCCTTTCTCCTGAACCCTACTGCTTTTCACATTTCAGAAGGGAAATTGTCAGTAGGTAGAATGAAGATCATTTTTTCTTAGACCACTTACATGGAAGAAAACATCTTGAATCTAGTTAATAGAGCCTTACTTCTGTTAAAAATGGTTAACGACACTGAAAGTTGCCAGAGTTTTCTGGCAGGAGCAGAGCTGTTAGAATGGAACAGCTTGGCAAACAAAACGCCATGCTTGATCATCCGTCCTGGCCTTGTAGCCGCTCAGTATATCATACTGGAGATCCCCCACTTCTCTGGCCCTCAGTTTTCACTTATATAATGTGAGAAATTGTACCAAATAATGTCCCAGGTTCCTTTCAGCTACTACTCTGTCGTTTCAGGGATCAGAGAATAAACAACGCACGTTGACCAGTCTGAAATATTTTTAGTAGCTACTTTAACCTAATAAGGGCTTTGTTTTTTTAATGAGAGGTTAGAAATTATAAATGTTAATTATCAGCAATTCAATCATATTTCAGTTTGGTTTATTCTGTCAACTCCTGATTAACCCAAAATGAGGGTTAGAAAGATCTTGGGATCTCTGCCCCCCCACCCCCACCCCTGCCCTCTGCTCTTCTGCCACGCCACTGTTTTTTGTTGGGCTTTTTGGTTTGTTTTTTAAGTTTTAAGTGACCTGTGTGCAGATTAGTCATGGTTCGGGAACATGGGGACTTGCGATAATTTCCCATTTTCATTTTCCAGAAGAGGCTTAGTAATGAGGGTGTTGGCTGCTGGACTGGGAAGAGGGGAGGGAGGCTGTTCAGTCACGCTCTTGACTCAGGCCCTGCCTGCTGACTGAGATACGGGGCCTACTGACCCAGAATGAACCCTCGAAGCACTTAATCCAGGGACCAGAAAACGAGAAGTTGAGTGAAAGCCCTAACAACTAGTTTCTCCTTGTGTAAATTGCAAAGCAGGGGAAGTAGAAGAGCGTAATGGGTTAAGAGCAGGGACTTGGCATCGAATAGCCTGGTAGGAAATCCTGTCCCGCCTACTCGTGAAGTCTGGAGCCATCGGCAAGTTGCTTCTCTGCTCTGTGCCTCAGCTCCTCACCTGTGCAAACAGGAATAAGAACATGAACCTCAACAGGGTTGTCACAGGAGGTAATATCTGGCACAGAGTGAAAGCCCATCTGTATTCTCTATTCTGGGGCTTCCAAGGTGGGTTAGCGGTAAAGAATCCACCTGCAATTCGGGAGATGCAGGAGATGCGGGTTTGATCCCTGGATTGGGAAGATTCCCTGGAGGAGGAAATGGCAACCCACTCCAGTATTCTTGCCTGGGAAATCCCGTGCACAGAGGAGCTGGGATCGCGCAGAGTCGGACATGACTGAGCACATTCTCTATTCCGGCTGTGATTACTGTTAGATCTTTCATTTACAATAAAGATAAAAGCCTCTTCAGCTTGAAGTATTGAATATCTTTCTTTCATCGGGTTCCAGAAGCTGAGAACTGAGATAAAAGTCTCCAGCCTAAGACTTCGTTTTAGATTTTTGCCTCATGCTCCTTGTGCCAATGGTTTAGATGAATCACCTGCAGAACTCTGATTTAGGCTAAATAGCAGAGTCACAGACAATTAACTTCAGTCGGGGGTGGTTTAGCTGCCACAATCAGAAAACCGCTCTGGCGGGTTTGGGTGAAAGGGTCTGCTCTAAGGACCTGCGGGAGTGTGAGGAACACGGACAGCTGGTGGTAACGGCAGGGTCCCCGGCGGCTCCCCTCTTAGAGCCACTAGCTCTCTCGTCTCTGGGTCTGTCTAGACATTTGTTCTGTTCCTCAGTCGCTGAATGTTCAGGCCAGCTTCCTACACGTGCCCTGGTGGCCTTAACCTCTGTATCTGCAGGCCCTCCCAAGTCACAGAGTTGCCTTCAAGTGCAGAAACTAAATCCAAGTGGCCCAAATCAGTCAGATGTCTGTCCTGGTTTCATCATTAAAGCCAGGTCGCCGTGTTTACAACTGGAATGTTCTCAAATGAGGATAAGCATTTTCTTTCCTAAGAAGCAGTGTACCTTAGGGAAGAAATGATTGTACCTTCAGTAGACCCTAAGAAATCACTTGGGGTTTCCCAGGTGGTTCAATGGTAAAGAACCCACCTGCCAACACAGGAGACTCAATCCCTAAGTTTGGGAGATCCCCTGGAGGAGGAAATGGCAACCGACTCCAGTATTTTTGCCTGGAGAATCCCATGGTTAGAGGAGCCTGGTAGGCTACAGTCCATGGGGTTGCAGAGAGTCAGACACAACTGAAGTGACTTAGCATGACTATCTCTTCTAAGATCCTACTCTATAAAGAAAGCAAAGTCACAGAGGGGTTTGATGAAAGCCAGTCAAGTAATTGCCTGGTGGCAAGGCTGGGAATAGAACTCGGTTTCGTGTCCAGACCACTGTTCTTGCCCTAAGCTGATCTGTCTCTCAGCATAGGGCATAGGAAGGCTTGCCCACCATACATAATAGCACAACCAGCGGTGCTTTTAAGATGCTCCAGGTTTCTCATAGAGCTTGTCTTGAATAACACATTATGACCATGCTCTACAACTGAAGGAATTGAAAACTCATCAATGCAAGCTTTGGAGTTCTTTGGGCGGAGCCCTGAGACTTATTTATGTATAACAAATACATGTATGTTTATTATTTATTTCAGAAGTATTATTATTTATTATTTAAGAAGTAAAAGCCCCACTTCTAATCAAGATCTGTTCTATGTTACAGATTGCAACAGAGGCAATAGAAAATATTAGGACAGTTGTATCCTTGACCCAAGAAAGAAAATTTGAATCCATGTACGTTGAAAAATTGTATGGAGCTTACAGGTAATAAGCATATGATTGTAACTAAGAACCTAGTATTATTGATTGCAATTTTTAGGCTGAATTTTTGATTGCAGTTTTTATTGCTGCTACAAACAGTGATATGATTATAAGGATGACCTTTTTTCAATAATTATCTCACTGAAAACAAGTCAGTTTTTGATGCAGTTGGACTATGGGATTGGATTTTTACATCTCTTATAAAAATAGTATGATTGGGTTTCTGAGAGCTAACAGGAACAGAGGGCTGCACAAATACATTTTTTTTTTTTATAACCAGTGCAGGCAACACAAACAACCCATCTGGTGATTCAGGCAAACATTCTTTTAGGCAGTTGCTCAAGCCTTTATTTTCTTTGGATTGTGTAAGACTAAACAAAAGATGAAAGTGAAAGTGGAGAGTGAAAAAGTTGGCTTAAAGCTCAACATTCAGAAAACGAAGATCATGGCATCTGGTCCCATCACTTCATGGGAAATAGATGGGAAACAGTGGAAACAGTGTCAGATTTTATTTTGGGGGGGCTCCAAAATCACTGCAGATGGTGATTGCAGCCATGAAATTAAAAGACGCTTACTCCTTGGAAGAAAAGTTATGACCAACTTAGATAGCATATTCGAAAGCAGAGGCAGTACTTTGATGACTAAGGTTCGTCTAGTCAAGGCTATGGTTTTTCCAGTAGTCATGTATAGATGTGAGAGTTGGACTGTGAAGAAGGCTGAGCACCGAAGAATTGATGCTTTTGAACTGTGGTGTTGGAGAAGACTCTTGAGGGTCCCTTGGACTGCAAGGAGATCCAACCAATCCATTCTGAAGGAGANAATTAGGTTTACACTTTGCTGCACAGCAATAGTTAACACAACCTTGTAAGATCAACTATACTTCAATTTTTTAAAAAGAATTTAAAAATAGAAAAAAATTAACTTACAAACCAAAACAAGAAGCCAAGTGCCGTGATACCCAGTCCAGAATTATCTAATCCGTATCAGGGTACAGAAGCAAAGGAGAGAAGATTCAGTGCATAGAGTTTGATTCAGTTTGATTCAGGTTTTTTCAAGCTTGTGGAACTTTAGTCTCACTTATTTGAATGTAGCTCAAAGAGACAATACAAACAGCTTAAAAAAAAAAAACACTTTAGAAGTTTGAGGGAAATTTTTTTTAAGTTCTCCATTATTATTAGAGATCTTCCTACGCTCCTCTTTCTTTGGGGAGCTCTGATGCCAGAAGTAAATAGCTTTGTAAATGGCACTAATTGTAAAGAACCTACCTGCCAATGCAGGGGACATTAAGGGAGGCAGTTTCGATCCCTGGGTCAGGAAGATCTCCTGGAGGAAGGCACAGCAATCCACTCCAGTATTCTTGCCTTGAGAATCCCATGGACAGAGGAGCCTGGTGGGCTATGGGGTCACAAAGAATTGGACACGATTGAGCGACTAAGCATGCACACGCAGATCTCAGAATCTTTAGTTCTTCCTAGATGTTATCATCCATATCCATTCTTTTAACTGGAGAATAGACCTTTAAGTTAAGACGATTGCTTTTTTGAGGGTTGTAACAATAGATATTTTACTTATAAGAGAAAAGCTGTTTGTAGTAAAGGCTTATTTTGCCTAATAAGAATTCTTTAAGCATAGTGCCGATGATTATCGTTTGCCCAGTGGAGAGGTGGGGAGTGGGGTTGTGGAAGCCACTGTCTGGAGGTCAGGGCTATAGAGTCAGGAGGAAGTCTCATTCCTGATCTGGTCCTGATCAAGTCCCTTCAGCACCCAGAGCTCCAGTTCCTCAACTCTAAACCGGGTATGCAGCTAATCAGTAGAATTACCTGAGAATTATCAGTAGAATTCTGATTCTCTGATCAGGAACTTCTGGAGAGAGAAGGACTTTACAAAGTTCCATGAAATCCAGGAAATGAGAAGTCCTGAAGGAAGTCCGAGCATGCTTAGTTGTATCCAACTCTTTGTGACCCCATGGACTGCCACACGCCAGGCTTCCCTGTCCTTCACTATCTCCCAGAGTTTGCTCCAGCTCATGTCCATTGAGTCAGTGATGCCATCCAACCATCTCATCCTCTGTCATCCCCTTCTCCTCCTGCCCTCTGTCTTTGCCAGCATCACGGTCTTTGCCAATGAGTCAGCTCTTTTATATAAACTAATTTTCAAAATTCCTTTGCTTCCGTCTAGGGTGTTCTCAGCGATTGTGTTGGGCGCTGTGGCTCTAGGACATGCCAGTTCCTTTGCTCCAGACTATGCTAAAGCCAAGCTGTCTGCAGCCCACTTATTCAAGCTGTTTGAAAGACAACCTCTGATTGACAGCCACAGTGAAGAAGGCCTGAGGCCCGTGAGTTCCTTGCTGTCTCATGAGCGCTTGGTTAATTTTTTCCTCAAGGTTTTCTGTCTGCTAGATCATGTCGACTGGAAAAAAAGGGAAAAAGCACAATGTGAGAGTTGTGAGTTAAGTTTTATCTGGGGCAAAATGAGGCCAATAGCCGGGAGTCAGCACCTCAGATAGCTCTGAGAGTGTTCCGAAGAGGTGGGGGGAGTGTCAGTGTTCCATTTGATTTTACTGACGGGAATACCTGTGGTCAGGCATACATTTTGGCAGAGGTTTTCTGCTAGTCACAAGTAACAGATGTCTCTGCTGACGATCTTAGTGCTTGTCTAGTTATGAGACGATGCAAGAAACTGGGTTCATAAAATTCTCTCCTGAAAATGTCTGTCTGTAGGCCTGTTCTGCCAGTGTTTTCCCAGAGCATAGGGTGCCTCATTCCTGATCTCTGCCCTGAACCCCTTTCGGGGGGTGTTGAAGGTCAGCAGCTGCAGCAGTTTGTGGCTTAGCCCTTGTAGATGAGAGGCAGATGTCAAGTGGCAATCGTAACCACAGGATAAATTTGTAGTGATTACGCTGACATTGACTTCACTAGCTTTGTGATAGTTACAGGGCTAATAATATTTGGCCAACTTTCCTGGCATTTTCAAATTTCATAGAGGGTTGCAAGGATTCTGAAGTTGAGCACATCAAAAGTGAAAAAAAAAACCAACCACCAAATATCCAGATGTACTAGAACTAAATAATTTCCATGAAAATTGAGTCATCTGCAGGGAAGGTAGGTGGCTTTAATATTGTGAGTAACTGCATTAGCAATTTGGCTTTCATCACCTGGTGTAATGACTGTGTTATAAATGATAAGACAGCTACTTTTTTCAGAGTAGGAGGATAAAATTACTGTGCCGAGTGAGTGAGTTAAAGAAGCCGAAGGGCTAGAGTTAAGGGCTATCCAAGACTGCTCTAAATCCCCACCCCTTTGAGCCTTGAGTCATTGACTTGGCTTCTGCTGCAAAATTGTCATTTGGGAACACTAAATATTTGTCTTCAGTGACCCAGAAATTTTGAGTTTAGACAACAACGCTACAACTTTCTTTACTCTAACCTGAACCCCTGGTTCCCATATTCATTTTGTATATATAACAACTCTAAAATATGACTCTCTTTAACCTGTAGCCCTGGTTTCCATCTTCATTTTGTACATGTGACAACTCTAACATATGACTCTCTTTAACCCATGCCCCTGGCTCTCATCTTCACTTTATAACAACTTGCTACCAATACTCCCTGGTGCCACTGCTTGTGCTGAACGTGGATTTTATGTTACCCTGCTGTAGTGTCTGTTAAAGCCTCATTGAATTTATACTTTTTATTCTAATGATTTATCAGACTAACTATAATAGCAATATAAACATACCTATTTTTTAGGATAAGTTTGAAGGGAATGTGACACTTAATGAAGTCATGTTCAGCTACCCCACCCGGCCAAACGTGCCTGTGCTTCGGGGGCTGAGCCTGGAGGTGAAGAAGGGCCAGACGCTGGCCCTGGTGGGCAGCAGCGGCTGCGGGAAGAGCACGGTCGTCCAGCTCCTGGAGCGGTTCTATGACCCCTTGGCTGGCACAGTGGTGAGCATGCTTTCCGAGATCAGTAACCTGCTTTAAGGCACTATTGGGCAAGACCTATAACTTAATGAAAAAATGACCACATTCTGTGGATCCCCAACTGGTACCCACAGTCAGACAAGTATATGGGGACAGTCGGGTAGAATATCTGAAACTGAGTGGGATTCTGAAAGGACTGAGTATGAAGTTGCTCTCTACCCCACCCTGGGCCCTTTGCGCCAGCCGGATCCCCCTGCGTGAACACATATTCGCTTCCTGGGTCATAAAGGTAACCACGCACCCCTGCCAGAGTTCTGAACAGATTCCCAGACTCCCTCCCCTCCCTTCTGCTTGGCCATCCCTCTAACCCTGAACTTGAGGCTCTCTTTGATCCTTTCCTCCAGGGCTCTAAGATTTGGCTTTTAGCATTGATGTTGTTGGTGTCTAGCCCCTGGCCCTCTTCGAGCGGAAGTGTGGCTCTTACCAATAATGCCTGCATCTCCCATTACCTTGGGATGGTACCCACCGACCTGGCCCAGGGAGCCAACCCTCATGTAGACAGTCACCAGAAAGTTAAACCTTCTTGAGTTGTTTCTTTGGGGGAAAATCTTACGTTTCCAGTATTGCAGTTACTGTGAAGATATGGATATGGGCAAACCAGCTCAACAGTGCTCTGCAGATATGCTGTGCTAATCCTCCAGTGGGGATTTCTTTCTTAAAAGGCGAAAACTAGCTGGACTCGTGTATTTCTTCACTGTGTCCTTTGCACTGTGGAAGCTGTATCTTCACTTGGCACATCACAAGACTCCTTTAGAAGCATCAGGCCTCCTTCTTCCAACAAACAAAAAATAAATCCACCACCAAAGATAAAGATACTACTCTCGAACTTGTCCACTTTCAGTTAAACTCTAGTCCTTGTGTGTTAGTCACTCAGTCCTGTCCAACTCTGTGACCCCATGGACTGTAGCCCACCAGGTTCCTCTGTCCATGGAATTTTCCAGGAAAAAATACTGGAGTGGGTTCCCATTCCCTTCCAGGGGATCTTCCCGACCCAGGGATTGAACTCCAGTCTCCTGCATTGGCAGGCAGATTCTTTGCCATCTTAGCCAACACTGAGGGTAGGTGAAGACTGCTAGTTCTCAGGGGAGAGAGAGAGGAGGGGGCTAAGACAGGAGATAAGCAGCTTTCAGAATGTGGGGCCCTGCTACTGATCTGCTTTTCTTCCTGGTGTGCCTGGAGAAGGGGCACAGTGTCAAGGTGAAAGGTCAGAGCTGTTCAGGCGACAGCAGATACAAGTAGGACACTGCATTGCTTGCTTCTTTTTTTAATTAATTAATTTTAATTGGAGGCTAATTACTTTACAATATTGTGGTGAAGTCAGAGGATGGTACACTTGCCTGGATGAAGGTAGACAGGAACCGAGAGAGTAATGTGGAAAGACGGCCAAATGTGCTACCATTTTCCCAGATAGAACAAGAAAGGGATGGCTGAGTTGCCATTAAAAAAAAAATCTTTCTGTGGGCAGTGTGGGTCTTACAGGCTCTTGCAGTGTAAGAGCTTACAGGCGGCGAGGCTCGGTATTTCACAAGCTGCTGATGTCCACGTGCCACAGTCCTCTTAGTAACATACTGTGCAGTTTTTGTTTGTTTAAGTCCTTCTTACAGTTTGTGGAGTTTGGTTTTCAGCTTCTAGATGGTCACGAAGCAAAGAAGCTCAACATCCAGTGGCTCAGAGCCCAGCTCGGAATCGTGTCCCAGGAGCCCGTCCTGTTTGACTGCAGCATTGCCGATAACATCGCCTATGGGGACAGCAGCCGGCCCGTAACCATGCCTGAGATCGTGAGCGCGGCCCAAGCAGCCAACATCCACCCTTTCATTGAGACCTTGCCCCACGTAAGTGAGCTGGTGACTTCCTGGATGCGGTCGGAATCAACTGCAGACTCTGTTCCTCCTCCAGCAGGGCCCAGAGGTGGCTTCTGTGCTAGCACTGTGACCTGGGACTACACACTGAAGTCCATGATACCAAGTTTCCTTATTGGTAAATGGAAATGTTAGCTGTGGTGTTTATCTTGTACCAATGTCATGGGAAGCAAATGAGGCAATTGTTAAGTCACCTCAAACTGTTTCTTGTGGGCTGCATTCGCACTATTTGCTTTATCCCTTATGGCACTTTCTTTTATAATGAAACATTTTATTTTGAGGTAATTATAGATTCACGTGCAGTTGTAAGGAACATGGAGATCATATGTACCTTTGACCTAGTTTTCTCCAATGACATCTTGCAAAAATGATAGAGCATTGCAACCATGATACTAATTTCTTACAGCCCACTGACCTTATTCAGAATTCGCAGGTCTTGCTTGTATGCATTTGTATACATGTGTATTTAGTTCTCTTCACTTTTATTGCATCTGTAGACTCACATCCACTGCTCCAGTCAGGATATGGAATGTTTTCATCACCACAGATTCCTCATGTTACCTTTCCGTTCACACCCTTTCTCCTTACTCTCACTCTCCACAACCCCTGGCAACAAATAACTGTTCTCCATTTCTGTCGTACTTTCAGAATGTTATATAGACATGTACAGTATATAAGCACATGAGATTAGCATTTTCACTTGGTGTAATTCCCTGAAGCTCTTGTGTGTTAACTGTAGTTCATGCCTTTTTATTACTGAATCAGATGGCTATATGGTCTGGATGGCCTGCAGCTTTTAACATTTTTTATTGGGGTATAGTTGGTTTACAATGTTGTGTTAGTTTCGGGGATACAAAAAGTGAATCATATATATATATATATGATTAGACATTATGTATATATGTGTGTCTCCACATACACTCAATTTTAAGATTCTTTTCCCATAGAGGCCATTACAGAGTATTGAGCAGAGTTCCATGTGCTGTACAGTAGGTCGTAATTAGTTCTTTTACGTATATAGTGGAGTGTATCTGTCAATCCCAGTCTCCTAATTTAACATCCTCCTCCCCATTCCTTCCTGGTAATCATGTTTGTTTTCTACATCTGTAACTCTATTTCTGTTTTGCAGAGAAAAGAGAATGCTCCTATCACTGTTGGTGGAAATGTAAATTGGTGCAACCACTATGGAGAACAGTATGGTGGTTCCTTAACCTAGAGCTACTGTATGACCCGCAGCTTTTTAAACTAGTCACCTATTGAAGTGTATTGTTTCCAGCTGGGCTTTTAAGAGTAAAGCTGCTATAAGTATTTCTGTACAGGTTTTAGTCTGAACCTGAATTTCATTTCTCTGGGATAAATGCCCAAGAGTATAACTGCTGGACCATATGGTGATTGGTTGTTTTTTAAGAAATGGCTAAACAGTTTTCTAAAGTGGTGTTGCCATTTCACATTCCCACCATCAGGGATGAGGTATATAGTTTCTTTGAATCTTGGCCAACATTTGCTGTTGCAACTTTACCATCCTGATAGGTACACAGTGATTTCTTACTGTGATTTTAATTTGCATTTCCTATGGCAGAAGATGTTGAACATTTTTATATAGTTATTTGCTGTCTATATTTCCTCTGTGATGAAATGTCTTTTCATGTATTTTGCCTATTTTCTAATTGGACTGTTTTTTACTGTTGAGTGTTGACAGAATTTTATATGTTCTACTTACTAGTAAGTCCTTTGTTGGAAATGTAGTTTCCAAATATTTTCTCCCAGTTTGTAGTTTTTTTTCCATTCTTTTAACAGGGTCTTTTGCAAAGCTTAAGTTTTTAATTTTGATGAGGTCCCAGTTCAGTTCAGTCGCTTAGTCGTGTCTGACTCTTTGCGACCCCATGAATTGCAGCACATCAGGCCTCCCTGTCCATCACCAACTCCCAGAGTTCACTCAGACTCATGTCCATCGAGTCAGTGATGCCATCCAGCCATCTCATCCTCGGTCATCCCCTTCTCCTCCTGCCCCTAATCCCTCCGAGCATCAGAGTCTTTGCCAATGAGTCAACTCTTCACATGAGGTGGCCAAAGTACTGGAGTTTCAGCTTTAGCATCATTCCCTCCAAAGAAATCCCAGGACTGATCTCCTTTAGAATGGGCTCATTGGATCTCCTTGCAGTCCAAGGGACTCTCAAGAGTCTTCTCCAACACCACAGTTCAAAAGCATCAATTCTTTGGTGCTCAGTCTTCTTCACAGTCCAACTCTCACATCCACACATGACCACAGGAAAAACCACAGCCTTGACTAGACAGACCTTATTTGGCAAAGTAATGTCTCTGCTTTTGAATATGCTATCTAGGTTGGTCATAACTTTTCTTCCAAAGAGTAAGCATCTTTTAATTTCATGACTGCAATCACCATCCTTTATTTCCTTCTACAAATTGTGCTTTTGTTGTCAGTCTGAGAACTCTTTGTCTAGGCCTTGGTCCTAAAGATTTTCTCTACTGGTTATTTTCTAAATTTATGGTTTTACAATTTAGTTTTAGTTTCATTATCCACTTTGAGTTAATTTTGTCATAAGGCTGTTTTTCTTAGTGTTTTATTTCTTTGGAGAGGATGTGTACTCTCCAATTTCCAGTCCCCAACATTCCCGATTTATTACCTCATTAGCTGCCATCCTCGTTAGTATAGTGGTGAGTATCCCCACCTGTCGCGCGGGAGACCAGGGTTCGAGTCCCTGACTGGTAGGCAACACAACTTTGGGGATTCCCCGGTGGCTCAGATGGTACAGTGCCTGTCTGCAATGCAGGAGACCTGGGTTTGGTCCCTGGGTTGGGAAGATCCCCCGGAGAAGGAAACAGCAGCCCACTCCAGTACTCTTGCCTGGAAAATACCATGGACGGAGGAGCCTGGTAAGCTACAATCCATGGGGTCGCAAAGAGTCAGACACGACTGAGGGACTTCACTTTACTTTAGCTGCTGTGACTATAGCCAAATTGCAGTGAGATCAATATGGATTTGAAAACTAAGGTAAGAATTCAGTGACACAATTTTCTGTTACAAGTAATTTAATATTGTATTGCGTGCTAGGTATCTTTTTTCTCTCGATTACAAATTCCTTAAGGGTCAGAGGCAAATTCATTTTTATACTTCCCACAGTTCTACCATAACAGGTAGTCAGTATTTAAGTGAATGAATGAATTTAAAAAATAAATTAGGCTCTGTGTGGGTCATGTGAATATTTTAAATAATGTTGAATATTGACATGTAACCATTTTAGGACTCCAGTGACAGCAGATGAGGCTTCCCTGGTGGCTCAGATAGTAAGGAATCTGCCTGCAATGCAGGAGTGAAAGAGTTAGTTGCTCTGTTGTGTTCAACTCTTTGTGCCCACATGGGTTGTAGCTCACCAAGCTCCTCTGTCCATGGAATTTTCCAGGCAAGAATACTGGAGTGGGTAGCCATTCCCTTCTCCAAGGCATCTTCTGACCTCAGGATGGAACCCAGGTCTCTCGCATTACAGGCAGATTTTTTACCGTTGAGCCACCAGGAAGCCTATGCAATGCAAGAGACTTCAATCCCTGGGTTGGGCAGATCCCCTGGAGAAGGGAACTGATGTTCAGATAATGATAGGAACTGGACAATTTGTTGCAGGATATGAAATGAAATGAAAACTAAGATCATTAACATTCTAGTTTGATTTTGAAAATGAATGTCACGTTAAAAAGTAAATGAACTATGTCGTAGTTTGTTATAGAAACTTTATTATTACGTATTTTTTCCTATAATTAGAACTGTCAAGTGTTAAATAAAAGTTTATTCAATATACTATTAGGATTTTTCTAAACTAGAACTTTACTAACTTTATTAATGGCTAACTTGCAGAAATATGAAACAAGAGTGGGAGACAAGGGGACTCAGCTTTCCGGGGGACAGAAGCAGAGGATTGCTATCGCCCGAGCCCTCATCCGACACCCCCGCATCCTACTGCTGGATGAAGCTACGTCAGCACTGGATACTGAAAGTGAGAAGGTATGGCTTCCCACTTCATGTCCCATTTAATTTATAAAACAAAACTTTTTCATGCAGTCAATCATGAAAAAAACACAAACAGCTCAATATTTTTAAAGATTTCTGGCAAAAAAAAAAAATGGACAGAAGTTCTAGATATTGTTCAAAGAAGACATACAGATGGCTAACAAACACATGAAAAGGTGTTCAACATCACTAATTATTAGAGAAATGCAAACCAAATCTACAGTGAGGTAACTCCTCATACAAGTCAGAATGGCTATCATCAAAAAGTCTACAAAAAAATAAATGCTGGAGAGGGTGTGGGAAAAGAAGGAACCCTCCCACACTGGTGGTGAATATAAACTCAGACAGCCACAATGGAGAACAGTATAGAGGTTCCTCAGAAAACTAAGTTAGCATATAATCCAGCAGTCCCACCCCTGGGCCTATATCGGGAAAAAAAACTTGGTTTGAAAGGATATATGCACCTCAGTGTTCTTTGCAGCACTGTTTACAATATCCAAGGCATGGAAGCACCTAAATGTCCATCGACAGAGGAATGGATAAAGATGTGGTACATATAAGCAATGGACTAATAAAGCATAAAAGGAATGAAATAATGCCATTTGCAGCAACATGGAGGGACCTAGAGGTTATCGTACTAAGCGAAGTCAGAGAAAGAAATACCATTATGATATCATGCAAATGTGGAATCTAAAAAATAATACAAAAGAACTTATTTACAAAACAAAGACTCATAGACATAGAAAAAAACACTTGTGGTTATCAAAGAGGGGAGGGATAAATTAGGAGTTTGATTTTAAAATATATATGCTACTATTTTAAAAATAGATAACCAAGAACCTACTATATAATATAGGCATTTTATTCAACATTTTGTAATAATCTATAATGGAAAATATGAAAAAGGATATATGTAACTGAATCACTTTGCTGCATACATGAAACTAACACACCATTGTAAACTATATTTCAATAAAAAATTTAAAAGATAGGTAAGCACAGAAAAAAGGAAACAAATGTAGACAGCAGTTATTTTGAGGTAAAATATTTTTATTTCATCCCTTCCTTCCAGAATTTTCCAAATTTTCTAAAATGATTACATTTTATACACAAAAAGTACTTTTTTTGCACTTTTTGTTTGAATGTTTTAGCATATTAATAATGGAAAAACTGGGAAATAAAACACTCAAAATTGAAGCAGTGAGTTTAAATTATTTTGTGACTGGTTAGAAAATTTAAAGATTTTGAAGATTATCTGAAGATTATTTACTCTTGTGAAGATTAGTTTGAGAATACATTTTTATTATAAAGAACATAACTGTATGCAAGACGGAGTATGTAAAACTCAATACATAAAGCTAAAAATTCTAAGATTCAGAAATGAAAGGTTAACTTTCTTTTGTATAGATGGTAAAAATATTTGGATTTCCTTTACTTTTAAAACTTATTTCTATAATTTTTAAGGTAAGGCTTCTGTTCTGATTTATTAATAGATTGTCCAAGAAGCCCTGGACAAAGCCCGAGAAGGCCGCACCTGCATCGTGATCGCTCACCGGCTGTCCACCATCCAGAACGCAGACTTGATAGTGGTGATTGAGAATGGCAGAGTCAGGGAGCATGGCACACACCAGCAGCTGCTGGCACAGCGAGGCAGCTATTTCTCTATGGTCAGTGTCCAGGCTGGGACACAGAACTGATGAACTCTTGTGATAGTGTATCTTAAAAATAAATTCCGACAAGTTTTTCTGATTTAGATACTCCTTTTATAAGTCACCATAAAACATAGGTATATCTTATTCCAACTTGGAACATCCAATTTGGGGTTGTCTATTACAGCTTTTTTTGATGTTTAGTTAAAAGTAACATCTGGCTTGATGCAGTATGAAAACAGCCTGGCTCTGAGTTACCAAAAATGTATGTAGAGAATATTATTCACCATAAAAAAAGTAACACCATTTGCAGCATCATAGATGGACCTAGAGATTATCTTAATAATATCAGTCATTATCTTAATGTTTCTCAGACAAATATCATATAATAGCACATATATGGAATCTAAAAAAAATGATACAAATGAACTTATTTACAAAACAGGAAGGAGAAAGAGGGATAAATTGGAATCTGGGATCAACAGAAACACACTACTATATATAAACATAAACATCAAGGACCTATTGTATATAGCACAGGGAATAATATTCAATATCTTGAAATAATCTATAATGGAAAAGAATCTGAAAAATAGACATAAAAATAATGGAATCACTTGGCTGTATACCTGAAACATTGTAAATCAACTATATACGAATAAAAAAAAGAAAGTAAAAAGTTTAGGTATATAAAACTGTATGTTGAAGATGTAATCCAATCCCTATCAAATTATTCATGACATTTTCCACAGAACTAAAATAATCCTAAAATACATGTGGAACCATAAGAGACACAGAATTGCCAAAGCAATTCTTTTCCTGAAGGAAAAGAACAAAGCAGGAGGCCTAACCCTCTCAGACTGCAGACAGTACCATAAGGCCAATCAAAACAGCATGTTATTGGCACAAAAACAGACATGTGGATCAATGGAACAGGACAGACAGCCTAGAAGTAAAACCACACACCTACAGTCAGTTAATCTTTGACAAAGGAAGCAAGAATATACAATGGAGAAAAGACAGTCTCTTTTAGCAAGTGGTACTGGGAAAGCTGGACAGCTTCATGTAAACCAATGAAGTTAGAATACTCCCTCACACTGTAAATGAAAATAAAGTGGCTTAAAGACAAACATAAAATTACACCATGAGACTCCCTAGAAGGAATCATAAACATTCTGACATAATTCATACCAATTTTTTTTTTTTGGCTGCACCAAGTCTTAGTTGTGGTGCATGGAATCTTCTGTCTTCATGGTGGCATGCAGGATCTTTTTAGCTGCAGCATGTGGGATCTAGTTCCTCAACCAGGGATTGAACCTGGGCTCCCCTGCACTGGGAGCATGGAGCCTTAGCCACTGGACCACTCAGAAAGTCCCCATACCAGTGTTTTCTAGGTCAGTTTCCCAAGGCAACAGAAGTAATAACAAAAATAAACAAATGGAACTAATCAAACTTACAAGCTTTTACAGAATGGGAGAAAATATATGCAAATGATGTGAACAACTAGGGACTGATTTCCAAAATGTACAGCTCTACAGCTGGGTAAACGAACAACCCAATCAAAAAATGGCCAGAGGTTCCAAACATTCTTCCAAAGAAGACATACAGATCACCAACAGGCATATGAAAAGATGCTCAGCACTGCTATTATTAGAGAAATGCAAATCAAAACTACAATGAGCTATCACCTCACATCAGTCAGAATGGCCATTAAGAACTCTACAAATAACAAATGCTGGAAAGGGTGTAGAGGAAAGGGAACCTTCCTATACTGTTGGTGAAAAATGTAAATTGGTACAACCACTATTTGGGGAGAGGAGGGCCGCTCAAGAGGGAAGTGTTATATGTATACTTATGGGTGAATCACGTTGTTGTACTGCAGAAACCAACACGTTTTAAAGCAATTTTCCCCCAATTAAATATTTTTTTTTAAGGAGAGAAAAAAAAACCCCAAATGATTCTAAGTGCGCTGACAATCAAGTCAACACTTGTACTAGTGAGTATAAAGGTCTTGACTCAGATTTCATCTTTGTAGTCTATATTAACTCTTAAGGATACATCAAATCCCATACAGGCCAACTTTGAATGTTTTCACAAAGGAATAACAATGACAACCAGTCATCAAAACCAGAACCCATGACAATGTAACCAAAAAAGGATATATATTCTACAACCAGTGCACTAACTGTATTGTAATATTTGTGGAAGGTTGCTACAAGATGGCTCCCAATAAACCATGCCCTTTTGTGCACACTCATGTACATTTACCAAATCATTTACAAATTACTTTGCTGCTCCTCTTACTGTGACGTAAAACCTTTTCCCTCCTCCACTTGATCCTGGGCTGCTCTGGTAACTGGTTCCAGCCAAGTGCACACAAAAGGGACATCATGTGACTTCAACGTGACTTCAGAGCCTAGGGCTCAACAGGTCTTTCAACTTCCACCCTTCCCTACTAGAACATTCCCATTGCTCAATTGGGAAGTCCAGGCTAGAATCCTGAATGATTAAAGACCACGCAGACAAGTCCCAGCCACCATATCCCCAGGCGGGCGTGAGGCTGTCTCAGACTTTCCAGCCTCATCCGCCTGCCTGGTACAGGCAGCGCTGTAACTCAGGCAAGACAGCAGCACAGCCATACGAGTGGGCACGATCCACTGACACATCATGAGAATGACCACTTGCTTTAAGACAGTAAGTTCTGGGGGGATTTATTAGACAATAAATATGCAACTGATCAGAAAGTAGAAGGCCACAGAGGAATGAATCAAACACAAAATAAGATTTTGAAAATTTTATTTTCTGAGGGTAAAAACTACAAAACTGAATAAAGGAAAAAGAAATCCTGAGAATCTGATTTAGTAGTCAATCCTTTTAAAGTCATTACGTTTAAATATAAGTGCTTTAAGTTCATGTTCACAAAACTAATTATTGGGTTGGCCAGAAAGTTCACTTGGGTTTTTCTGTAAGAAAAACTATGGAAATGCTATGGAAAAACCCAAACAAACTTTGGGCAATTCAATGTAATGATATAATGAATTTGCAAGGGTTTTTTGTATGTGTCAGAGGGTATAAACCTCCTTACTACACCCTAATTCCATCTGTTCAACATAAACTTCTAGATTAAACTGTAGTGGTCTTTCCCAAACATAGTAGGGTTATATCCCTGTGGTGAATATGGAACCACTGATTTCAGGGAAGTTAGCATTCTATCATGTATTTCATATCCTTTGGCAACTAGAAAATGTTAAAGTGCTTGAAAGATGGACTCTACGATGATGTCCAGAAAGAAGACTTATTACCTACTTAGGTACCAACAAAGATATTTAAGAGTTAGATTTGCACTGTTAAAATCTGTAGATTTGCATGTTGAGGCTGATCTTAAACTTTGCATAGTTCTACAGTCATATTGTAATTTGCATTCCTGCTGCATCAGAGGAAGCTTAAAAGTATTTCTACTTTCTATGTCAGGATAATTTTGAGAGCATGATTCTACTGATCTCCACATTTAACAAGTTTCCTTCAGTCAACATCCCTTCCTATCTCACAATACCACCCACTCCCGGCACCCAATTATATATTTTGGTAAGTGCTTAATAAATGATTAGTCGCTAGAGATGAGGCGTTTCCATCAGTTGCATCATGTCATGGAAAGCACGAAAAACCTGCTGAACTAGCTTCTCTGCATCAGTCTCTGGACATGATTTCCAGGCTGAACAGGATACAACAAACCTGCAAAGTAAAAATAATGAATGATTAAGTACAACACAATGTCAATATGAAAAGGCTCCAAGTGGTAGCAGTGAAGAAAGCCATGACCTTGTTCCACCTGGCTATTCATGTACGAAATAGGATTGCTTGCTCACTACCGGTAAATGTAACCTGACGCAACAGAAAGTAAGGCCACATTTTTACATATAGCACAACACCTAATTTACCTGTAGCTAGAGCCTAAGGACAAAGGGAGCAAGAAACTGGTCAGAGCTCGGGGGTGCTCGGGAGTGAGGTCTTAGTGTGCTAAATAAACTCGCCTCTTCCTGTAAACACCTTCCTAACATGCCACAAATGGGGTGAGTTAAATGAATTCATGCCACTGTCTGCAATAAAACTTGAACTATTTTTAAAGAACACTTGAAGAGAGTAAACAAAAATAATAAAATAGAAAAAGAAGGGTAAAAGGAGAGAAAGGCTGTTTCTAGAAAAGCCAGAGAACTCTCTTGAAGTCGAGATATGCCCTCCACACTATGTCCTTCTAGAAGCTCCTGGTGAAGAAATCCCCTATGTAGTAGCTGATAAAGGTGGCCCCAGGAAGATGAAATAAACAGGAAGAAAGCTTGGCTCTTTGAGGGCTCAGGGCAGAAATGTGGCTACTAATTAATTCTCTTGGAACTAGCTTTCCTGTTTACAGACACACAAATTTTCTACACCAAAACATGGATTATGGTCAAGTTAAAATCAAAATGTTGTATGATATAAATCTATGGATGACCATGCGATTTTCACATCACTGAAAATTAAGACAGAAAAGTAGGTATCTTTGACATGTACTTTAAGCAGAATGAAATAAAAATGTGTTCCGGCCCAGTATATAATAATGAAACCAATGTTTGAGTGGATTAGATTTGCTGAAAGATATACAGGAACCTACAGAAAGTCCTGCCTTGCTTTCACTGGTGACTCATGATCAGTAGGCATTTTCTAGCTATACTGTACATAAACCTCTCAAATATTTAGCAAAAGCTAAGTATTTCTTTGCAAAGAGTAACAATTTTTATTTATATGTTAAATTTTTTTAAAAACTCAGTTACATTTTTAAACTATAAAAAGAATAATCATTCCTACATGCACAATTCACCAAAGAATATACACAGATGCCAATAAACAAAGAGAAAATGTTTTGCTTCATATGAATTCAGGTTAGGTTATATTTTCCTATAAAAATTTGTACAGACTGCTTTATAATGCCTAAAGTTGGCAATGATGTGATAAAATAAGGAACACTAACTATCATATTATTATTTGTAATGAGAAAACCCGGAAATAGTAGGGAAGTGGTTTAATTATGGAAATCCATAAGACTAAACCTCAGATACACAGATGACCTCACTCTAATGGCCAAAAACTAAAGAGCCTCTTGATGAAGGTGATAGAGGAGAGTGAAAAAGCTGGCTTAAAACTCAACATTCAAAAAACTAAGATCATGGCATCCAGTCCCATCACTTCACGGCAAGCAGAAGGGGAAACAGTAGATGCAGTGGCAGATTTTCTTTTCCTGGGCTCCAAAATCACTGCAGACAGTGACTGCAGCCATGAAAGTAAAAGATGCTTGCCTGCTCCTTGCAAGGAAAGCTATGATAAACCTAGACAGCATATTCAAAAGCAGAGACACCACTTTTCTGACAAAGGTCTGTAAAGCCAAATCTGTGGTTTTTCCTGTAGTCCTGTACAGAGGTGAGAACTGGACCATAAAGAAGGTTGACGCTTTCCAACTGTGCTGGAAAGACTCTTGAGAGTCCCATGGACTGCAAGGAAATCAAACAGTCAACCCTGAAGGAAATCAACCCTGAATATTCATTGGAAGGACTGATACTGACAGTCCAATACTTTGGACACCTGATGCGGAAAGCCAACTCACTGGGAAAGACACTGACGCTGGGAAAGACTGAAGGCAAAAGAAGAGGGCAGCCGAGGGCGAGACGGCTGGACGGCACCAACGACTCAAGGACATGAATTTGAGCAAACTCTGGGAGACAGTGAAGGACAGGGAAACCTGGCGTGCTGCAGTCCATTGGGTCACAGAGAGTCAGACACAATTTAGTGACTAAACAACAGGACTAAATATTACTCAACCAAAAATACCTCAATGGCACTGAGAAATGGCTGAAATAATATTGAGAATGCAATTCACAAAAAGGACGCTAAAATACTTATGATCTACATTTATAAAAAAGCATACGCTATAATTTATGCACATTATAGATTAGAAAAATAATGTCATGTCTTATAACAGAAATGTTAAATTTGTTCCTCCATTTTTCCATATTTTATAAAATATTTTTAACAATGAGCATGAAATACACGTAAAATAAAATGCTATTTCAAAAATAACTTTCTCTAGGTCATACATTTGCAAGCTTAACAATGAAAAATTCCTTTCAGAGAAGTTCCATGTATTTGGGGTATATACACAATAATGACTCAGAAATTGAGTACAATTTCTGACTTGTTTTCTGAGCTCCAAACTCATATATCCAACTGCCTACTGGCATATTATCTTGTATATAAATACAAATTATAATTAATCCCTGTAAGCAGAAATTTTGAAGTGACCATGTACAAAATGAAATTATTACTTCTACCCTAACATGCCCATTTCCCCTCTAATTTTCTCCATCCCAGTAAAAGCCACCATTTGAATCAGTAATCCATCAATAAGTCTTACTGGTTCTACCTCCAAAACCTCTCTCAAATCTCTCCACTGCTCTCCACCTTCAGTATCAACTGCCTTGTTCAACATACATACCATCCATGCTTCCCGATTTCTTTCATCTCATTCTTGTTCATATTACTATCCACCTAATTTATATTGCATATAACAGCCAAGGGTCCTTCTCAAATGTAAATTAAACAAGTAACTTTAATACTTTAAATTGGTAAAATGCTTCCCGTTACTTTTCGGAAATCCAAACTCCTTACCATGTTACAAGGCCCTACTTCAATGGAGCACCCCAATCAAATCAGCACCTCCAGGAATACCGTTTCTAAAGCTCTCCAGGTAACTCTCGGATGCACTCAGGGTTGAGAACACTGCCCTTCCTACCAGTTTTAGCTCTGGTCTCCCCTTCTTCTATCTCCTTTCTTCTACCAATTTCCCACTCAAGTGTTAATGTGCAACCACACTGCCCCTTAATATTCCAAGCTCTTCCCTATCCTCAGACTTGTATGCTTCCATTAAACACAAAGTCACTGGGAAATAGGAATGAGCACAACATGTTGAGCTGGAGATTCAAAAAAATTAAAAATCATGTTCTTGCAGGCTTATATTCTAGGAAGTAAAGATAGATAATACACACATACACACACACTGGGTGGTTATAAATGTTAAAATAGAACAGGTGTGTGTGGAGAAGGGGGACTGCTATTCTAGGTGGTCAGGGAAGGCCTCTCTGATGAGAGCCTTTGAAATAAGGGGGTCACCCTTGCACATACTGCGGAAGAGACTACTAAGGGGAGGAAGTCACGACTGGGAGGGCCTCGAGGACAGTGCTTTCTTGGCAGGTACAAGGCAGCCTTTGTGGCTGGAGTGGAGGCAATCGGAAGCACTGCAGGAGACAAGGTCAGAGGCAGATGAGAGCAAGATCATGAGGTCTCTCAGGGGGACTCTGGATCTTGTGTGACTGAAAGGCAGAGCCCTCGGAGGGTTCTGAGTAGGAGAGTATGACCTGGGTTCCATTTGGCCATCAGGGCTGCTGCGCAGAGAATGGTCTGCAGGGAAGGAAAGGCGAAAGCAAGAAGAGCACCGAGGCCCTGCTGCAGAGCGAGCAGGGGGCAGGTGCTGGAGGGCTTTCCTCCTAGCGATTCACATGATGGATCCCTTCACACCCTCGACCTCCCAGCCTCATCAGCCCTCCTCAGACACGTCCCCTGACCACACACTACATAAAGCAGGGCTCTGTCTCCCTGCCAGCTTGTTTCTATGACCACAGTGACTCAATTATTTCCTCTGCAATATTCATCATTGTTTGCAGTCACCCTACTTATTTGTTTCCTTTTGTTCCTATCTCCCATGTGAAAACTACAATCTACGAGAGAGGGGATTCTTGTCTGTCTTGTGTCCTGAGCACCCAACACAATCTTCGGCACATTGTAAGTTCTCACTAAATATTTCCTGAATGAGTGAATGGAAGTTTCGTCCCAGGATCACGAAAAATGTATTTTTTCAAAAAGTCAAAGACCTGAGGCACATCTGGCCTAAACTCTTAACCCTACATGCAAGGGGAGATCCACGACTTGCCAGGAAAAACGTTACAGTCTTCAGTTTTCTCTGTATATGATGATGATTTTTGACTTCTGACTATTACAAAAAAGGATAATAAGAGCCATGTTTAAGCTTTATCATTAATTTATAAATTAATGTATAGAAACTGCAAATATGACTATGGGACTACGCCATCTAAGACTTAGATGTCAACAAACACAAGCACCTCGGGCATACACAAACCACTCTAGACATGGAGGCAGATAATAAAATTTTGAAAAAAATAATACTGACTAAATTCTTTAAAAAAGGAAAAGTAGAAAAACAGTATTTTAGAAAGTGAAACATGTCAGACATACCATCGCCTCCATTTTTTCACATTCCACCTGAAATGTCTCTAAGCCTGCTCTCTTCTTATTCACACAGTGCTAAATGTGGCCTCATTAGTTTAATTCCCTGACCCAAAGCTCTTACCAAAGAAACAGCCAGACTCTACGAATGGGGACCTTCCAAGTCTTTGTCAATTCTTAATTATCTTGTTCTCTAGCTCTCTTTCTCTTGCCAGGTTTTAGTATTTTCTTTCTCATGCTCCAAAAATTTAAGTCAAACTCCATACAATAAAAATGAAATGCATCTGAAAGGGTAAGCCATCCTTTTCTGAATGTAAATTAATTTACCTTGTCTCTTATCTTGGTATCATTGCTATTGTCTATGACTGTACTAAAAACCACATATGTATAGACCATCAGTTTTTACCTGAACTTAGCATCAAATACCTGAGGTAGAACAGGTATGGTAATATGTGTACTGATTTTGGAGGAGGATGATGACATGGTCACCAAGTGAATCTTGAAACAGTGCTGTGCACAAAACACCTCAAGGACTGATTTCACCAAAGTCTCAAAAGCAGGAAAGAGAGACTAATTATGCATCAAACACCTAAGTGGTAAAAAAATAACTGCCCATGGAGCAAGTGACAGATGATAACATCAGAATCATAGTGGAGGGAAGATATTCAAACAACAAAAATGAGCACAGTAAAGATAAAAAAGAGCAGCCTTACCTGTCATCTCTGATATGATAGAAGAATCCATAGCCATTGTGCACCATGGGAGCCATCACGCCCTGGACTCTTAAATAACCAACCAGACTGGTTGAGAGAACAAAGTTTCCACCTCCTCCACTGCACAGCACAAAGAAAGGATATTTTACTAGGCTTACAGAGGCTTATGTTGTTTCTGAAAAGCTTTTAACACCCAGGAAGAAGAACTGCTGAGGTGACAAGAAACGGCTTTACGTTACCTCCTGGAGAAGAGGGGGTCTGTGAAGAGTTCTGGAACAGGGAGGCCTTCCTCCTCTGCTATGAGTGAGAGGCCTAAAAGATGACGGTCAAATCCTGCAATAGAACCCCAGATTTGAAGTTAGAAGAGTTTCCTGCACAAGAGAATTTTTTTTTGAGCGATAGTAATTCCAGTGTAAGTACCTTTTCCAGTTGAACAGTCTTTCATCATTTTATTATGTTTTGCAAAAGCTTCTAACATCATGTGCTGCTGTTCAAGAAGCTGTATTAAAAATCAAGAGATACTTTAATAACAAACCGTACAGGAACCAAACAGAAAAACCTGAGCTCAAAGTAATTAGAATTTGGGTAATTTAGAAGAGAAAAAAGAAAGATTTCAAGAAAGACCTTGAGACACATGATTTTTGTGTCTTTTTCCAAACTTCTTCTATTGCCATTTTAAAAAAAATATATTTTATACTGGGGTATAGTTGATTAACAATGTGGTGTTAGTTTCAGGTGCACATCAAAGTGATTCAGTTCTACATATATATTTATCCATCCTTCTTCAGATTCTTTTCTCATTTAGGTTATTATGCTCAGAATACTGAGCAGACTTCTCTATGCTTTATAGTAGGTCCTAGTTGGTTACCCATTTAAAATATATCAGTGTGTTCATGTCAATTCCAAACTTCCAATCTATCCCTCCCCCCAACCCTTACCCTCTCTTCCACTGCCTTTTCCTTCCTATGTGCTCTGAAACTTATTTCCTTTCCAGAACAAGAAAATAGGAACTTGTAGGTGGCACTAAAGTGATATTAACAAGTATAAAGACGAAAGCAATTATGATTTCAAACGAAAGCATAGTTGTACAAAAAAGATAATTAAGCAGCTCCATGAAATTAAAATAAGGTAACACATATATAACTAGGTGCTTTTCTGGTGGCTCAGTGGTAAAGAATCTGCCTGCAATGCAGGAAACGGGTTCGATCCCTGAGTCAGAAAGATCTGCTGGAGAAGGAAATGGTCACCCACTCCATTATTCTTGTCTGGGAAATCCCAGGGACAGAGGAGCCTGGTGGGCTACAATCCATGGGGTCGCAAAGAGTCAGACACGACAGTGACTAAACAACAACAATATATAACTATGTCTATCAAGGCTAAAGAAGCAAATGAAATACCAAAACAGCAGCGGGAATGTACCACCCTTTTGTGGTAAATGCTTAAAAGTGAGTATAAAACAAAACAAGACATATAAAGCTATATTGGTTCTAGTATTAAAAAAAAAATCTCATTTCAAAAATGTTCAACAACATCAAGAAAAGTTTCCTTGTAAAGGCGTTTCGGAACAGTCTGCATTGTATGGGTGTTATCAGATCAACAGATCTGATCAACAGTAGTGAAATACTCAAGGTGTGGGAAATTTGCCTAGAAGATGATGCAAATGGGCTTATCAGGTCTTCCCTGTTTCTTACTCTCTCCAAATACATACTTCACTGGCAAATGAAGAAATGTTTGACAGTTTCCAGGAAAAAAGGTTTGAAAATAGTTTACTGATTCAGGGATTTGAAGAAGTTAGTTATGCAAGGATCAGGTTTCTTTTAGAACAAACAACTTATCGTTTTTCTTTTTGAATACTCACACTGGTAGAAGGATTCTGCATGGATTGGCACCAATTGACTGCTTCTACTGTACATGGTCGCACAGTCTCTGTACGGCCATGATAAAATAATCTTGTCATAGCTGTTTCATAGCAGCAACCGGGACTATAAGAAAAAATGAAAATGAAAGAGAATGTATCATGAGAAAGAAAACAATATAATGTTACTACAAAGAGTTTACCTAGTAAAGCTGGCTTTGGTTGTCAGAGATTAAGTTCTTGTTATTGAAAATTGAGATTTTCAATAACAAGAGGCTATTTTCGCCAAGAGCAAAAACTACTCAGGCTTGGTATAACAAATGTTTCAAAGGCCTGGCTGCCATCAGGTTGTATGCTTTGGTGTCTGCGGTAGGTGGTCTCTAAGATGCCTCCAGTGGTCCCTGCCTCCTGCTCCTAATGCCCTGGTATAACCTCTCACGTTGGATGTCGGATGGCCTCGGTGTCTTCTTTCTAACAAAAAGAACAGGACAAAAGCAGGGAGAAGTCATTTCTGAAATCAGGTTACAAAGTGAGCTCTCTCATGTGTTCTTGCTTGCTCACTCTGAGGAAAGCCTGCTGCCATGCTGGGGGCTGCCCTGTAGAGGGGCCTCTAGACTAGAGCTCGGGAGGAAAGGCCCCTCACTAATAACCATGTACGTGAGACGAGACGCATATCCTCTTGCAGGAGTGCCTGCAGGTGAGGGCACCCTGACTATAACAGCTGAAGTCAGAGGCATCCAGCTCAGCTGTGCCTGGCTTCCCGACAGACAGAAAATACGAGATGACAAGGAAGTGTTTGTTGTTCCAAGCTACTAAGATATTGGGAAATTCGTTACACAGCAAGAGAGAATACAGAGTGCTTGGCCTTTCCTTCCCTCATACAGAGCTTGAATGACTGTAAAATTAAGTAAAAGCATTATTTAATAAGTTCCCTAGGCAAGGGGTCCTCACACCTCTGGGATCTAATGCCTGATGACCCGAGGTGGAGCTGATGTAATATTAGAAATAAAGTGCACAATAAATGTAATGTGCTTAAATCATGTTGAAACTATCCCTCCCCTCTCCCCATGGAAAATCTGTCTTCCAGAAAACCCATCCCTGGTGCCAGAAAGGTTGGGAACTGCTGCCCAAGGATAATGACTATTTTCATGGGTTGGAGAATGATATAAATGATGTAACAATTTTCGGTACAAAGCTCTCTTTCCTGGTGATAGGAATTCAGTTAAAGAAATCAAATGGAATTAGAGTAAAAGGTCTGCAAGTGGGCACTAAAAGGGGTCAAACACTTTTTTATTTTTTGGTCATGCCACACAGCTTGTGGAATCTTAGTTCCCTGACCAGGGATCAAACCCGGGTCTGTGGCAGTGAAAGCACCCAGTCTTAACCACTAGACCACCAAGAAATTTTCCCTCAAATAGTTGTTGGGCCTCCTCTGTTTGGTGTTTCTATAAGACTATCTCCCCGAGCTGAAATAGTATCTTTTCAAAACGTGAATGAGAAAGTGTAAGTAACAATCTAGGGACTTCCCTCCTGGTCCAGTGGGTAAGACTTTGCCTTCCAGTGTAGGGGGTGTGGGTTCAATTCCTGGTCGGGGAGCTAGGATACTACATACCTCCTGGCCAAAAAAACAAAACAGAAGCAATACTGTAACAAATTCAACAAAGACTTTAAAGATGGCTCACATAAAAAACCTTTAAAAAAATTCAAAATAAAGGCAGTAAGAATGAATGAAAAAATATCACTACTCAGCAACTTGTAATGAAATCGAGATCTTGGTAATGATCATCAATGGCCACTAAAACCATTAGGTAAAAATATCAGGAGGAAACTTTATAAGGGCTGTTGGTTTAAAAGCTGAACAGGATATGATAGGAAACAAATAAGATGAACTATTTGATTTACTGTTATAAAAAAATAATAAAATTTACTGATTACTATTTTCAAGTTTTCAAATCTAACTATCAGTTTATAGAAAACATGGGAGACAGAGCAAAAATGCTTAACAGTTTTTTTTACTTAAAGGACAAATACATAAACTAGTAATAAAAATTTATGTTAATGAACACACAATGTAAAAAAATGTAATCTGTGACAAAATAAAGAGGACAGAACCATGATGGACAAAAGCACAGTGTATACTACTGAGACTAAGCTGGAATTATTCAAACTAGGTTGTTATAAATTTAGGATGTTAAATGTAATTTCCAAGGTAGCCATAAAGAAAACAGCTTAAAAAGTAGAGACAAAAAAGACAGGGAAATCAAAATGGTACACTACCAAAAAAAAAAAAAAAATCAACTAAATACCAAAAAAGGCAGGAATGAAGGAGTTGAAGAACAAAAACACATAAGACCTACAGAATACATAGCAAAAGGGCAGAATTCTCCCTCATCAGTAATTATCTTAAATATAAATATATTAAACTCTCCAAAGGTAGAGACTTGCAAAATGAACAAAAGCATAGTCTATATACTATCCTCAAGAGATTTGCTTTAGATACGAAAACAGTTGAGTTCAGTTCAGTCACTCAGTCGTGTCAGACTCTTTGCGACCCCATGAACCACAGCACGCCAGGCCGCCCTGTCCATCACCAACTCCCAGAGTCCACCCAAACCCATGTCCATTGTGTCGGCGATGCCATCCAACCATCTCATCCTCTGTTTTCCCCTTCTCTTTCTGCCCCCAATCCCTCCCAGCATCAGGGTCTTTTCAAATGAGTCAGCCCTCCACATCAGGTGGCCAAAGGATTGGAGTTTCAGCGTCAACATCAGTCCCTCCAATGAACACCCAGGACTGATCTCCTTTATTTTTTAATTTTTACTTTATTCTACTTTACAATACTGTACTGGTTTTGCCATACTTCGACATGAATCCACCACAGGTGTATACGAGCTCCCAATCCTGAATCCCCCTCCCANTCTCCCATTCAGAAGGCTGTCTTTTCACCTTACTTATAGTTTCCTTTGTTGTGCAGAAGCTTTTAATTTTAATTAGATCCCATTTGTTTATTTTTGCTTTTATTTCCAGTATTCTGGGAGGTGGATCACAGAGGATCCTACTGTGATTTATGTCGGAGAGTGTTTTGTCATTATAGGACCAGTATTTTTATCCCAAAATAGAAAATATGATTAAAATTACTTTCTCTTGAATTTGAGCAAACCACAGGATATTGCTGCCATCAGTAAAAATCAAAGTAGTACAAGGTGGTAATTTTAGGGGGCTGGGAGTGAGGGAGGAAAGCAAGATGATAAACTCTTGATGATGAGAGTAACTTAATCCTTATACAAGAATGAAACACTCGGTTTGGACAATTTAACACACAGTGAAACAAAACTCTCAAAATGAGAGTACCAAGTAAACACTAGAGAGCTATAAGTGCAAACAAACCAGAAGAGAGAGCAGGCAGACGGGGGAAATGGTTATGAATAATATTAAGCTCAGTTTGAGAATGTGGAGACAAGAAGAGGCTGTTAGGAGGATGAAGGCAATGTGAGATGCGCATGAAGAAGGGGACATCCTCTGCCCCTGACAAGTCAAGGAGAGATGCAGGGAAGAAGCCAGAAGATTGTTAACTACTTTACAAAGCACAGTTTCCAGGGAATAGTGAGGCTATAAATCAGACTGAGGAGGTAAAGAAGAATCAAACAAGGAGCTGAAGAGAAAAAAGCTGAGGCAGTTAACAAGAAATCTTTTGTCAACAGGGGACTCTTAAGGAAGAAGACAGACAACTGTTAACAGACATTCTATTACCTGCACATCAACCACTCCCCCTTCTTTGGCAGTAACAACTACTTTATTTTTCTTTAGGCAACCAGTGCACATCTCTGTGGTGGTTTGAATGAGTGAGTGATTCTACTAGCTGGGTCCCAAGGTTTGGCATGTGACCCAGGCCAGGTGGACTCCCTGGAATGTGCACAAGATTCACACAGGCTGATACAACCAACCAGCGTTATTCTCAGGTCTTTTGCTGGAACCAGAGGGGTTAAAAAAAAAAAAAAGCTGGCTATTTCCATGGTGTACAATAACCTACTCGGAGAGCTGTGAAAACATGAGACTGCAGGTAAAACCATCACGTGGTATCATCTACACAAAAATAAAGCTGAGCATAGGAAAGTGAGGCCAAAAAATGCAGAATTTTCTAATGAAAGCATTTGAACACTGGAAGTCAGCCTAACCCAAATTTAGCTGTACCCCATGCCATAAATATCTCCGTAAGATAATGACAGTTTGATTTAGGTTTCTATCACCTAAAACTGAAAAAAATTACTGATTAATACAACTACTGAACCCAGATCAACATTACAGGTCTTTTTAGTATTTTACAGTCACTAAATCTTTTGGAGGAAAGCCCCCCCACACAAACAAACAAAAAAATCTCTCTCATACTACATCATACCAAGTCACATACTTTATGAAAAGTTATATAACAAGATTATAAATATAGATTGGAATTCTGACTTAGGTTGATTTCTTCATTTTCTTGGTTCATAGACTTCCTGAATGTTCATCAGAAAATGGCAGGGTAGAGATTATAAAGACAACCATAGAAGAACAGAAGAGAAACAAGCTGTGTGTGTGTGTGTGTGTGTGTTTATTTTATAAAGAAGGTAAAAAAAAATGCTACCCAGTACCAGATATTTTAATATCCAGAAGTAAATAATGTTCCAAAGATCATGTGTCATTTTTTTTAACAAGGTTACAAAATTACTAGGTAAATGTACAAATATACCTACATACATTTCTCTGTGCACAGAACATATACATAATGCTATACCTTTTTAAATGTGTTGTAATTTTCAACAAGTAGCAGATTTTAAAAGAGCTTCTACTACATAAAGATACATGCAAATTCCATTTTACAGACACACATCAAACTGTTAGCCTAACTACAGACGAAAATAATCTGTCCTATACTGTTTTCTCACTGAGAATTCATAACTAAAACTTTTACTCTAATGCCATAAAGCTAAAAAATGATTTATTATCCTGCCACAGGACAGCCTAACTATTGTAGATTACTACCACTCATTTAACTGAAAAGAGTAAAAGGAAAAAGTAACTTCAGTAGTTTACTTACATCACAATTACTGCCAAATACTCCATTCGAAAAGGCAATCAAGTTATAAGATTTGTCACCCCAGCGTACTGTTGGATCTCCATAAAGAATCTTTGCAGAAACCTAAAATAAATTATTTCAAATTAAAAGAATCTTAATATTGGTTTTTAAGTATTTGTATCTTAAATACATACAAACACACATGATCTCACTTCTCCTCTCTCCAGGTAAATCAAATTTAACAAAATAATAGCTATTCTCAAGAAATAATAATTTAGGTCCTGACTATTTAAATACTCGAAATCCAAGAAATTCTACCAGAAAAGAGGATGGGACAATATTCATGAATGTTTAGAGAATATCAAAGTGAAAGGACAAAGTGTTTGCAAACTTTAACAGGATAAGAAGCATTGATTACTTTAGTCATGAAAATCTAGTTTAGGACAAAACATTAGTATAGGACAAAAATCAGTATAGGACAAAGCATTTCAAGAATTCATATCCCACTAAGCNAGAGAATATCAAAGTGAAAGGACAAAGTGTTTGCAAACTTTAACAGGATAAGAAGCATTGATTACTTTAGTCATGAAAATCTAGTTTAGGACAAAACATTAGTATAGGACAAAAATCAGTATAGGACAAAGCATTTCAAGAATTCATATCCCACTAAGCCACTTTCTCAAATGCTAGGTTTGGGCTATAAGTGAGTCAGGAAATCACTGTAAACATCTTCACAAAAAGAGTACCAATAGAACATACATAGCAGAGTACATCACAAGTAGTCAGAGTGATCACTGTTTGTGAAACTTCTATTATGTATGTGCTTGTGTGAGTGCATGCGTGTATGTTTAATGAGCAGCAATCTAAATATGTCTAACTGTGGATTGCAACAACTGAGCAACATTTAATTAAAATATATTCTTCCTCAAGAAGCTTGCTGATTCTACTTTTAAAAAAGCAGCCAACGAGGGAAAAACTGTTTTCAAGCCACAAAATTTTTCAATCCAATATTATTTATTTCTCTCATTTAATACTGATGGATGCAAAGATTCTGAGATTCCTACAAGTACAACTGCTCATCTTTTATTTTTTCCCCAGGAAATGGTAATGTCCCCCCAAAATAAATAAATAAAACCCCAATTATCCTTAAACTCACTAACGTCAGTGTGTTCTACAAAACCAAATGATAAAATAAGTCACAAGAGTGATGTAATTCTTAGGACAGACCTCACCAACTAAGGTATCAAGGCCTACCGCTGTGGGCTATAGTTAGGTTTTCATGTCACCTTTGGTTTGAAAAACTCATTTTGCCCCCATGCCTTATGCAAATTTTCTGTATATATTAGTCAATGGAAAGGTTGGGAACCACTGCCATGGGACAAGCATGTGACAAGCAAATAATACTTATACTTCTTTAAACAACTTATAAGATCTGTCTAAGCAGCCTTGCCGCTCAGACGGTAAAGTGTCTACCTACAATGTGGGAGATCCAGCTTCAATCCCTGGGTCGGGAAGATCCTCTGGGGAAGGAAATGGCAACCCACTCCAGTGCTCTTGCCCAGAAAACCCCATGGACAGAGGCTACAGTCCATGGGGTCGTAAAGAGTCGGACACAACTGAGTGACTTCATTTTCTTTCTTTCTGAACAGAGCTGAACAGTGTGGCAAGGATTTACAAAGCATTGTTTATGTATGTATAATCTTATGTGTGTGTAGCTAAGAAAACGTTTTAAAAGCTTGCACAAAATATTTATATTTTATGACTTAGTATTTGTGCTTTCTTTTCTTAGCTACCCCATTCCAAGATAAAAGATGTTTCCAAAATCTAGGAAACAATTGCTTTCACGATTATGTTTCAAGGTGGTTTTATAGGTATATACTTCAAACTAAGTTGTATACATTAAATATATACAGTTTTTTGCATGTCAATTATACTTAATAAAGTGATTCTTAAAAAAAAAAAAAAAACACCAAAATTCTTCTCATGTTCAATTTACACAAGAGTTCTCCAGAAAACTCTGTGGGAAGAAATAAAACAAGGGACTTTCCTGGTAGTCTCATAGTTAAGAATCCATCTGCCAACACAGGGGACAGACGTCTGGTCCATAGCGGTAGCTACTGAAACCCATCCACCGAAAGCCTGTGCTCCACAGTGAGAGAGCCCACCGCAATGAGACGCCCACGCACAGCACCGGAGAGTACAGCCCGCTTGCCACAACTGGAAAGAAAGCCCATGCAAAGCAACAGAGACCCAGCACAGCCAAAACTGAATAAACTCTTAAGAGAAAAAAAGAAATAACAGAACAAGATAGTTGAATACCTGAGAATAATCTTCTGGTGTAGCATGTGGACTGTCATCATCTAAACAAAATACCAGTAAACTGCTCTGAATTTTTTCTAATATAGTCAGGTTCTCTGGATTAAGACTAATCAAATATTCTCGTGCCTAAAGGGCAAGAAGAAAAAATAAAATGTTACAAGTTAAATATAAAATAGTCAGAAAATCTCAACACGTTTTTGAAAAGTTAGAGAAAAGGTTCATCAAGAAAAGTGTAAATTCAAGGACCTCTGTGTTGAGTCCTGAACAGGTTTTCTTCTCCAAAAGCATGCCTAGTCCCTACACTTGTGCTGCTAAATGTATAAAGCTATCAACTTATGCTGGCTTTCCTGAGTGCTCAGACAGTAAAGAAAATGCCTGCAAGTCAGGAGACCCGTGTTCGATCCCTCAGTTGGGAAGGTCCCCTGGAGAAGGAAATGACTACCCACTCAAGTATTCTTGCCTGGAGAATCCCATAAACAGAGGAGCCTGGTGGGCTACAATTCATGGGGTCACAAAAAAATATGACTGAGTGACTAACCACACATAAACTTATGCCTCCCCCTTGATTTTCTGATTGTTCAGTATTATACAATATATTTAAAACTGCTTAAAGCTTAAAGCTGTCTGTTCATTTGTCTTTATTTCCAAGGGCCAGCATGTCCTTGAGCTGAGTGTTTGAAGTTTAAATGTAAACAAAATAAAAGTATATCCTCTCCCCAATTCTAAATAATAGTTAATAATATTGTACTGCATATTTGAAAGTTGCTAGAGAGTAGATCTTNCCAAGGGCCAGCATGTCCTTGAGCTGAGTGTTTGAAGTTTAAATGTAAACAAAATAAAAGTATATCCTCTCCCCAATTCTAAATAATAGTTAATAATATTGTACTGCATATTTGAAAGTTGCTAGAGAGTAGATCTTAAAGTTCTCAACACAAGAAAAATATTTTTAAATTTTCTGTACGGTAATGGACATTAACTAGAATTACTGTGATATTTCTCAATAGAAACAAATACTGAATCCTTATGTGTATACCTGAATATTATGTTGTAAGTCAATTGTACCTCTAAAGAAAAGAAAAATGTAAATTACAACCTTAGCCCATCGAGTTCGCTCCTCTGTAGTTAATGCTGCTACCCCAGGTCCGTTGGGTTCACTGTGGCATTTCTTTTGGATGTATGTCAATTGCCTTTGGAAGATTAAATAAGGAAGATTCAAAAAGAGCACAGATAGGAGCACTAGCTACTTTGGCCTTTCATAGGTTACAAAGTTTATTAGTATTTAAGTATTTTAATTAAAATATTATCCAAAGAATAATATTGTATTCCGTATTATCCAAAGAAAGGGATTATGGTCTCTACAGAAATGGAGTTATCTCCTACACCTTTTTGTCTGCCACAGTGATTATGTGCCTATTAATATCATCAGTATACTTGACAAGAGCTTAAGCAAATAAATTTTCTGTTTGATATAATTGATTCTTTCAAAAGGTACATGCACTTCCAAGATCCAAGTAAATGCCCTGCATAATGGAGAAATTTAAAAATATTCTGGTACATAAACTCACAAATATCATATACATTTTATCTAACTAAAAACTATGTGACTATATTAACAGAGGACTTATTCTATACCCAATTAATACTTGGGTTTAATCCCCAAAATAGAAATACCATGTAGTTTTAAATATTTTCACATGTGCCATTGTTCAGTTCAGTTGCTCAGTTGTGTCCAACTCTTTGCAACCCCATGGACTGCAGCACGTCAGGCCTCCCTATCCGTCACCAACTCCTGGAGTTTACTCAAACTCATGTCCATTGAGTGGGTGATGCCATCCAACTATCTTATCCTTTGTTGTCCCCTTCTTCTCCCACCCTCAATCTTTCCCAGCATCAGGGTCTTTTCCAATGAGTCCGTTCTTTGCATCAGGTGGCCACAGTATTGGTGTTTCAGCTTCAGCTTCTAATGAATATTCAGGACTGATTTCCTTTAGGATGGACTGGTGGATCTCCTTGCTATCCAAGAGACTCTCAAGAGTCTTCTCCAACACCACAATTCAAAAGCATTAATTTTCGGTACTCAGCTTTCTTTATAGTCCAACTCTCACATCCATACATGACTACTGGAAAAACCATAGCCTTGACTAGATGGACCTTTGTTGGCAAAGTAACGTCTCTGCTTTTTAATATGCTATCTAAGTTGGTCACAACTTTTCTTCCAAGGAGCAAATGTCCTTTAATTTCATGGCTGCAGTCAGCATCTGCAGTGATTTTGGAGCCCAAGAATATAAAGTCTGTCACTATTTCCCCATCTATTTGCCATGAAGTGATGGGACCAGATGCCATGATCTTAGTTTTCTGAATGTTGAGTTTTAAGACAACTTTTTCACTCTCTTCTTTCACTTTCATCAAAAGGCTCTTTAGTT
>SJYV01021584.1:0-16389 GCA_006410875.1 Neotragus pygmaeus | reverse complement strand
CTAAAATCAAGCTGTGGGATAGTTGCATTCTCTTTTGGGGCACTAGTGAAGAATCCACTTCTTTCCAATTTTCACAGGCTGCTCTTACTCAGGGGCTTGTGACCTCAATCCCTCATCTTCAAAGCCAGGATTGATGGATTGAGTCCTCCTCACATCTCCCCACTCTGACTTTGTCTACCGTCTTCTTCCATCTTTAAGGACTGCGGAGAAAAAAAACAAAACAAAACAAGATAACCTCCCTATTTTAAGATCTGCTGATCAGCAACTTTAACCCCATCTGCAATTTTAATTTCCCTTTTTTATGTAAGGCAACATTATTCTGCCTCCCACACGGTACGATCTTTAAACATGTAAATCAGATTGCATTTCCCTCTTTTTATGTCCTCTATTGCCTTCTTCAGAGAAGGCAATGGCACCCCACTCCGGTACTCTTGCCTGGAGAATTCCATGGACGGAGGAGCCTGGTCAGCTGCAGTCCATGGGGTCGCTAAGAGTCGGACACGACTGAATGACTTCATTTTCATTTTTCACTTTCATGCATTGGAGAAGGAAATGGCAACCCACTCCACTGTTCTTGCCTGGAGAATCCCAGGGACGGGGGAGCCTGGTGGGCTGCCGTCTATGGGGTCGCACAGAGTCGGACATGACTGAAGTGACTTAGCAGCAGCAGCATTGCCTTCTTAGTCACACTTAGAAACCTAAAATCTTACCCCAGCAAACACGCTTCTCCTGAACTGTGTGCTCATGTCTACTTCCTTATTCTATCCCCCCATCACCCTCTCCCACTAAATTTTATGCAGTCTCACCAATCTTCTTGCTGTCCCTAAAGTGCCAAGATTATTCCCATCTCAGAGCCTCTGAAAGTTCTTTTTGCCGCTGAAACCTCTTCTATATATCTGCATGGTCCCCTCCCCCATTCCATTCTTGTCTCTGCCCCAAAGGCACTTCCTCAGAAAAGCCATTCCTGACCATTATTTGTCACTGTCTGGTACCAGACAATACTTTGGCCACCTAGTGTAAAGAGCCAACTCATTGGAAAACATCCCAATGCTGGGAAAGATTGAAGGCAAGAAGAGAAGTGGGCAGCAGAGAATGATATGGTTAAACAGCATTATTGACTCAACGGACATACATGTTAACAAACTCCGGGAGATAGTGAAAGCCAGGGAAGCCTGGCATGCTACAGTCCATGGGGTCAGAAACAGCTGGACATGACTTAGAAACTGAACAACAACGACAACACATCAGCATCACTCTGAGCTGCTATTATTCATTGCTGACATTATGTGATGTTTATTTGTTCATTTCCACCAGAATATAAGCTCCATGAGGATAGGGGGTTTCTTTTATTCTCTGCTTCATCTGTAGCACATAATGGGTGTCAAATAGGTATTTGGCAAATGAATGGTTGAAATGTAAGTATAAATTAACTGATATACTTGCTGTTTCTACCTAGTTTCAAACACCAAAATAACCCAAGGTCTCTCCCACAAGCAATGACCATTCCTATTCAGAACAATCCAGGCAGACTCCTACACTTAAACTTCACTCAGTCCTATTTGCAATGCAATTGAAAGCAAGGGATTTGTTCCATTTCCTTCCTTGTGTGTCTTGGTTTTCAAATGGGGTGTTTAACTCCAGCCAGCATGCTAAGCAAGTACAGACTCTGTGGTGAGCAGCCTCCCCTCATTCTACCTTGGGAATTCTCACACAAAGCAGGACAGAGTTACTAATCCACTCTGTACAGATGCTGCAGTCGCATCTTGCAGACTGTCAAAAAGGAGTGACAGATGTGCGGTGCCCAGCAGCCCTGAACATTGCTCTACAGGGTTCTGGACTAATGGCTTTCCAAAAAGTCATTATTGATCAAGTAAAGTTTCCAACTCAGGGAAAGTGATAGCTTAAGGCAAACAACAGTGTTTTATAACAGAAATGGCTTGACCTGATTTGTTCTTAACAATCTGAAGCTAATCACCTCAGTTTGAAAAAACAAAAAATGTGTACCAGAGAATCCACCAGGGAATATGGGTCTATGCCAGGGACCAGAGCATTCAAAGGAGAAGGATGCACCATTTTTGCTCTCTGAACTCTTGCACTGAATGCAGTAAAACAATGATTTACCCTAAAGTCCATGAATGTGTCAAAGATATGTTTATTTGAAACAGGAAAATGACTGTCTTTGGATGACAATTTAAAAATATCACAGGTGATATTTTACATTTGCTGCATAAAACAAACAAACAAACATAGCCACGCTTAGGAGCTACTATCTATTCTTTTGTATCATGATTATGGAGTAGGTTTGAATTTCCTCATCATGTGAGCAATAAAGGTAGTAATGGCAAGGATGGTTATCGATGTCCCTAGATTAAAACAGCTTCCTGTTTAACCTAGTTTCAGACTCTGTACTCTGGGTGCTAGATCTTACGTATCTAAAACTTAATTTGACCTCTTCTGATCTATCTGCTTCTCTAACCTCTAATACACCTTTCTACTCTTCATCACTTTTTGGTTACTGGTCACTTGCAACTGGTTACTATTCCAAACCTTGAAGACAAGAAGCTTCTTAAAACACTCAATTGTCAGACCAGAGGCATATCTCCTGCCTTTCAACCCAAATCCTGTTTAAAGAACCCTACTACGCAAGTGTCAGAATTGCAGAACGACAGTGACAGAGACGGTGATGTGGACCGGAGCACACCTGGAGACTGGCCTGGTTTTGGATTCCTTCCTGGACAGCTTTGCATTTTCTGAGTAATTAAATTGGAGTTCTGAGAATAGGAACCATTTTGTCTGGATCTCTTCAAAAGAAATCATAGGCAAGAAGAGCACATGGTAGGAACTCATTTCATTACATCAAATTTAATTAAGATACCCTGAAAGATAACAAAATGACTAGAGTAATTGGCTTACTTTTCACTCCGAAAACCTATCTGTGAGCTTTCTACTTAGGTCTGGATCAAGAAAATAATATTTGACATCAGTGTGAAGTACAGGCATAGATAGGGATAGGTAGATAGCAGACAGATAGATGATACATGGATGGATGGATGGATGGATGGTTAGATAAAAATAATACAAACTGAATTGCCAAAGGAAGACTCGAAGAAGCCAAGACCATCAGCCAAGAATGTAAGTATCCAGTCCTCGTAAGGGACTCCTCAGGCCTGTCTGAAGGAACTAAGAGAGTGGAACACTAAGAAAATCTTTTAGAAGCATATCTGATCCCCTGCGTTGTCTTTGGAAATACAAACATCAAGCTTTCTGAGAATAACAGGAGAGCTAAGTGCAAGTTCAGTAAAAAGATGCTGAGTTAGACATAATCACATTAGTGCTTCCTTCAGGGACTTCCAAGTAGATGCATATACAACTGATGACAATATCAACATTTTCCCTTTTAAATACATATTGCCTAAAAATAGGTATCTAAACTCATTTCAACCAATAATTAGTTTACGTTTTTCTCTTAACCACTTGCATCTCTAAGTTCTCCCAGTGAAGGGAGTGTGGTAGCCCTAAACCAAATGTGCTTTACATTTTGTGTGTGTATGGAGAAGGTGGAGATGGACAGAAGGAACTAGTGTTTACCAAATTTCTCCTATGTACCAATGTTTTGCATATATTAACAGTATTTGTCTTCTACTGGCCTATGGCGGATTGCAGGAGACAGACAGAAGTGTAGAATACTGCCACAGAAGGGGCTTTATTGATAAATGAGTTCAGGATCTTTATCTCAAAGTTTAGGAAACCAAAGTTCGAATGAGAAAGCTTCTTGCCCAAGGTCATACTTGATTTTTGACAATTCGTCAGCATCACAGCTAAACTTAGACCTCCATAAATCTTGATTCTCAGTTCAAAGCTCTTTTCATTAATCCATTCAATCTTCTCAAGAAGGAATTCTCAGACAAGGGGTTAGCATTCACTTTCTGGGGAGGCCAAAAGCAACTGCAGATGAAAAGATATGAGTCTGGAACCTTAGACTACTCAGAAATCCTAACATCTATACAAAAGAAACTCTTTCTTATTACAATAATCCAAACTGCAGCCAACCAAGGGCTTCTCTGGGACTCCAGTTCAATTCCAGGGTCTGGAAAATCCTCTGGAGAAGGGATAGGCCAGTATTCTTGGGCTTCCCTGGTGGCTCAGATGGTAAAGAATCTACCTGCAATGCAGGATACCTGGGTTTAGTCCCTGAGTTGGGAACATCCCCTGGAGGAGGAAATGGCAACCCACTACAGTATTCTTGCCCGGAGAATTCCATGGACAGGGGAGCCTGGTGGACTATAGTCCATGGGGTCACAAAGAGTCAGACACGACTGAGCAACTAAGCACAACAAGGGGAAACAGATTCACTCTTAACCCCCATTTTATCCACTCCTTTGCATAAGGAGCATGGATTAGGGGAGAATATTTACCTGCTGTGTTGCCTTAAAGTCACTGAACTTCTCCAAGCTGCACTTCAATCATCTACAGCTGTCTCTTATACACATCTCTCTGAGCTGCTATTATTCATTGCTGGCATTATGTGATGTTTATTTGTTCATTTCCACCAGAATATAAGCTCCATGAGGATAGGGGGTTTCTTTTATTCTCTGCTTCATCTGTAGCACATAATGGGTGTCAAATAGGTATTTGGCAAATGAATGGTTGAAATGTAAGTATAAATTAACTGATATACTTGCTGTTTCTACCTAGTTTCAAACACCAAAATAACCCAAGGTCTCTCCCACAAGCAATGACCATTCCTATTCAGAACAATCCAGGCAGACTCCTACACTTAAACTTCACTCAGTCCTATTTGCAATGCAATTGAAAGCAAGGGATTTGTTCCATTTCCTTCCTTGTGTGTCTTGGTTTTCAAATGGGGTGTTTAACTCCAGCCAGCATGCTAAGCAAGTACAGACTCTGTGGTGAGCAGCCTCCCCTCATTCTACCTTGGGAATTCTCACACAAAGCAGGACAGAGTTACTAATCCACTCTGTACAGATGCTGCAGTCGCATCTTGCAGACTGTCAAAAAGGAGTGACAGATGTGCGGTGCCCAGCAGCCCTGAACATTGCTCTACAGGGTTCTGGACTAATGGCTTTCCAAAAAGTCATTATTGATCAAGTAAAGTTTCCAACTCAGGGAAAGTGATAGCTTAAGGCAAACAACAGTGTTTTATAACAGAAATGGCTTGACCTGATTTGTTCTTAACAATCTGAAGCTAATCACCTCAGTTTGAAAAAACAAAAAATGTGTACCAGAGAATCCACCAGGGAATATGGGTCTATGCCAGGGACCAGAGCATTCAAAGGAGAAGGATGCACCATTTTTGCTCTCTGAACTCTTGCACTGAATGCAGTAAAACAATGATTTACCCTAAAGTCCATGAATGTGTCAAAGATATGTTTATTTGAAACAGGAAAATGACTGTCTTTGGATGACAATTTAAAAATATCACAGGTGATATTTTACATTTGCTGCATAAAACAAACAAACAAACATAGCCACGCTTAGGAGCTACTATCTATTCTTTTGTATCATGATTATGGAGTAGGTTTGAATTTCCTCATCATGTGAGCAATAAAGGTAGTAATGGCAAGGATGGTTATCAATGTCCCTAGATTAAAACAGCTTCCTGTTTAACCTAGTTTCAGACTCTGTACTCTGGGTGCTAGATCTTACGTATCTAAAACTTAATTTGACCTCTTCTGATCTATCTGCTTCTCTAACCTCTAATACACCTTTCTACTCTTCATCACTTTTTGGTTACTGGTCACTTGCAACTGGTTACTATTCCAAACCTTGAAGACAAGAAGCTTCTTAAAACACTCAATTGTCAGACCAGAGGCATATCTCCTGCCTTTCAACCCAAATCTTGTTTAAAGAACCCTACTACGCAAGTGTCAGAATTGCAGAACGACAGTGACAGAGACGGTGATGTGGACCGGAGCACACCTGGAGACTGGCCTGGTTTTGGATTCCTTCCTGGACAGCTTTGCATTTTCTGAGTAATTAAATTGGAGTTCTGAGAATAGGAACCATTTTGTCTGGATCTCTTCAAAAGAAATCATAGGCAAGAAGAGCACATGGTAGGAACTCATTTCATTACATCAAATTTAATTAAGATACCCTGAAAGATAACAAAATGACTAGAGTAATTGGCTTACTTTTCACTCCGAAAACCTATCTGTGAGCTTTCTACTTAGGTCTGGATCAAGAAAATAATATTTGACATCAGTGTGAAGTACAGGCATAGATAGGGATAGGTAGATAGCAGACAGATAGATGATACATGGATGGATGGATGGATGGATGGTTAGATAAAAATAATACAAACTGAATTGCCAAAGGAAGACTCGAAGAAGCCAAGACCATCAGCCAAGAATGTAAGTATCCAGTCCTCGTAAGGGACTCCTCAGGCCTGTCTGAAGGAACTAAGAGAGTGGAACACTAAGAAAATCTTTTAGAAGCATATCTGATCCCCTGCGTTGTCTTTGGAAATACAAACATCAAGCTTTCTGAGAATAACAGGAGAGCTAAGTGCAAGTTCAGTAAAAAGATGCTGAGTTAGACATAATCACATTAGTGCTTCCTTCAGGGACTTCCAAGTAGATGCATATACAACTGATGACAATATCAACATTTTCCCTTTTAAATACACATTGCCTAAAAATAGGTATCTAAACTCATTTCAACCAATAATTAGTTTACGTTTTTCTCTTAACCACTTGCATCTCTAAGTTCTCCCAGTGAAGGGAGTGTGGTAGCCCTAAACCAAATGTGCTTTACATTTTGTGTGTGTATGGAGAAGGTGGAGATGGACAGAAGGAACTAGTGTTTACCAAATTTCTCCTATGTACCAATGTTTTGCATATATTAACAGTATTTGTCTTCTACTGGCCTATGGCGGATTGCAGGAGACAGACAGAAGTGTAGAATACNATTTTGTGTGTGTATGGAGAAGGTGGAGATGGACAGAAGGAACTAGTGTTTACCAAATTTCTCCTATGTACCAATGTTTTGCATATATTAACAGTATTTGTCTTCTACTGGCCTATGGCGGATTGCAGGAGACAGACAGACATGTAGAATACTGCCACAGAAGGGGCTTTATTGATAAATGAGTTCAGGATCTTTATCTCAAAGTTTAGGAAACCAAAGTTTGAATGAGAAAGCTTCTTGCCCAAGGTCATACTTAATTTTTGACAATTCGTCAGCATCACAGCTAAACTTAGACCTCCATAAATCTTGATTCTCAGTTCAAAGCTCTTTTCATTAATCCATTCAATCTTCTCAAGAAGGAATTCTCAGACAAGGGGTTAGCATTCACTTTCTGGGGAGGCCAAAAGCAACTGCAGATGAAAAGATATGAGTCTGGAACCTTAGACTACTCAGAAATCCTAACATCTATACAAAAGAAACTCTTTCTTATTACAATAATCCAAACTGCAGCCAACCAAGGGCTTCTCTGGGACTCCAGTTCAATTCCAGGGTCTGGAAAATCCTCTGGAGAAGGGATAGGCCAGTATTCTTGGGCTTCCCTGGTGGCTCAGATGGTAAAGAATCTACCTGCAATGCAGGATACCTGGGTTTAGTCCCTGAGTTGGGAACATCCCCTGGAGGAGGAAATGGCAACCCACTACAGTATTCTTGCCCGGAGAATTCCATGGACAGGGGAGCCTGGTGGACTATAGTCCATGGGGTCACAAAGAGTCAGACACGACTGAGCAACTAAGCACAACAAGGGGAAACAGATTCACTCTTAACCCCCATTTTATCCACTCCTTTGCATAAGGAGCATGGATTAGGGGAGAATATTTACCTGCTGTGTTGCCTTAAAGTCACTGAACTTCTCCAAGCTGCACTTCAATCATCTACAGAGTGAAGATAGTGATAATACAGAAGTTCTTCATTATCTAAATTTTACTATCTGAAGCTGCACAATAATGATACTTCATAGGAAAGCAAAAGCCATCAAAACATGAACATTTTCTCTAATGTGCTGATCACTTATTAAGTTAGTCTGTTCTCCACATCCCTTCTCTCTGAAGATACATATATATCTCTAACCATTAAATCAATGTCTTTGATCATTCGTCTGTAAGTATAAGGCAAATCCTTTGCCAAGCAAAACTACACATCTCAGAAAAGTTTCAGAATTTCAAGTGATGGATGAGACCAGTGCTGCAAAACAGGGCAAACCACACACAAAGCCACTGACATGTAAGGATCTCGGTCTAGTTGGGCAGCTCAAAACTGGAAGAGAACAAAGGTAAGGTTGATCACATGTCAGCATAGGAGAAAGATTCCAGCATCAACATAAGAAAAAAGTCCTTGAAGAAACTGATAAGTCTAAGAATATTTCTCTTTCTTTTTGATAACGCTTTGAAAGTTAATTAAACATGAAAGGATCTTGCACTGTTGTTCTTATACAGCTTTGCCAGAATCATGGTTTAAAAAATAAACAAAAAAAAAAACCTTGCTATTTTCAATAATTAGCCTTAGTTGTCATTATAACTTAATTACTTTATTTATGAGAAAGATACTATTTTCACTACTTTAACTCCATTTTTTCAAGATAAAGTCTCAATTGAAACCTTTTTCTCTTAAATACTATGAAATTTTTGTTGCAGCTTTAAGTGGATTCTCTTGTAGTGAATAATTATCCTTGCATAATAAGGCTCTCTTTTATCTGTACCACTTCATATTGTTATAGGGAACAAACGAGATAAAACTTGCAAATGCATTTAGGTGATTCTGAGGTGCTGTGTTAAGGTTAGAATTCACTTGGTTTCCCTCCCCAAAAAACTGTTTACTGGGTGCAGGTCGAAATACATGATTTATGTTATTCCCAATGACAACCATTGAAGGTAAGTATATACCATCTCTAAACCATAAATTAGAAAAATGAAAAAGCCTGCTCAAGGCCACATAGCTATTAGGGGGCTTAGTTATAGCAAGAGCCTAAACTGACTGTCCCCAAGTCCAAGGCATTCCCTCTAGGCATTGGAAACATACAAAGCCACTGTTTTGTAGTTCAGCAATGGTTGAACATTCACATCCCATATGGTTCTTCTTAACACACTCATTCAAAAGTATTTATTGATCATCTTCTCCATTAGACATTACCCTAATTCTGGAGATACAGTGGTGATGATGCAAGCAGTCCCTGCTGTCTCGCAGGTTGTGTTCCAGTGGAGTACCTCATATTGACAACAATTAAGCAAATAATTTAAACAAACAGGACAAATGTCTTACTGTTAACCTCTAGGAAGTGTTTTCTAGGGACCAGATGATTCAGCACTTTGTATGCTTCTGCTGCTGCTAAGCTGCGTCAGTCGTGTACGACTCTGTGTGACCCCACAGACAGCAGCCCATGGGGCTCCACCATCCCTGGCATTCTTCAGGCAACAATACTGGAGTGGGTTGCCATTTCCTTCTCCAGTGCGTGAAAGTGAAGTTTCTCAGTTGTGTCCGACTCTTCGCAACCCCATGGACTGTAGCCCACCAGGCTCCTCTGTCCACGGGATTCCCCAGGCAAGAATACTGGAGTGGGGTGCCATTGCCTTCTCCAGGGGATCTTCCCAACCCAGGGATTGAACCCAGGTATCCTGCATTGCAGGCAGATTCTTTACCATCTGAGCCACCAGGAAGTCCTACTGAGGCAGAAAGATGTTAAGTTACTTGTCCTGAGTTATACTTCAGTAGTGGAGGAACTAAACTTTAAGCCTAGGCAATCCAGCCCTCAGACACACTCTTAAGGACTATTCTATAACGGGTTGACGTGATAGAAAGTAATTGGACAGCTGATCAATATGACTAGAAATGTTTCCCATCATTATGCTCTTTATGAGTAATAGTATCATGTTCAGGGTTTTCCTACACATATCAGAAATACAGCAGATTGCCTCAAATAACCAGTTCTTCCTTTTAATTCTGTTGCTAAATGGAGAGTATTTTGTAGGAATTGGAACACATCAGCCAAGAACAATTTCACCCCCAAATCTACACAGCTACTTAGGTTCTCAAAATCTCCAAATGGCCCCTTGCAAGATTCTATTAACATGCCCAAAGTACTCATAGTCTTTAGGACAACAGTTTACCACTCAGTATTGGAACTGCACCCAGAAGTCCTGCTTCCAGGAAAGTGTGTAATTGGGAAGCAGTGCTAGATGAACTGGTAATAGCTGACTTCAGGGTGATTTCATCTCTCTCCACTTGCCTCTTTACTTACTGTTCAGCTGTGATCCTTGCTCATCCCCAGATCCGAAGATCAGAGGAAATGATGATCGTATTTCCAATTAGCACAAATAGTAGCTATCTTGAGCTGTATCATTAATCCTTTCAGGGACATTTGTATTGTGTTACTTATTCTGTAGCTTAATGAGGCATAAAAGAAGAATCTCTTTCCTTTCCCTGTCTCTAAATTCAGGTCCAAATAATTGCTCCTGCTGCTAGAGACGAAGGTTAATTTGAAGTAAAGACCCAGCTGGGGAGATTTTCACTTGTCTAAGCAATGGAATCAAATGTGTATAATCACTGTCATGAAACTGTCACCTTGTGACTTTGCTTTTTGCTATCTGAGCCTCAGTTTTATAATGCCTTCACTTGGGATGTACTTGCTATTTATGAATGTATGCCAAGAATATCTCATCCTTGGGCACCAGTTTTTTTCATTAAAAGTATTTAACACAGCAATTTTAGTATTTATTAAACTATTCGCTTACTCAGTAACAAAGGTACCAAACATTTTGTTAGGACTGGAGATACAAATATGACTAGAGAACTATCTCCGCCCTTAAAGAGTTTAGCAAGCAATGAGGGCAGCAAAGGATGCTAAATTTAAATAGTGATACTTCAGAATAAACATCATGAAAAATAAAAAATATGGAAGATAATTTTCCTTCCTAGCATCCAGTGGTTTATTCTAAAGCTCTTTCTAATATTAATTTTATTCAATAGCAGCTGACATCTTGGTTTACCTAGCAAAGCACCTGAGGGATACGACATACCCAATGAATGACAGTGGTTTACTTAGGCATGGAGGGATATGCTTCAACATATTGATTTGAGGGATAATCTCTTTGGAGGACACACCCAAGAGACTCTCATGCATCCTTCACTCTTAAAGCGAGTTAAAATTTTACCTTATAAAAATCGTCTGGAATGCTTATTAAACACACAGAACTCATGGACCCTTTCACTGAAGGTTAGATTTGGGAGGTCTGGGGTCAGCCCACAAATCTGTGTATTTAATGTAATAAACATCCATGTGATTCTTAGCATCAGGCTATTGAAAGTGAAAGTGTTAGTTGCTCAGTCATGTCCGACTTGTCGCAACCCCATGGACTATAGCCCACAGGGCTCCTCTGTCCATGGGATTCTCCAGGCAAGAATACTTGAGTGGGTTGTCATGCCCTCCTCCTCCAGGGGATCATCAAGATCCAGGGATTGAATGGAGTCTCCTGCAGCTCTTGCATTGCAGATGTATTCTTTACAGCTGAGCCACCTGGGAAGCCCCCATCATGCTAATAAAGCTTTAGAAAAACTTTTAAATCTAGTCTTGAATTTTAAGCATTTGTGCTACTTATTTCTTAGTTGCTAGTCTGGGACTCTTTTAACTACCTCCCAACATTTGGTAGAAAATACTAGATTTCGTTCTAGAATTCCACTGATAGTTAAAAGTTACCAAACCTTTAAAAAAATCTAATCTCTCTATATATTAAAAAAACAGGATACAAATAACCAACTGGAAAGATGAAAACTGTTCCCAGAATGTTATCAATTTACTGACCTTTTTCTCCAATCAAGAGGAAACATATTCCCCATTCTGTGTAGGATAGGATTAGACAAGGATCTTCTCATCAGTATTCCCAGACAAAGAAAGTATTTTCTGGGCATTTGTTATGTACTTTGGGAAATTACTCTGCCAATCGCCTTATAAACCCTCTCAGATGGCTTTATTATGTCTGTATCCAAATTACTGAATTTGGATCAAACTGTAAACTGTGCAGACAAAAGAAAGTGTTTATTAAAAGCACTGAGTGAAAATATAACCAGATTTATGGTTGAAAATTTTCTATTTTCAGAAGCAAAGGCACTAGAGTTAAATCTACTCCAAAAAACAAGCTCCTAACTCCTCGTGGCATAGTTCATACCACTGGGGAAGTGAGTGTTCATGTGGTCCCTCTGCTCTCATATCCTTGCAGAGGCTCAGGGAACGAAGACCATAAGGAAGCGGTCCACGGTCTTGACGTTGATGGCCTGAGCATGAGTTTCAGGATGGGAGCTGGAAAAAAACTTGAAAATAATTTTGGGAGTAGAGTTTATTCCTCAGGGGAAGGATACTGGGAAGAGAGAAAAAGGAAAGGAGGAGAGGAGAATGGAGATTAAGCTAGTGTTGATAATGAAAAGATCTGTAAAGAAGGAAAGCAAAGATTCAATTTGAGCTTATTTTATGACTATATAAACCATCTCTATCTTCACAAATTCTTAATAAAGCACCTGAGGNATTTCTTTGGAAGGAATGATGCTAAAGCTGAAACTCCAGTACTTTGGCCACCTCATGCGAAGAGTCAACTCATTGGAAAACACTCTGATGCTGGGAGGGATTGGGGGCAGGAAGAGAAGGGGAAGACCGAGGATGACATGGCTGGATGGCATCACGGACTCGATGGACATGAGTCTGAGTGAACTCCGAGAGATGGTGATGAACAGGGAGGCCTGGCGTGCTGCAGTTCATGGGGTCGCAAAGAGTCGGACACGACTGAGCAACTGAACTGAACTGAACTGATTGAGATTGCCTGGGGGGTCTAGCAGTTAAGACTTCACTTTCCAATGCAAGGAATGTGGATTCAATCCCTGTTTGGAGAGCTAAGATCCCAAAAACCTCCTGGCCAAAAAACAGAAGCAACATTGTAACATATTCAATAAAGGCTTTAAAAATGGCCCACGTGAAAAAAAGTCTTGAAAAGAATGTGTTGAGTTTATTACTCCCTTCCTGGTCTATGGATTTTCCTTACAACTGAGAGAGGAATAATCAGCATCTTTAAACTTGAAAAGCAGGTATAGAAGCATTTTGCACACAACACGTATCTAAAAGCTTATATAAGATGGACCAGAGTGAATCATTATTTATATATTTCAGTTTGCCAGCATCTAAGGCAGATAGATATTTATAAATATTTATTTATAATCAATAAATAAGTCAAAATCTGTCAAATGATAGCTGAATCACTATATTATATTTGACTATATTATATTAAATTCCTACATTATATTTGACTTTGTGTCAGCCAAATATAATCTTTCTGGAAAAATGCTATATTCCTCTTTTCTCTGGTTTAATCCTTATTTAGAGAGTTTATACAGAGAGCAGTGAACTTGATTGGCATGGTACCCAAAATATAACAAAGGTCTGATGATTCAACAAATGAAATTGATGAATTGGAGACCATAAAGCAAGCTGCTTTTTAAAACACATAAATACATTCTAATTCTTTCTCGGTTTTTGAATTTGCCTTCTTACATATTGTCTTGTCTGATACTAGAAAGCGCTTTTATGTCCTAAGCAACAGAAAGTGTAAAGAAGAAATAAATGCTGTTTGTCCTTTAAGTGGCTGCTCCTAAGTTCTCCTGCACTTAGCCTGCCGTCCATATGGAAGTACTGGCAGTGTCATTCTGGCCGTTTCAGCCTTCCACGCCTTGGTGTTTCAGACACTGCAGGCTGCACTGATGTCTGGGGAAAGATAGATGTCTGTTAATTTTCCAGATGTCCTATCTCTCCAACTGCACTTATATCCGTGTCTGGAAATGTTTAAATTAATGGCTGCATTTTTTCTTCCTACTCCTTTCTGTATATCTCCGAATCCTGGATTTCTGTCCACAGACAGTTCATATCTTTCTTGATCTTCATCACAGTACTAGGAATTCTTCCTCCTGCTATCTATCATAACATTTTTCAAATGTCATTTGTTTTCAAGAGGTAGTTTTCCCCCACGGATGAAGAAGGAATTTTAACCAATGTACCAATAGTTCCACCTAGTGGCCAACGTGAAGAACACAGTTTTTTCACCTCGAAAACTGAAAATAACAAGTTTGGGGGACAGCCGGGGATGAGATGTTTGGCTGGCATCACCAACTCAACGGATATGAGTTTGAGCAAACTCTGGGAGATAGTGAAGGACAGGGGAGCCAGGCGTGCTGCAGTCCATGGGGTCTAAAAGAACCGGATACGACTTAGCCACTGGACCACAGCAATCATTCAGTGGCTTGGCAAATATTTCTTGAGTACTTTCAAAGAGCTTCACTCAGTGAACAACACATCATGAATACGATAGTCTCTTTTAGAAGTATCAAGATTATTCACTGAAAAATCACTGTAATATACTTATTGAAATATATGGCTATATATGTCATCTTTAATAAGCGTATTTTTGGAACAATTTTACATTTGCAAACACTTAGCACAACTGAGCGACTTGACTTTCACTTTTTACTTTCATGCACTGGAGAAGCAAATGGCACCCCACTCCAGTGTTCTTGCCTGGAGAATCCCAGGGACGGAGGAGCCTGGTGGGCTGCCATCTATGGGGTCGCACAGAGTCGGACCCGACTGAAGTGACTTAGCAGCAGCAGCAGCAAAGTAATGCAAGAGTTCCTGTATACACCTCACCCAGCCTCCTCTCAGGTGGACATTTTACTAGTGCTTGACGCCTTTGTCAGCGCTAAGAGACTAACTTCGGTACATCACTGCTCTTGTCCAGCCGCTCATCTTTCACCGGATCGCATCGTCAGAGTCCACTCTGCCGCACTGTTTGCAGCTGCGGAGTCACTAAGCCGGGTCCGGTTCTTTGTGACCCCAAGGGCTGCAGCGCGCCAGGCTTCCCTGTCCTTTACTATCTCCTGGAGGCTGCTGCCATCTTAGGGAACACATTCTCAGGTTCCAAGGATTAGGACCCAGACACCTTTGTCAGGGGAGGGGCACTGTTCTGTGGTCCTCAATGGGGGTTTAGAAACCGCCTGAGTTCTCTTCATCCATACGATGGAAACGGAAATCTGACTGTGGATAAGACTCACGATCTTTCGGATTAACATGATCTACCCAGCTGCAAAAGAAACTCAGCGGAGCGGCCTATGCAGACTTGGCCCGTCACTCACATGCTACTGGTAGACAGTTTGGAGGAAAGAGCACTAAGTCTGGGTTGTCAGTTGTGCTGCTGTGTGCGCTCAGTCCTGTCTGACTCTTTGCAACCCCGTGGACTGCACCCCGTGGACTGCTCAGTCATGACTGACTCTTTGCAACCCCATGGGACTTCCCAGGCAGGAATACTGGAGTGGGTAGCCATTTCCTTCACCAGGGGATATTCCCCACCCAGGGATCCATGAAACCCAGGTCTCCTGCATTAGAGGGCGCTCTTTCCTGTCTGAGCCACCACGTGGGCATTAAGTCTCAAAACTGACAACCAGCTGAGGAAGCTTGTCCACTCTCCCATCCAAACATCTCTTAAATGGAGTGATGTCTCTGTTTTTGCAAAGCTACTCTCTACTCTCTTCGTGACCATTGCAACAACCTCTCTCCACGTGTTCCTGGGTCCACTTTTGCTTCCATTCATCAATTCTCAAGAAAACCAGATGGTGTGATCTTTGCTTATGCAAGGGGAAAAAAAAATTCTTCCTGAAGAGCTCCCTCTTGACCATAAAGAATAAAATCCTTATCACGGCCTACGGGGCTTCCCTGGTCTATTCACCAACAACACAACTAGTGTCTTTTCTAGAAATGACTACAAACATCGTGACCTAAAACAGCAAAAATGGATTAGCTTATACTTCTTTAGACTTCCCTGGTGGCTCAGACGGAAAGCGTCTGCCTACAATGCGGGAGACCCGGGTTCAATCCCTGGGTCGGGAAGATCTCCTGGAGAAGGAAATGGTAACCCTCTCTAGTATTCTTGCCTGGAAAATCCCACGGACCGAGAAGCCTGGTAGGCTACAGGCCATGGGGTCGCGAGGAGTCGGACACCACTGAGAGACTTCACTTTCACTTTTCACTTCTTTAAGTCAGAATCCCAGCACAGGTCGCACAGTGCTTAAATCCACAGCGCTCCACATACACAATGGAATACTAACCATAAAAAGGACCGACATTGGATCATTTATCCCGACGCGGAAGGACCTAGAGTCGATCCCACAGAGCGAAGTTAGTCGCAGAGAGAGAGAGAAACAAATACCGGATCTCAGTGCATATATGTGGGGTTTAGAGAAGCGGTACTGATGAGCCCATCTCTAAGAATACAGACGCAGATGCAGAGGAGGGGTGTGTGGACGTGGGGGTTGGCGGCACCGGGGTCGGGATGGACGCCCGCACATCACCGAGTGTGCGGCAGCTGCGGGAGCTGCTTGCAG
>SJYV01021580.1:0-11071 GCA_006410875.1 Neotragus pygmaeus | reverse complement strand
CCTGCTCTCAATCCAGTTATCTACACCTTGAGGAACAAGGAAGTGAAGGAAGCCTTTCAAAGACTAACACTATGGAGCACTCACAGACAAATGACTTAACCCTGTTTATTACCAAACTATTTAGAAATCATGCATCTGCCAGAAGTATTTTCTGGATGTTTTCCTCCTCCAAATTTCTGGATTCCAGAATAACCTGATATCCTGGAAGAGAGATGGAAGAAATCTCTCTACCAAACTTGTGTGACATTTTATTCCAGAGCTTCACAGCCGCTCCTCCATATGTGATAGTTTAAAGAATCTATTCTTCATATATCATGAGAGAAATATCAGTACTGACTCTTGGTTTAGTACAATGAGGAGAGGCCCCAAAGCAGAAACATCAAAAATGCCTTTTGTTTTATGTATGGAAGGAAAAAGGTGTGAATAGATCTCGAATTTAAGTAACAGAAAGTTGTGGACACCAATGAGATGCTTTCCATTGCATGACTGCTTCTAGGAGACATGCCCCACACAGCTCTCTCATGTTAAGACTACTTGATGTCTCTTTCAAGGCCCAACCTGTTTCTGGTTAAGTACCAGAAATCTTCAGTAGTTAGTACCTCCAAAATGATAAAACCTTGATATCACATTTATTACTCTATGCTTCTCAGATATTAAAGCATTTTTAAAGCATTAAATTTAATATTATATTTGCTGCATAATGTTTTAAATATGTGACATGAGTGCAGTGGCGCTTTGTTTACTCATTAAGCCATTTCAGAAGCGGCCAAAGCTGAAGTAAAGAGGCACTTTCAGTTCTAAATAAGACAGCAAATGAGTCAAAAATAATTGCATTTACTAAAAACATAGAAAATCACCCCCAGACACCTCCATGTATCCACCCTTATGTGTGGCAGACTAAGGAGGGTGAAGCAAGTTGGAAATGTTGCACTTACAAAACTGTGGGTTCTCAAGAAAATTTTCCTTCTATCTCTCTCAGTAGATAGGAAGGGAGAGCTGCAAGCATATGAAATTATATTCAGGGCGGGAGGGTGTTAAGAGCGCCTCAAAGAGAATTATTGTAGAAACTGGAAGGTCTATTAAAAGGAGAAACTGGATAAAAGTCTCCACTCCGAAGCTTGCTGAGATGAAGCATCTGAGAGGAGCTTCAGATGACTAAATGTCAAAGACAGACTACTTTGGTGGTATCCCCTGGAGCTTGGGTGGCAGGGGTGTGGATATAGGAACATAAATGTGAGGGCTGCTTCACATACAGTTACTTCTATCCTTTCTACAAGGATAGAAGGATAGGTTCACTGTAGGAATCTCTAAAAAGCAGAGTTAGAAACAAATAAGAATATTCGACAAAATAATCAACTTAGGTATAAATTTACAAAATATGCTAATATCTTTATAAGGAAAACTACAAAGCTTTGATGGAAGATATCAAAGAACCATAAAAATGGAAACCTAACAGCTTTGTACATCAACAATTGAACCACATTGTATTTTACATCCTATAACTGCTTGGACCTCAGCCAGTAAGGAAATTTGCCCTTTTCTTCTCTCTCATTCCTAACTTACCAATTCAGCAGACCACACAGGGTCTAGAATCTGTTATGTATTGGCTGAGTTCTGAATTTAAAATATTATAAACTTTTTCAAATTCACTATATTTCAATCATTTTAAAAATCTGCAAGTTATAGTAACTGACAGAGCTAGTTCAGGGAAACAAAAGGGAGAATCAAAAGAGCAAAATTAAACAGTTACTGGAAAAAGTAAAGCCATTTCATAGTTGTATTCCTAAAGAATTGAGCATTCTGTTACAAATATTTGATTTTTTTACATGAAAGCCAGTGACGCACATAGCATTATGTTATATGTTATATCCAGGGTATATGTTATACCCTGGCTTATGTATAAATTTGAATGGAATTATCTATCATCTCATTATTTTCCAAGTATGAAAACTTAGCAAAAATATGGAGCATCTTATTAATGGCAAACTAGTAATCTCCTTTATAATTAATATATCAATCTATAAATTCATAAAATATATACACAGAATTTATTCACTTTATGTTCAGAGGTCTTCTTTCACTACTACTTTGAAAATTCCAGTTATATTAATAGGAAAGCTTCTAATCCATACTAGAAATATTGAAGTCAAATTTTACTTCTTAAAAGATGTTTGCATTCTGAGAGCACATATAAGGAAACATCAGTACTGGAAGAAGCTGCCACTTCACAGCAATGGGAAAACAGAGGAAGAACAAGTATTAGACATATTTGAAGTGTGTCTTTTTGGTAAAAGTTTATTAGCAAAAAGTCTCCTGTAAAGCTTTTGAAGACAGTTATTTTTAAGCCTATTTTGTCCTGAAAAAATCCATATCCAATAAATGATCAATAAGAACACAAAGAAAAACTTCTGAAGCTGGCTGATAATATGTAGTCTCTAATATTATATATGGTCCAATGGCATTTAAAATATGTCTTTGTCTCATCTTAATTTCAATGCATTAACCACTGACACCACACAGAACCAATTTGAAATCAAGTTTTTTAGTTGGTATCTCGCTCAGAAATTCAAGGTATCTCAACTGGACGTGCCCAAAGCAAACTTATGAGTGAACCTACCCTGAAAAATATGTCAAAATTTTCCATTCTATATCTTAGCACAAACTACTACACCATCCATTCTGTATGGAAAACAGGAGTCTTATGATTGTCTTTGTAACACAGCTCTCTTTGTCATTATATTCAATCTGTCAAAAATAATGGCAATCACACACAGGAAACATATGAAAATCCTTCATTTCTCCTTATTTTTCCTGGCATAGTCCAAACTGTCATCATTTTGACCTTTAATTGACCTTTCTGGTGGCTCAGTGGTAAAGAATCTGCCCGCCAAGATGAGGATTCATTCCCTGGGTCAGGAAGATTCCCTAGAGAAGGGCATGGCAACCCACTCCAGTATTTTTGCCTGGGAAATCATGGACAGAGAAGCCTGGAAGGCTATAGTCCATGGGATTGCAAAAGTCAAGGCAACATCTTAGCGACTGAACAACACATCCACTAGGAAGGACTGACCTTATTCAGTATGTTCCAAACTACAGTCATGGTGATAGTTGCAAATTAAAAATTTCAGTAAACCATAACCAAGTCTGAGTGCATACAGTAGGCTCATAACTTTTAGAATAGAGACTAACATGAAGAACATAGCCAAAAAAGATCCAGCTCCTTTTTGCTCTCACAGACCTCATCTAGCTTCATGCTCTCTCTGTTCTAATTTCAGTGACTCTCTTTCAGTTTCTTGAATATCATCTCACCATGCAGACAATGCACATGTTGCTTTGTCTCCCTAGAATCTCCCTCTCCAATAACTGTGTTGTTATAACTATTCTCTTCATCTAATTAATGCAAGTTCTTCAAGTCTCAAATCAATAACCACTTATTTATGAAATCTTTATCTCCATAACTACATATTTTCTTCCTATTACATATTTCATGACACTGTTTAACTTTCTTTGAGTGTCAAGTTTTCTTTCCATATTTATGGTGCTTCATATTTCTTTTATTATTAACTCATTTGAGATATTCAAATTTATATTCCTTCTCCAAACTGCTTGATATTACAGACCTTCTTCTTTTCAAATATTTTTATATAGTTAGACAACTAACCATTCTGAAAATGTACTATAGATTTTCACTCTGAGCTACCTCTCCTTAAAAGAGAATAAATAATAATAATTAGATCAAATATACATTTGGCACCTAATCTATGCCAGGCATTGTCCTGAGTGCTTTACAAAGTATACCTCCCTTATACCTCACAACACTACAATTGAGGCATTATTTATATTAAAAAAATGAAAAAAGTGAGGCACAGAGAATTTAAGAAACTTGCCAGTGGTAACTAACAGCATTTGTAAATGATAAATTCATTATCTTAAATATTATATTACTATATACTTTAATTTATCTATTTTTAATAGAAGGATAATTGCTTTACAGAATTTTGTTGTTTTCTGTCAAACCTCAACATGAATCAGCTATAGGTATACATATGTCCCCTCTCTCTTGATATGTTTTTTCTTCAAATTACACACTTCTATTCAGCATAACATTTAAATTTAGAGGTGCCTGAATGATGCAGCAATCACTTCCTGCTTGTTGCAGATATGAAAAAAAATTATTCATAGAACATGCTCAAATATTTTAGTCAATTGTTCATAGGACATTCCCCACATTATCTTAACCAGATGTAGCAATGGGACCTGCAAGTATACTGGCAGAGTTCATAACTTGTTCTCAGAAAAATCTAAATACTTAAGACCTGGTCCCAAATATGAGCTTTTTGTTGATAAGGAAACATAGGATTTAGGAGGTTTAAACTTGAAGAATGAACTGGATAGAGTGAAAATTTTTCTTTAGCATAAAAGGGAGTAAATGAAGAGGTTGAAGAAAACATCTAGATATGGATTGTTAATTCAGTCATATGGTATCCCCAAATCAACTGAGTCAATTTATATTTATAATTTCAAAAATTTGATAGGAAATTAAACATGTATAAAATAGTCTGTGTATTTTCATGACAGTCCACCAACCATGGGCTCAGTTCAGTTGCTCAGTCGTGTACTACTCTATGATACCCCTTGGACTGCTGCAAGCCAGGCTTCCATGTCCATCACCAACAACCAAAGCTTGCTCAAACTCATGACTATTGAGTCAGTGATGCCACCCAACCATTTCATTCTCTGTCGTCCCCTTCTCCTCCTACCTTCAATCTTTCCCAGCATCAGGGTCTTTTCAAAGGAGTCAGTTCTTTGCATCAGGTGGCCAAAGTATTGGAGTTTCAGCTTCAGCATCAATCCTTCCAATGAATATTCAGGACTGGTTTCCTTTAGGACTGACTGGTTGGGTCTCCTTGCAGTCCAAGGGACTCTCACAAGTCTTCTCCAACACCACAGTTCAAAAGTATCAACTCTTCAGTGCTCAGCTTTCTTTATAGTTCAACTCTCACATCCATACATGGTTACTGGAAAAATCATAGCTTCGACTAGATGGACCTTTGTTGGCAAAGTAATGTCTCTGTTTTTTAATATGCTATCTAGGTTGGTCAAAGCTTTTCTTCCAAGGAGCAAGCGTCTTTTAATTTCATGGCTGCAGNGGACAGGGAGGCCTGGTGTGCTGCAGTCCATGGGGTCACAAAGAGTCAGACATGATTGAGTGACTGAACTGAACAGAAGAGCAAAAGGGTATTTCAAGAGAGATTAAACAAACTTGCCCAAGGTTACAGGGTGAAGGGCACGGGATGGACTCCAATCCAGTTTGGTCAGAATCTTGCCTCCTCCGCCTCCCCTCATGTCCAGAGGCCTCTGATACATTCAAGACTTGATGTCACAGCCAGCTAGACCCCAATGCCTGGGAGAAAAGCTTGCTGACACTGAGAAGGATATCAAAGCTGCAGTTTTGAATCACCCTTTGGAGCACACACACATTCAGGCATTTCCTGGCTGTAAAGCCTGTGGTGGAAAAGGCAACTTTAGAAGATATTCCAGGGACAAACCTCAAGCTCATTTCTCAACTCCTCAAGAGGCCCAGAGCCTGCTCTGCGGCTGACAGAGGAACTGTCTCCTGCTCACTGCCCCTGATGTAATGAGCACCGTGGAAGAGGGCTCGACTGGGATGCTAAACAGCCGTAAATGACATTGTCACCAGCCTTCATAAGGCACAGTGACTCACAGCTCTAATTAAAACGCTGAGGGAAAAATGTAAAGAAAGGCTGCCATGGAAAAACAGTGACATTCTGCTAAACTGCAGGATTATTTTCTTCCAGGAAAAGAGGTGCTTATGGGTGTNAAATGACATTGTCACCAGCCTTCATAAGGCACAGTGACTCACAGCTCTAATTAAAACGCTGAGGGAAAAATGTAAAGAAAGGCTGCCATGGAAAAACAGTGACATTCTGCTAAACTGCAGGATTATTTTCTTCCAGGAAAAGAGGTGCTTATGGGTGTGTGTGTGTGTGTGCATGCATGCATGTGTGTGTACGTGTGTGTGTGCATATGTCTTAATGGGTGTGTGGGGGAAGGGGGGTTGGAGGTGGGGAGGCTGAATATTATTCTCTTAAGAAACTTGGGTAATTTTAATACAGAACAAAGTCTAACCAAAGCTATTCTTGCCACCCAACTTTTTATTTTGAAATATTTAAATACAGAAAATTTAAAAGGATAATGCAATAATATCTATAAGCTTTCCAACTATATTCAACAGTTATTAGCATTTGCCATATTTGCCCTGCCTATTGTATCTATCATCTACCTATCGATCCACCCATCCGTTCATCCATCATCTCTTTGGCTCTACCTACCTACCTATCTATCCATCCATTCATCTGCCTATCCACCTCTCTTCCTACCCATGTATCTATATCAGTTATCTCCCATCTCTCTCTATCATCTTTGCACTGAACCATTTGAAAATAATTTGCAGATGTCATGATGCCTCAGCTCTAAATTCTTACATATGCACATCCTAGACAAAACTCACAGCACCATCATTACACCTAAAGATACTTGCAAATTTCACCAAATATTCAGCTAAAGTCACGTTTTAAATAATGGCAACCAAAGTAGTAAGTCCAATAGCTACTGCTCAGGAGAGAATAGGCAATCTACTGCACAGAAACAGGCTGTCAGGAGTTTCTTAAACGGGAAGGTTTTTGGCTTCATGGCTGGGTGCCGTCATCACGGTTTCAAGGTGAAATGCACAGGACACGATGCTTGACTGAGATGCCAGTTCAGAACTGGACAAGAAACCCAGTGTGATTACATGATATTATTTTTAAAAAGAGGCCCCCTCCTAACGAAATCATCACCTGGCTTCATTCGATGCAACCTCCGCTTTTAACAAAATGTGGCTTCCAATGCCCTCCTGCTATTTCTGTAAAGCAAATGAACTCTTAAAAGCCCAGTGAGGTAGCACTGATAGGGAGATTCAGAAAGAAATATTGTAATTTCTGAAGGCAAGTCTTGAAGAAGATACCCCCAAGAAACCCTGGACATTGAAGGCAGTAGTTAAGGAAACAACCTTTATCTATAAGTAAAAGTTGTGCATATTTTTTCAAAAAAAANAGAAATATTGTAATTTCTGAAGGCAAGTCTTGAAGAAGATACCCCCAAGAAACCCTGGACATTGAAGGCAGTAGTTAAGGAAACAACCTTTATCTATAAGTAAAAGTTGTGCATATTTTTTCAAAAAAAACCACAAAAATAGCAAGCCTCCAAATTCAATCAGTCTCATCCTTTTAGAACACACATTGTGAGAAATCAAGGGATTTCAGTTCAGTGATGACCATGATATTAGGAGAGAAATGACAAATGAAGGTCTTTGCAGCTAAGACTTATCTTAATAAACTAGCACGGACATATTATTGACTCTTTCCATTACCTGAATTCTGGTACATGAATATAATTGGTTTTCATTTGCCTTATTGCTTATTTCTCAACTGCTTCAGAAATCAAAGAGAAAAGCCTGCCCAAAGTATGTCAGTGGCTATCGAATACCATTTTGATTTATCCCTGTGGGTTACATTTTTATGCTTAAAATTCCTGGAATGAAATACAGCACAATGAAATCCACACGGCTATTTTCATGACCAAATAGGAAGGATTGCTTCTATCGCCTGCCCTGTTGCAGTCCAGTTACTGGCAAGTGGATCCCTTTCTTGGGCTTCAGGAACTGCTTGGGGGCACAGATGGTGTCTTCCACTTCTTTTTGCCCCAGCCTGTCCTGTAGGTTCTGGCTTGGAGCTGGGAGCTCAGAGTTTGCTTCTCAGATGAAGGAGCTGCTGCCTCGACCCGTGTTCATGACAAGAAATCCTTTAAGGGAGAAAGAGTGTCTGCTCAACAATATCTAAAGTCAGACAATCTTTCTGAGTTCACAAGCTCCTTTCCTCATTCTTACCTGCAGCTGGGTCCCAGACAGACTCACGTCTGCAATCCCCCATGGGGGCAAGTTAGCTGTCGGGCTTGGAATAAAGAAGAGAGTCCTGAGTATTAATGTTGGTGGGCACAGTTCCCAGCAGCAGCACTTTCTAGGACACCCCTGAAAATCAGGGGAATTTCTTTAGCCCATGCAGAAGCATATTGCATGGCCAAAGAAAAGGTTTATGTTTTCCAGGGATCCCGTTTGAGAAGAGGTGATCTGATGAACATACAAACAAGAGGTGGGGAAAAAGAAGACACTTCCCAAGCTGCAAATGGAGACTATGCCTCTGCAAAGGGCATCTGCTTTCAATCCTAACAGAACCATTCTTTTTTAAGGAACTGTCAGCAGAAATTACAAATGCCACTGATGGACAAGAATGTTTTTCTCGGGTGAGGCACAGAACGTAAGGTGGAAAAGATTTTGGGAGGAAGTTAGTCCAGGGTTCATACATGGAAATATCTCAAAGCAGGCAAGTAATATAAACAGTATTTAATGATAGGGGTCTGTGACCCAAAGGCAAGAAAAATGACCAAACCAAAGTAAAATGCAAACCATGTGCCAGCCAGATAGAATGTATTTGCACATTTCTGAATGGAGTTGCCCTTGAATTCCAGCTCCTTCATTTCACAGATGAGAAAACTGGGGCTGAGGGAGGGGAGGGGAAGGGCCCACATCAGCTAGCTAACTAAAATATCTCTCTTTTTTGCATTTCTTTTCTTTGATCATTAATTCAGCTCTGATGCTCTCTGTCCCCTTTCAAGAATTGCATTTATACCACCTCCCTGAATCCTTCCAACAACCCCATGCAGTCGTTATAACCTCTTTTTACTGATGACAGGCCTGAGGTTCAGAGAGGTTAACTCACTCACCCCGAGTCACAGAATCCACAAGTGCCTGAGCCTGGCATCAGACGCTTTCCCAGATGACATCCTCATTTGATTTTCCTCTGCCTTTCGACCTGGCTGCACTTGACCCAGTTTGGTATCGGAGACCCTTCCACTGAGCGGGTGCTACCCATCAGACAGCTACCAGTTCTGAGGTCACCTCCTCTGTGAAGCCTTCCTTGATACCTCCAGTCACCTGTCCCTAGCGCTGCAGCATTTCACCTCTTGTCAAAACTTTGAGCTTGGTATAGGGCTGGTCTGGTGCCCACTACCCAATCTGACTGCAGGCTGTGTCAGAGCAGGGCTCGCACCACCTTAATCCAAGCACCTGCCCTTGGGGCCGGACTCTGGGTCTGCCATTTAGCACTCACCATTACACATTTGACAAATGTGCTGACATCTGCCGCAGAACCACACAGAACTGCTGCTCATCTCTGGCTGATCATTGCTAAACACAGCTATGCCAAGATCCACGTCCGCTGCACCCTGTCGGCTACACTTGCACTGGGGTCTGAGGGGCGTTTTCTGTTGAGAGATCCTTTTCATTTGGTAGATTCACATGGACTCAATTATCCAGCATTGCAGGACCCTGCTCACCATTCTCCGTCCCTAGGAACAGGCATGTAAGCGGCATAAAGGGACGCAGGACTTGCAAAGCTGGGGTGGGGGCTGACTTGGCTGCTGAAATGAGCCCAAATCAATGGCTTTGGTGAAATCAATGATAGGTAGGTAATAGGTTTATTAGCTCTTGTGATTACCTGGTTCTTAAAGTCATACCCATTAGCTCACTTTAAAAAAGGAATTTGCTCTTTGAAAGGACAGATGGATCAACCGAAGGGGCTAATAATGTCCAACATTAGACAAGGACTTGGGGCTTTGTGCACAAGGTCAAGGTGGCCGGGCTCACGCTCAGTCTTTCCTGAACAGTTTATCCAACCTATGATGACACTCGGGAAAGAGATGGGATTACATTTCCTTTCAGTACTGAATCTGTAGGGCTTCTTTGCACTGAAGTGAATGTGGCGTTATCACAAACAAGCACTGGGCAAAGAGCCAAGACGCTGAGGTCCTACCCTAGCTTTGTCAATTCTGTGCTGTGTGACTTTCAGTAAGTCATGTACCTCCTCTGGGCTTTGGATTCTTCATCTGTAAAATAAGGGTACTGGACAAGAGCTGAGGGCACTGGACCCTCATGGAGAAGTCTTGTTAAGGATACAGAAACAGCATGTCTCCCCTGGGGATACTGATTAAGGAGCTCTGGGGTGGGACCTGGCATCAGTTCCTTGGTGGATTCTGACGCTGATGGTCGGCTGGGCTGATGTTTGGCATCTACCGGATTAGATATGCCCAATGCCATCCTGTATTAGAATGAGGAAAATGGTCACATTTATGGCTGTTGCAGGCTTCATGTTGGTAACTATGTAAACCCACACTGACCAGTGGTGGGAAGAATGCCTGGCCAGGTGAAAATCACTCCCGGAATGATGCCAGATTCAACTTCTGAGTGTTCTGGTTTCTAATAGGAAAAAGCGCCAGTTCTAGGGGTCATGATTGTTGCCTGCAGCTCTCAACCACATTCCAAGGCTCATGACGGCACGTACAGACCCAGGAACCTGAGTGCCAGGCAACATAAGCCGTCTTGTCATGAAGACACCTCAGAACATACACTGAAAAAGCCAGCACCGCTAGACCCAGGTGGGCTCACAACACGTGGATGAACTGCACCCCAAGTCTCCCTGTGTGCTAGGAAATCAGCAGCCCCCCACCAGTGGGTGGGAAAGTTTTTGGATAACTGCCTGGGTGGTACCTTGGACAGCTCCCTGTGGCTCAGATGCGGAGACCCTCAGACAGCAGCCTACCCCACCACACAATTCCTAGCCTCTCATTCTTTCTAGTGAGGTCCTACCCCAGGGAAGATAGAGCCTTTGGGGAATGGGGAGGGTCGAGGAGGTGGCGGGGTGGAGCTGGCTTTGGTCATTTGGGGAAAATGAAGAAGAGGCAGGAAGAACAAGCAAACAGCAGGCTGATCTAGAAAAAACATCAACACCACGGGCTCCAAACGGTGCCACAGACTTCCCTCTTGGGTTCTTCTATTATCACCAATCTTGGCATCAAACCATTGTTTCCAGAACACTTGTCACATACCTTTTCACAAAATCTTCAGAACAAGAAGCCCTTGTGGAAGTTATTGTTTTATTTTACAGATAATGGAACT
>SJYV01021577.1:0-10302 GCA_006410875.1 Neotragus pygmaeus | reverse complement strand
ACTGACTCATTTGAAAAGACCCTGATGCTGGAAAAGATTGAGGGCAGGAGGAGAAGGGGACGACAGAGGTTGAGATAGTTGCATGGCATCACCGACTCAATGGACGTGAGTTTAGGTTGACTCTGGGATTGGTGAAGGACAGGGAGGCCTGGCTTGCTGCAGTCCATGGGGTTGTAAAACGTCAGACACAACTGAGCAACTGTACTGAACAGAACTGAACAGACATAAAAGGAGAAATTGACAGTAATTTAATACTAGTAGAAGACTTTAACACCCCACTCACACCAATGGACAGATCATCAAAACAAAAAATTAATAAGGAAAGACAAGTCTTAAATGTATATTAGATAAGATGGATCTCATTGATATCGTCAGGACATTCCATCCAAATGCAGAATACACCTTCTTTTCAGTGCACATGGAACATTCTCCAGGATAGACTACATCTTGGGTCACAAATCAAATCTCAGTAAATTTAAGAAAATCTTAAATCTTCTCCAACCACAGTGCTATGAGACTAGACATCAATTACAATACAAAGAGTGTAAGAAACACAAACACATGGAGATTAAACAACGTGTTTCTAAATAACCAACAGGTTACTGAAGAAATCAAAAGGGAAATCAAAACATTTCTGGAAACAAATGACAATGAAAACATGACAACTCAAAACCTATAGGGCACAGCAAAATCAGTTCTAAAAGGGAAGTTTATAGAAGTACAATCTTACTCAAGAAACAAGAAAAACATCAAATAGACCANTATTTTTTAATTTTTGGGGCTGTTCTGGGCATCTCCTGCTGTGTGCGGGCTTTCTCTACTTGCTGCATGCCATGCAGGCTTTCTTTAGTTGTGCTGCGTGGGCTTCTCTTGTTACACAGCATGGGCTCTAGGCACGTGGGCTTCAGTAACTAAAGCTCCTGAGCTCTAGAGGGTGGGCTCAGTAGTTGGGGCACACAGGCTTGGTGGCCCTATGGCATGTGGAATCTTCCTGGACCAGGCATCAAATCTGTGTCCNGCTTCTCTTGTTACACAGCATGGGCTCTAGGCACGTGGGCTTCAGTAACTAAAGCTCCTGAGCTCTAGAGGGTGGGCTCAGTAGTTGGGGCACACAGGCTTGGTGGCCCTATGGCATGTGGAATCTTCCTGGACCAGGCATCAAATCTGTGTCCCCACCATTGGAGGGTGGATTTTTAACCACTGGACCACCAGGGAGGTCTGAAATTAAACTGTATTATTCAACTTGATTGGCTGACCCTTGAGGTGAGATTTTAGCACCATGTTGTCAGACGAAAGAAGCTTAGTTGGTTGGGAGTGGTCAGAGGTGAGAGAAAAGCTATCCAGAATTAAGGTATAGCCTGAGTGAAAGCTTCTTAAGTTGATCGTTCAACTGCAACAATATCTTTTGCTGCAAAGTACTTGGTTTGGAATCATATGGATAATCAATGAAATCCTCCTCATGAAGAGAGCTGCCTAGCTTAAGAGGAGAAACAGTCTTCAGAGAACTCAGGATCCTGCTGTAGAGCTTTGGTAGACCAGGCAAGACCTGGGGCCCTTTACTGAACTCCTTTATTCCTTGCCAGAGAGTGATCACCCTCCCTCTCCTCTCCCTCACCCTCAAAGCCAAAGAAAATATCTGTGTTTGGAAAGTTTATGTCCTGCATACACAGCAGGCCTACTACAGGCAAGCTAAGTTGCTAGCAGCTGATTTTCTACAGGCAAGCCTCTTTCTTAGCAGGAGGGAATCTGGATAAAGGAGCAGTGGAGACTTTTTCCTCTAAAGCAATATATAAATACTCTCTACAGTGTCTTTGGCAAGCATTCTTTGGTAATTCATTTTCTGCTTAAACCTGTCTGGCGTGAGGTAGCTCTTGCTTCCTTCCAAAATAGACTCATCTATCACTACACTGTACCAATTACAAGAAAGTCCTACGTTATGTGGAGGTGAACCAACACCCCTCTCATGCCTCCCATTCATTCTACCTAATTCTGTGCTCTGAGGTTACCCACAGTATGTCCACTCTTCTTCCACAAGATGGCCTTCTAGAGATTTGTAAACAACCACTGTCAAGGTACACAAGAGCATACACTCAGTATATTTTACTATTATTATTGTCATCATGTATACACTATTTTCTTCTTGTATGTTAAACATCCTACACAGACTTTCAACCATTCTTTAAAAATCTCACTTTTCTACTTGTTCTCATTGGACAAGCAAATAAATAAAATAAAACTTATTGATGTCCCTCTTCTCATGCTTAGAACTGAGCAGTTACTCCAGCTGAGGTTTGACCAACATAGAATAAAGATGGTACTGTGATTTCCTTTGTTCTAGACACTGTAATTCTATTCATTTACCTTAAGGTGATATTTGCATTTTGGAAGCCACATCATACTGTTTGTTGGATCCCTTTTGATCTTTTACATGTGAGCTATGTTTCAACCTGATGTCATATATCACATTTCTATAATAGCTATTTCTTGACAGCTGAAGCATAGGAGTTTGCATCTATCTCTATTGGATTTTATCTTTTAAAACATGAATTTTTTGGCATATTCTTCAGGTAGTTATTTTGCTCCATTCCCTTGGTGCCAGAATTCTGGTCCTGCTGTTACGTTGATTATTTTTTCCAGATCCATTTTCTCTTTTAGGGTTTCTTTCTGGCCTTGGAATCCAGTTTAACATTTGTTTGAGATGTTTGAAAAGTCACCCAGTTAAGTAGATTACTATAGTATAGTAATAAAAGTGGAACTTAGTTGCTAGTTATTAACAGAGTTTCCTGAATGATCATCCTATATGCTCTCACTTTTCTTTTCCATTATAGTTTATTACAGTATCTTGAGTATAATTTCCCATGCTATACAGTAGGACCTTGTTGTTTATTCATTCTATATATAAAAGCTTGCATCCGTTAACCCCAAACTCCTAATCCATCCTTCCCCCACTCCCTCTTCCCCTTAGCAACAGCAAATCTGTCTATATACTCTCTCTTAAATTCAGTATCATAGATTGCTAAGAGTTTAATTTGTAGTATTTTGTCCCATGCATGAGGGACTATATAAACCTATTTCTAATCTATAGTAGCTATGATGTCCTATATATTTAATACATTGTGCCTTTGAACTGTGATTTGAAATGAAAGAAACAGGGATGATTCCCTAACAAGCTTTGCCTCACCACATCACTCTTGCCATTTTAACCTTTTAGAGGAGACAGTAAAAGAAGGGAATGCTGAAAATATAAAATAAGAGAAGAGGAAAAGAGGTAGTGAAAGGAAGTGCAGAAACTATTGAGTTGGCCAAAAAGTTCATTCATGTTTTTCTGTAACATCACTTTTTGGCCAATCCAATAAATTAAATCTAGAATACTATATGGCCTGTTTACCAGTCCTATCTCATGTGCTATGTAAAATCATGTCTATACTTCTACTGTCTTTATCACATATTAACAAATCTTTTTTTTTAATAGGTGATATGTGGGGGAGATTTTGGACAAACCTGTACCCTTTGACAGTCCCCTTTGAACACAAACCAAGTATAGATGTTACTGAAAAAATGGAGAATCAGGTAGGGAGAAGACACCTTGAAAACTAAATCCTCAACCTCATTCCTTTTTATGCTACCCTTCTCTTCTTATGTTATAAAGTCATGTAAATGAGAAAATTTTCAAGCTGTTTTAAATTTATTTCTTATGTAGATGTCCTTTCATAGAAAAGTAGTTTACAATGACAGTGACATCTAGTACCTAGAAGAAGTATGGCATTGATCTTGCTGAGAGTAACTAAAAGTGGAGATGACCTGGTTTTCCATTAAGCAATAAGATGTGGAATTGTGAACTTATAATTCTTTCTAAAGTTAGTCAATGCTATGTAGTCAGTAACCTCTATGAATAGGGGAAAAAAAGGATATCTTTAGGGGATTTTTGCATATTAAAAATCATTATTGTTAAAGATACCATAAGAGTCTGCAGTGGTTTGCAAATAAACTTTTTGTTACCATCTTGGAATAATTGTTTTAATTTTCTGTGTTCCCTTCCATTGATGAAAGCATATTATAACTGTAATCATATGTTTTTCTTTATTGAGCTAATACTCTACAATTCTGGGTAGAATTTATAATCATACATCTATTAGCTGTGTAAAATTTTTCCGGATCGTTGCACTGTGATTTACGTTAGTATTTATGCATTGCTTATGAACAGTTTTAAATCTGTAAGCAACTACGCAGTGAACACCTTCACTTGCATAACATATTCCTGAGGTAAGTACACAGCAGAATGAAAACATGAAGCTTCAAGAGCCCCCAAACTCCTGCAGCTGTTCTAGGCCCATTTTGCAATTGAGTAGCAGCAGGGGCTCACATAGCCTGTCTATGGTGTTTTCACACCCACCATCTCTCCTAATGTTATGTTTACAACAAATCTATGGGACTATCAGGGCAGGTATTGTGATAATTTCATGTCGTAGGTGAGGAAACTGAGGCTTGGGTAAATAAATGATTCACTCAAAGTCACAAAGACAGTCAGTCAGTGGCAATTAAGGTTGGAACACAGAAGTTGCAGTCTGGTTTTCTACCCATTCATTCTTTATTCAACAGATATTAACTGTGCTTGCCAGTCTAACTCTTTTGATATATGTTCATATTCCGTAAGAATACCATAGTCACCAATAGCAATATTGTCTGATGTTAAGCCTTTAAAGGTAAAAAAACAATCCATGGTGTCTCTTATACCCAGTTTCATATTTTCAAGGCAGACATGGGAGAAGGAATTAACTTGACTGGTTTTTAAGATCAGAGGAAGTTTTCTGTGTCTCTAAAAAGTGATTCATTAACTATCTACCAATTATACAAATTTAGTTTGACTGATGTATGGGCCTTATCTCCAAAGAAGTCTTGGTCAGCTCCAGGGACACTGGTTCCCAGAAAGATTTGCTGAATGGCAGACACCTTCTGCTGCCCTTCTGCAGTTCCAGAATATTCTGAAAGTTTAGGTTCCTATGCAGACTATGAAGCCAAGGCCCAGCTGCCCATTGGCTGCCGGGTCTCTTGTGGACCTTTTTGACTTTGAAAGCATGTGACTTCATGTTCGCTTCATTGTTTGTGTCTTCCTCTGACCCAGACACTAATAATCCCCAGCCTGATACTGGGGCCTTGTTCACTGAACGAACTCAATCAAGGCTTGTTGTCTTGAGTTGAATAGTTTTTAGCAAAGAAAAGGTCATTACTACTTGTCTTTATACCTGGAGCATAAAGAATAAAGGCAAAAAAATTCATACATAATCGCAGTCTACTCCTGACATTTTAATGCACTTCTTCATTAAAATTATACTATATAAGTGTTTTACATATTTTATCTTCTCACTATTATTTTAAAAAATCATAAAAATTCTTTATAAATCCAATTTATTTAGGTTTTCTATTCCACAAAGGCATCGTTATTTACTTAGCCATTCTGGAGGCTTTTTCCACTTTTCCCTCTGTTAGAAATCATTTTGTAACACTTATACAATTTGTCAAATATTTTAATTGAAAAATAGTAATAAAAATCATTTAAAATGTAATTCTTTGACCTAATTTCTGAAAATTTCCTAGGTTAGTTCCCTAAAGACTGGATTACTGAGACAAAGAGTATAAACATGTGAAAGCTGTCTGTACATGTTGCCAAATTGCCTTTCAGAAAGGTTATGCTTTTGTACATACCCAGCAAAAGGAATGCCGTGATTTTAATGCTACAATTAAATGCTGTTCTATTTTTTCCCCAGTCCTGGGATGCAGAAAGGATATTCAAGGAGGCTGAGAAGTTCTTCGTGTCTATCAGCCTTCCTTACATGACTCAAGGATTCTGGGACAACTCCATGTTGACTGAGCCAGGCGATGGCCGGAAGGTGGTCTGCCACCCCACAGCGTGGGACTTGGGGAAGGGTGATTTCAGGTAGTGATACTGATGTTCACACTGCCAGTACTTGAACAGGAGACAATGGAGGGATGAGGATGAATTTGGATTCTTTGTCTGATTCTCTGAGCACTGAAGAGAGGAGTGAATTTTCCTTGAATAGAGGCTGGGAGTCCAGGAGACCACATCTGGGTTTCCGAGGAAAAGGGGATTGTCATCAGGCCCTGAACTTCACCTTTAGACAATTTACCTCGCCTGAAATAATATTCATTCAGTTTCATGGTCACAAGTATGGTGGTGCCCCCATTAGGAAAGGCTTGGTGCGAAGATTTATGGAAGATAAAATATATGAATCAGACATTAATCCCCCTTCCCCGTTTCTTTCTTCTGAGTGAACTAGGACAGGTGGATAGAAAATGTGGTATGTATCATAGGAGAAACGCAGAGTACTTAAATCGTTTCTTTAGGCTTTGCAGGTCTCTGTTGCAACTACTCGTCTCTGCCCTTGTGGCTTGCAAGCAGCCAGAGACAATACAGAAACAGGTGGTTGGGGCTGTGTCACAGTAAAGTCTAATTTATCACAACAAGTGGCCAGCTGCAGGCCAGAGCTTACTGACTCCAGTACGAGGGTAAGGTTGAAAAATGTGGAAGTGTATATAAGCTTCCTAGCACAGGCTCTTACACACAGTAGACATCAAGTAAGTACCCATTCTTATAATTGTGTCAAAGAGAATAGAGGAAAACCAGAATTAGAAAAAGAGGTCATATTGGGTGTATAAAGGAGATTGAGTTTGTTCCTGAGCAGTGGGAGTCCTTAAAGGGTATTTATCAGGGGGATGGTGTGCTCAGAGTGGTGGGAAAATGACAGCACCGACTGGAATATGACCCCTCCACTCACCTACCTGAAACTGCTCTTGCCAAGTTGAAAAGGACTGGTATCTAATTGCCAAATGCAGTCTTTGGGCCTCGGCAGCATGAGACAGTGTTGGTTGGTTGTCTTTGACGTGTTGTTGTTTTTTTTTTCCACTAGTGTCTGCATTGTCCTCCCTTCTGGACTTCTTTGACTTCTCTCTCTGTCCCCTTGTCCTCTCTCCATCCTGTACATCCTGGGACCTCCTGGGGCTTGTCCTTGGGCCATCACACCCACTCCCCTACTTTGATTCCCAAATGTCAATTTCTAGTCCCCCCTCCTCTTTTTTACTGCTTCTCTGTCCTAGCTGTCCCAAACTACTGGCTGTGTTCCCATTCTTTTCTCAAGCCATCCTCATTGAGCACTTCTATGAAGGTCAGTCTCTTGACCCTTCCTGCCATCTGCCTGGCAAACTGCTGTGCTTTAATCAAGGTCCAGATTGCTCATTGCATCTTGAGTCATGCCATTCCTGGTGCTTCTAGAAGACTAAGCCTGCATTTACTCGTCATTATGGCCAAAGCCATGTCTGCTGATCACTTGTAGAGCACTTGCCTCAGAGTTTTTGTAGTAGAAGACTCTGTCTTCCTTTCTATTAGTCTGTGAGTAGGAGGACAGGATTCAGCCCTGCCCATCACTTTATATTGAGCATCTAGAACAGTTTCTAGAACATGTAAGGTAGGTCCTCAAGATTCATTGGTCAATAAATCTTGGAAATGTGATCCATGCTATAGAAATCCTATATAACTATTATGATGAATAAATGAAATTCAGTGAGGTTCACATTAATCTTGCCCATTTTTGTTCAGGATCAAGATGTGCACGAAGGTCACAATGGATGATTTCCTGACAGCCCATCACGAGATGGGCCACATCCAGTATGACATGGCATATGCTGCACAGCCGTACCTGCTCAGAAATGGAGCTAATGAAGGTTTCCATGAAGCTGTTGGGGAGATCATGTCACTGTCTGCAGCTACACCTCACTATTTGAAAGCGCTTGGTCTTCTGGCACCTGATTTTTATGAAGACAATGGTATGAACATTTTCCTCATGGCTTCTTTTGGGTATTCTTTATTCTGACATTGGCAAAGGTATTTATTGTCATGCAGAGGATTTATTTAATTTTTGCCATATAAAATATAATGTAGTTATGGGTAACTGGGAATTGCTTCTGGTTAAAAAAAACAGTATATACCATAACATGCCAACTCTTGTTTTTGTGTCTTTGAGAAGAGATAACTAAGTGAATGATCTTGGGATTCTAAGAATCATCTAGCAGAAAACTTTTACTTTATTTTACTTGCTGTTGTTGTTTAGTCGCTCAGTCATGTCTGACTCTTTGTGACCCCATGGACTGTTGCCCACCAGGCTCCTCTGTCCATGGAATTTTCTAGGCAAGAATACTGGAGTAGTTTGCTGTTTTCTTCTCCAGAGGATCTTCCCCACCCAGGGACTGAACCTGTGTCTTCTGCATTAGCAGGGAAACCCAGAAGATTTTTAAAAAGACGTTAAAACAGACCTACAGAACTGAAATGGCTTATCCAAGGTCACCTAGCTAATTTAATTAGTGTCAGAGTTCAGATTGAATTTCCCCAGTTCTAGGTAAAAACCTCGGTGATGGAACTGGAAAAGATTCTAAAAATCACTTTGTAGAGGAAGCAAGCTGAAGGCATGAGAGGGAAAATAACTAGCCCAAGGCCAAAAAGCAGCATGGCAGAACCAGAACCAAAAACCTAATATACAACTTTCCCCGTAATATTATAGGAATATTATGGGAGTTCCTAGGGAGCAGGTGGTAGAATATGAAGACTGGAAGAGACTGAAACATTTTTTTAATCTATCTGAAGCATGAATTTGCCCCATAACATCCCCTCAGATCCGGGCCATCATTTGAGGCACCTTTTTCTCTTTGGATGGCCTAGACTTGATGGAACCCAACAAATATTCACAAGATCCAGAGTTTTTGTCTGTGAGGATTCTTCGCTCAGTCGTGTCCGACTCTTTGAGACCCCATGGACTGTAGCCTATCAGGCTCCTCCGTCCATGGGATTTTCCAGGCAAGAGTGCTGGAGTGGATTGCCATTTCCTTCTCCAGGGGATCTTCCCGACCCAGGAATCGAAGCCGGGTCTCCTGCATTACAGGCAGACGCTTTACCGTCTGAGCCACCAGGGAAGCCCTGTAAAAGGACACTTAGAACCAAATATGTTCTTCTTTCCCATGTTTTTCTCTCCCCTCATTTTAGCCATTTGGGACATAAACATCAGCCCTGCTGACTGGTACATTTAGTCAATGAGGTCAAGGTCATAAGCTCCATCTTTGTGTGGACAGTTCACTTTGCCTTGACTTCTGACTCCAGACCTTGATGATCTCGCAAGTGCCTGGGAGTAGGTCACTGTAAAGCCATCATCGTGTCTGAGAAAGTGTAAGCACAGACCCAGTGGGTAATAGACAAGTAGCAGTATCCTCCCAGAAGGGAGCAACAAAGGAAAGGGGTTTCACAGTAACCACACCTGTCGCCTAATTTTAAATGATCATTCTCAAGTCAATTCACAGAAAAGTGTTTTATCATTTTTTAATATTCCTTGACAGCAGGCAAAGATGATTGAATCACTGGTTTGAAAAACCCCTGCTTCTTTTCTTGGCTCTGCTCCTGATCTGTGAANTTTGCCTTGACTTCTGACTCCAGACCTTGATGATCTCGCAAGTGCCTGGGAGTAGGTCACTGTAAAGCCATCATCGTGTCTGAGAAAGTGTAAGCACAGACCCAGTGGGTAATAGACAAGTAGCAGTATCCTCCCAGAAGGGAGCAACAAAGGAAAGGGGTTTCACAGTAACCACACCTGTCGCCTAATTTTAAATGATCATTCTCAAGTCAATTCACAGAAAAGTGTTTTATCATTTTTTAATATTCCTTGACAGCAGGCAAAGATGATTGAATCACTGGTTTGAAAAACCCCTGCTTCTTTTCTTGGCTCTGCTCCTGATCTGTGAATTATATTTGACAAAATAAAGTCCTTCATTCCTTCTTTTCCTCTTTCTTTTTCCCTCTCTTCCTTTCTTCTTCCAAAAGTGTTTACTGAGCACTTACTACGTGTAAATCATTTTTAAAGACACTAGAGAGATACAGTGATAATAGCCCCCTGGTTACATTCCAATAAGCTGCATTTATACAACAGATATGAGCTCCACTGCCTTCTACACCACCGCTGCTGCTGCTGCTGCTAAGTCGCTTCAGTTGTGTCCTACTCTGTGCAACCCCGTGGACAGCAGGCCACCAGGCTCCTCTGTCCACGGGATCCTCTAGGCAAGAATACTGGAGTGGGTTGCCATTTCCTTCTCCATTTATACCACTAATAAAGGATAAATGAAATAATATAATTTGTTAAACCATTTTAAACTCTGGTAAGGAAGATATTTGTAAGGCCAGCCTTACAAATAGCTGTGAAAAGAAGAGAAGCGAAAAGCAAAGGAGAAAAGGAAAGATATACCCATTTG
>SJYV01021574.1:0-13829 GCA_006410875.1 Neotragus pygmaeus | reverse complement strand
AGGAAATGGCAATCCACTCCAGTACTATTGCTTGGAAAATCCCATGGACAGAGGAGCTTGGTAGGCTACGGTCCATTTAGTCACAAAGAGTCGGACACGACTGAGCGACTTCACTCACTCACTCACAGCAATATATGAGTTTCCAGGTGGCTCAGTGGTAAAGAATCTGCCGGCCAGCATAGGAGATGCAAGAGATGTGGGTTTGATCCCTGTATTGGGAAGATCCCCTGGAGTAGGAAATGGCAACCCACTCCAGTATTCTTGCCTGGAAAATTCCATGGATATTGAAGCCTAGGGGGCTATCAGTATTTTTTATTTTAATCACCCCAACAGTTGTGTAGTGGTATCTTATTGTGGTTTTAATCTCCATTTCTCTAACAGGTAATGATTTTAAACAACTTTTCATATGCTTATTTGCCACCTGTATGCCCTCTTTGGTGAAATGTCTGTCCCACTCTTTCACCTATTTTTTAATTGGGTTTGTTTCCTTACTGTTGAGTTTCGAGAGTTCTTTAGATATTCTGAATATAGGCTTTTGTCAAATAAGTGATTTGCAAATATTTTCTGCAGTCTGTATCTTATCTTTTCATTCTCTGAACAAAGTATCTTTCACAGAGCAAAAGTTTTTTAATTTTGATTGTGTCTAACATCAGTTTTATATTTTACGAATCATGCTTTTTGGTGACCCATCTAAGGACTCTTTACCTANAGAATGCGAGGGAAATGAGGCATATTGCAATACAGTTGTCATCAAGATAATAACCATAAATATAAGCATCCATGCCACAACAGAAATGCATTACTGAGTATGAGAAATGTGTACAGAGGAAGCCGCGGAGAGGGTCCACTGCGTGTCACGGCGAGCTGCGCTTCTCCGCGGGAGGACGGCACACTTGGCCCGGCAGACGGCGCCGCTGAGCCGCGGCCTCGCCTCCTCGGCTCCCAGCTCTCCCGACGGGGGCGAGTGTCCCGGCGGCTCGGGGTCCCGCGTCGGGGGCGGGCAGAGCCTGGAGCCAGGGCTGCAGGGACCCGCCGTGGCGGGACGGCGAGGACGCGCAGGAGGCCAGCTTTTACAGCTGAGCCATCTAAATGAACTGATGAACTGTTATTTTTATTTTTCATCTAGATTCCATTACAAAAAAAAAAAGTATTTGTTGTTCCACTCCAGTGAAATGTGAAAGGAAAATCTGAAAAGGAAGAGGAAGCCACGGGAGAGGACAGAAAGCCTCAGTGGTGACCTCCAGAGCGCTTGTAGAGGGAGGGGCGCCGAGGACTGGCTTGTGCCCCAGACTGGGTCCTGCGCTCAGGGCCTGCACCGCCGGCGCCATACCCCTCACCCGGGAGTGTTCCTGTCGTCTCCCTTTTCCATTTTCGTTTGCCTCCCCTCTCCATTCGCCGTCAGGCTCGCGGAGGCCGGCTCTGGGCGCTCATCCTGCCTTTAGGACCCTGGGTGGATCTCTCCTCTTGAGCCTCTTTTCATAGTCATGCTTGACCTGAACGAGTCACTCACAAAACCCTGGGCCTGAGAGAGGGCACCCCTGGTCTGGCCTTGGCAGGAAGGAGTCCCTGGAGAGGAGAAGTTGCAGGTGGGGGTCCAGGAGCAGAGCCAGATGCCCAGGTCATAGTGTCCTCCGGGTGGGGCTGGCCCTGGGCTGCCCTGGAGGCTCCAGGGAGCTCCTGCTGGGTATTCTGAGATGGGACCGGGAGTTCCCGGTGCCCCTGGGCTGTGTCCATTTAAACGTAAGGACTTCTGACTTCTTAAAGTACCAGCCACACCTCTGCAGTGACCATCCTTCACCCATCAACCGAACTTCACTTCCTCAAAGCCTCGCCCCACCATAGACACAGGCCTGGGGGGGTCTCTCTGCTCTCACCTCCTCGAGTCAACAACAGGGGAGAAAGTTAGATGAGCTGTGTGCTTAGCAGACAGTGGCCTTAGAATGCCCCTGGGCTGTCTCAACCAGTGACGCTTCTCTATCCCCTGCCAGGAAAACAGCAGGCATTTCACGAGGAGGCTGGGCTGTCCTTAGCTTCTTGTGTTGAGCGGCATGAAGAATAGAAAATGAAAGCATTCTTGCCTCCCACCCCACACAGCCAGGGACAAAGAGTGGGTCCCCTGTGTACACACGACAGCNTTCACGAGGAGGCTGGGCTGTCCTTAGCTTCTTGTGTTGAGCGGCATGAAGAATAGAAAATGAAAGCATTCTTGCCTCCCACCCCACACAGCCAGGGACAAAGAGTGGGTCCCCTGTGTACACACGACAGCCCATCAGACAAGCCCTTTTCTGCCTGCAAGCAGTTTTAGTGCCAGAGTCCACCTGGATGCACAGAATGCTACTTACCAAGGCTTTCAGAGTTCCACGTGATGTCTTACAGCTGTCGCTCTACCTGTGTCAGCTTTGATGAATTTTATGATATAGAAAAAATTAGCCTAGTTTAATCTCATCATGAGAGGATTTGAAAATAAAAATTCCAAACCAAAAAAGCCGGCTTTGCTGGATTCTGTTCATTCCCCTGCAGGCTCTGAACTGAGCCAAGGACTCCTGCAGAGATGAGCCGGTTCAGCAAGCCCTTAAGGGCGGGGCCTTCAGGGGGCAGCCTGGGCACGGCCCTGGGCCAAGGGGAAGTTTCAAGGAGCCAGCCTCCCCAGGAAGCCCCAGGAACCGCCAGTTTTTCCTCCTTCTCGTGGGCTCGGATGGGTGAGCCTCACCCCAGAGGAGAGCTTGTAGTTTGTGTTCAGTCGCTCAGTCATTTCTGGCTCTTTGCGACCCCCTGGACTCCAGCACGCCAGGCTTCCCTGTCCTTCACCATATCCTGCAGTTTGCTCAAACCCATGTCCATCGTGTCAGTGATGCCATCCAACCATCTCATCCTCTGTCGTCTTCTTCTCCCCCTGCCTTCAATCTTTCCCAGCATCAGGGTCTTTTCCAATGAGTCAGTTCTTCACATCAGGNGCAGTTTGCTCAAACCCATGTCCATCGTGTCAGTGATGCCATCCAACCATCTCATCCTCTGTCGTCTTCTTCTCCCCCTGCCTTCAATCTTTCCCAGCATCAGGGTCTTTTCCAATGAGTCAGTTCTTCACATCAGGTGGCCAAAGTATTGGAGTTTCAGTTTCAGCTTCAACATCAGTCCTTCCAGTGAATATTCAGGAGAGCTCAGCTGAGCCTCATTCCCAGACCCAGAGGCAATGCCTCATGCTGCATGCAGGCGGCTGGGACACCAGCACTGGGCTCACCTCTTGATAGTATCAAGTCAAAACTAACACACCAGTCAAAGAACAGGCGGAGGAAGGGTTTATCACTTGCAACAAATAAGGAGAACACTTAAGGGATCTTTCTCAAAGTAGATCTTTCTCAAAGTGTCGCCCAGAACAGAGATACTTGGGGAGTTTTAAGCTAAGGGTACGTGCATCTTCATGAAGGGGCTGAAACAGAGCAGAATTCAGCAGAGAGCTGGGACCAAGGTAGCTGATAGATGATTGAAGTCATGAAGATCAGAAAAGGTCAATCCCTCAGATTCCAGTTGGTCTGGAGGTGGAGCTAATCTTTACCGTCAGGCTATACTTTACCACTGAAGCATACCTGGGAGTCTTTACAACTGATTCCTTATCTTTGCTGCTGTGATGTCTCTCTCGTCTGATAACAATCATTTGTTCCCACAAGATCATGAATTACTGAGAGCATGGTGGCCAAGCTTAGATCCCAAAATGACTCGGGCAAAAATGGCTTCTCTTCTGTCAAAAAGCTGCGTTGGATTCTTTTCCTTCGGGACCGCTACCCCACATGCCCATGTTGCTTCCCCATGGTTTTCGTGGCTTTTTCTGGGACTCCTACTACGGCTGGAGTCTCTCGTATCTCATCCGCCCTCCAGCTGTCCTCACTCTTCTGTTTTCCATCCTTTGCCCCACTTGCCAGGTGAATGCCTCAGTCCCGCTGTCCAGCTCATTCACTCTCTTTGATGGGGGCCTGTCCGCACTGACATCCTCTGCCGAGTTACTGCAGTGACTGGTTCCATTTTCAGGGTTACTAACTGGTTTTATTTTATATGGGCTTCCCTGGTGGCTCAGATAGTAAAATAAATAAATAAATAAATAAATAAAAATCTACCTGCAATGCAGGAGATCTGGGTTCCGAACCTGGGTTGGGAAGATTCCTTGGAGGAGGGCATGGAAACCAACTCTTGCCTGGCAACCTCATGGACAGAGGAGGCTGGTGGGCTACAGTCCCAGTCCATGGGGTCATAAAGAGTCAGGCATGACTGAGCGACTAACCCATTTTCGTCATTATTAGGATAGGACTGGCAACTGCAAGGTGATCAAGGGTGCTAGGCTTTGTGTGACCACCCCAGCACAGCACTGCCACAGAAGTCCTTGGCCCTTGGTACAGGTGTGTCATTAGGTACCCGAGAAACTGCAGAGCTGAAATCTGTTAGCACCGGGACTCGGGTGCCCTCATCGGAGCAGCTCCCAGCCCTGGCCCAGGTCTCTCTCCCTCCCCATCCCGCAGCCCGAGGGGAGCCCATCTGTGCCTCCCCCACCACTCTCCTCTCCTTTCCCGAGGCCCCCATTCCCTCCATGTGCTCTGAAGCCTATTCTTTGGGGGTCAGTGGGGGACAGCGCCCCCATCTTTACCTGCCATCGCAAGCTGAGTGCAGTCCTTCTCAGCACTTAGCGTGTGCAGAGAGACCCTGATGTCCAATCAGGGCGCTTCTGAACGGGGGCGGGGGGCGGGTCGAAGTTGCTTGAAAGAGTCATTGAGAGGCAGACACTTGGGGNTGCCATCGCAAGCTGAGTGCAGTCCTTCTCAGCACTTAGCGTGTGCAGAGAGACCCTGATGTCCAATCAGGGCGCTTCTGAACGGGGGCGGGGGGCGGGTCGAAGTTGCTTGAAAGAGTCATTGAGAGGCAGACACTTGGGGGTTATGGGGCCAGCGGGGGTCTCTGGGGACAGAAGCCCCTCGAGTCCTGGTGTTTAGAGTTACCTACAGTCTCCAGAGCGGAGCTGGGGCAGGGATGTCCTCAGGCTCCAATTCCCCCCTCCAGTGTTTCTCCTTCTGCCCTGAGACACTCAGAGAAGACGTTTAACAGTGTGTCTGGGCTCTGTCACGTGGATGGTGATATTCGGCCGTTCAGGCAGGAGCCCTGTGCTGGGGGCCCTGCTGTGTCTGAGAAGACCGAGGCTGGACTCACGCCACCTCCTCTCTCCCATCACATTCCCCAGAGTCTGGCTCCCAGCACCAGTCAACTCAAGAAAGAATTAGATTTTATGAAATATATCTGCTCAAACATAGCTTCCAAAATCTTTTGGGTAACACAAACCTTTAACTTACACTCAGTTAAATGATGGCTAATCAATAAATATTGAGATCATTTCTCAATAAGATAAAACACCGAGATTTCTAAGCACAAGTTTAAATTATCTACTTTGGGCTTATTAAAGAGAGACTAAAGCTATTTGAGTCTGTTAGTAAATATGTTCTTCTCTCACATTGAAAACAAGTTGCACTAGGAGGCAGCTAGGAGGAGAGGGTTAATAATCTGTAGCATTCTAGAGTAAGCTGCTTTGAGATAACAAAAGTTGAAAAGGTTGCTAGGTAATGTCACCTGTCCAAGATGGTCATCCAGTCTTCTTTTTTGCCCAGGTGGCATTAGTGGTAAAGAATCCTCCTGCCAATGCAGGAGATGCAAGAGATATGGGTTCAATCCCTGGGTCAGGAAGGGCCCCTGGAGGAGGGTATGGCAGTCCACTCCAGTATTCTTGTCTGGAGAATTCCATGGACAGAGGAGCCTGGCTGACTACAGTCCATGAGGTTGCAAAGAGTCCAGGTATGACTGAAGCCATTTACCACAGACCACCAGGAGGGAGCATATGCCCCTAGAAATGATGACTTGATATGTTTGTAAATTTGCTCATCTACTACAGAAAGCTGTATGTGACAAACAGTTCACAATTGCTTACCTCCCAACGTCCACAAGATATTAATTATTAAGAGTTAAGAATTCTAGCCTTATATGTAAATGAAACTACTAGAAATAAAAACTATAAAGAAAAAAACTTGATACCAAGTATGCAAGGAAAGCAAGATGTGATTTTTGGTTAAAAAAAAAAGGTTTAAGGTATAAATATGCATTTTTGATAAGGGAAAAGGAGAATAATTTTGTCCTTGTTTAGAGATTATTTAATTGTTGCTTCAATTCTTTTTTAAGGAGAATAAAGAACAAAAAATAGGTATTAATTTACAGAACAGAGTGAGAAAGAGAAGATCTTAGTAACACATTGTGTGGTCAAGCTGGTTAAAATTAAATTTATTAAAAGATTTTTTAAAAAAATCTTTAATGTCACAGTGTGCTATGCAAAATTAGACTTCAATATTCTGTGTTATGGAGAAGGCAATGGCACCCCACTCCAGTACTCTTGCCTGGAAAATTCCATGGATGGAAGAGCCTGGTGGGCTGCAGTNTTTTAAAAAAATCTTTAATGTCACAGTGTGCTATGCAAAATTAGACTTCAATATTCTGTGTTATGGAGAAGGCAATGGCACCCCACTCCAGTACTCTTGCCTGGAAAATTCCATGGATGGAAGAGCCTGGTGGGCTGCAGTGCAGAAGTCACTGGGTGACTTCACTTTCACTTTTCAGTTGCATGCATTGCAGAAGAAAATGGCAACCCACTCCAGTGTTCTTTCCTGGAAAATCCCAGGGACGGGGCAGCCTGGTGGGAGGCCATCTATGGGGTCACACAGAGTTGGACAGATTGAAGTGACTTAGCAGCAGCAGCAGCATTCTGTGTTAAGGAGACAAGGTTTTCTTGGATTATCACAAAAGATTTTACTTTACCTGTTGAATAATATGCCTAGAAAACAAAGATTCTGTACTTACCAAAATAATTTCCTCTACTTCATGCTGTCTTAATCAGGTCTTTGATTACTTCAGAAAATCTTGTCTTCTCATTATTAAAAGAACTTAGGTCTTTTTATAGCTATGTAACTTTCTGCACATGCCTTTGAAACCTTTTGTTACTTTGGTTAAAGAGATAACTAAGTTTCATTTCACGGTTACATGCAATCACATCGAATAAAGTATCTTAAACCTGTTGACATATTTGAGAACTTCCTCAAGTCAGGGTTGTTGTGTTGTTGTTAATGTGGACCACTTGACTGAATATGTTACATTACTGCTGCTTATGTTCTGGTTTTCTGGCCACTAGGCATATGGGATCCCCAACCAGGGACTGAACTTTTACCCCCCGCACTGGAAGGCAGTCTTAACCACTCCACCACCAAGGAAGATCCCAAAGTCAGGTTTTAAAAGAAGTCTTTTTGACTTAGCACCAACTTTGGGAATTTTTTTCCCAGAGAGCCCCCAGAAAATATCAAAGATCTGTGCTCTCTTCTTGTAAAAATAGCGATATAAAATTAATTAGACTTATTTGATATGTTAAATTACATGAGAAGCATTGTGAAATAAAGGTGATTTTAATCTTCTTTAGCTTATATTTGTATTGATATATGTAACTAATAGATGTGTTCCAAAAACTGCATACAAATTCCAAGGAGTTTCTTAATGTCCTTACTGTCCATATAATCCACCATAATACCAATTTTTATCTTTGAAAGTCATATGCCTTAGAAATAACCACATTTCCTTGTCCACTGAGTAATTTTTTAAAAATGAGCTCTTACCATATTTGCAACCATGGCTACTGCAAGTCTTTTGTCATCCACAGTGAGTTACTGTTTTATCCTGATTCTCCTCTGAAAACTTTTATTATAATCAGTTGCAGGCAAGAACACTGCATGATGACATCACCTGAGTAACTTTGCTCTTCTGTGGGAAGAAAATGGGAGCATGAAGAAGTTCACTGTTGAAAGTCTAGCTCTCTCTACCTGCCTGGGCCTGGTGTCCACACCTCGGTCCCAGCCTTCTTCGAGGCGAGCTGATTCCAGGCATTGAATGAAATGCTTGAAAATAATGATGGAAAAAAATGTTTTACCATCTATTGGAATGCACAACTGCCCAAGAGCTTCCCAGGTGGCACTGGTGGTAAAGAACCTGCCTACCGATGCAGGAGATGTAAGAGGCTCAGGTTCGATCCCTGGTTTGGGAAGATCCCCTGGAGGAGGACATGGCAACCCACTCCAGTATTCTTGCCTGGAGAATCCCATGGACAGAGGAGCCTGGTGGGCTACAGTCCATAGGGTCACAAAGAGTTGAAGCAATTTAGTATAGACACTCAAAAAATACCGATAAAGTACTTTCAGATGGCGTATTGCCCAGGCTGAGACAGAGGGCCTGAGGACACATCTAAGTGCAGGCGAGGATCAGCTGCTTCACCTGGCTCACTGGTGGAGTGACCCACTGTAGCCCTCTGGTCCCTGAGACCCTGAGCGGTGAAGGGTCTACTTACCATTCTTCCTGGTTGGGGTGCATTGAGTGGCAGTTCAGTGGACCTCAGCCATTCCTCGGGACCTCAGAGGAAAGTGAGAGAGGACGTCTCACCAAGGCCCCCAGCTGGTCACATTATATATCCCCCCACACCCCGAAAAAAAGAGTTGGATGGCATCCTCCCCCCTCTCCCAGAGGGAGCACAAGGCTGAAATAGTGGGCCTGTTCACACTTGGAAATCAGTCTGGCAGTGGAGGAAGAAGCAATGCGTCGCATGTGCAGACAGGGATGAGGTAGTGGCCGGGAAGTTATCTGACGTTACTGAGTCCATCACAGCCAGTTCAGGTCATCTGTGACAACCCAGGGCTTTGCTGGGCGCACGCAGAGGGCGTCACCTTGGAGACAGAGCAGGGGTACCCACCCGAGGCCGGCAGACTGGAGGGACGCACTGAGAACACGCCCCGTCACTTCTGGCGGGGCTGGTTCTGCCCCCGGGGGTGGGTGGGGGGTGGGGAGTCTGTGCCTGGCCTCCCTCGGGCTNTGACGTTACTGAGTCCATCACAGCCAGTTCAGGTCATCTGTGACAACCCAGGGCTTTGCTGGGCGCACGCAGAGGGCGTCACCTTGGAGACAGAGCAGGGGTACCCACCCGAGGCCGGCAGACTGGAGGGACGCACTGAGAACACGCCCCGTCACTTCTGGCGGGGCTGGTTCTGCCCCCGGGGGTGGGTGGGGGGTGGGGAGTCTGTGCCTGGCCTCCCTCGGGCTTCCGGGAGCTGCAAGCACCTGCCGAGTGAGTTCCTTGATTTGCAGACACATCATGCGGCCTCTGCCTTCACTATCACCTTGTCCTCTCCCCGGGTGCACCCCTGTCCAAATGCCCCCTGCATAAGGACACCAGTCACACTGGGCCACCCTCTAACATATGGACCTGCCCGGGGTTGGGCTGCACCCGGCGGGTCAGCCCTGGTCTCTCCCACACGAACGATTGCGGCTGCAGGACCGAGTCCATCCATCTGACTCTGGGACCATACTGTCCCCTCCTGGCTGTTTGGCCTGGGCCGTCTGCGGTCCCAGGATCTTCAGCTCCTGCTCAACGACTGTCCCTCTCGACTTGCCCACTGAACCAGCCTCTTCTGGGAGGCCATCTCAGGGAACTCAGGTCAAAAGAGCTAGGCACACATGCGTCCACTTTGGGGCCCTCCTCTTAGGATGTGGGCTAACAGGTTCTGCTAACTGGAGCTGAGGCCTGATGGTGAGCATGAACCTGAAAGCAACAGGTGGCTCTGGGCTCCGCGGTGACACGGTCTCATTCTGAATGGCGGGAGGGAAAGGCAAGTGGGTTGGGGAGAACGTCCTTACCCCTACCCCCCGAAAGTCTCTGAGGCTGATGCTACAATCCTGTCTGAAAAGGGAATGACCCAGCGTGCCCCCTGAGACCTTCCTCTAATGCTAGATGTCTGGTTCCTCTGTGTTCTCGGGACAGAGCTCACAGGCGGCCATGGGGCGGCAGAGGCAGGCGGGGTGGGTCCCCAACTGGGTTCCCGCCCTGCCCCGCCCCGCCCCGCCGTATCTCCTCCTCTGCAGCCAGTTTCACACAGACGTGGGGCTGCGTGGAGTGATCTGTGCAGACAAGTCATTCCTCCGGAGGCTCCACTTTTACTGTTAATTCTGGCAACACAGACTGAGACCAAAAAACCCTCCGGCTCAGGTTTAGGTTTTGAAGGATTTTAATACAGAGATGGAACGTCATAACGGGTAAGGTCTTGAGAACAGGACAGGATGTGCCCGAGACATCTCAGATCAGGAAGGCTGCCCTCGAGGCCCCAGGCACTGGGACAGGACGCTCCGAGCGGGCACAACCATGACTTGGGGACAGAGGCAGGGCCAGGAGACCCTGAGTCCCCTCTTCAGCCCGGTGGATGCCATTCAGCACTTTCTATGGAGGAACGTGTGCTATCTTCTGGAGACGATGGCACGCTGACCACCGGGGAGCAGTCAGCTCATCCAGGGCCGCTGACAGGCCCTGGGCCTGACCGCTTATCGCAGCCAGTGGAGGCTGCTCCATCCTGAGATGGGGCGGGGGCTCTCACATCCTCGCTGGAAGTCTGTAGAACCTGACAGAGGGTAGGAGCGGCGGACGGTCCTGAGAGGCGTGGGAGTGTGTGGGGATGGCGGGGCGGTGCTCAGTCCTTCAGCTGGGACACTTCATACAGGTACGCGGCCAGCATCTTGGTCCCCTCGATGTAGTTGCGCCTGGCCGAGAGGAACGGGGGTCAGCCACATGCCCGAGCTCTGGGCCCACGTGCACCTTCCTTCTCGGAGCGGACGCCCAGTGCCCTGGCTTGCTGGCCCCAAATGCTCTGGCCCGGCTGGTTCTCAAGCCCAGCCCAGCGCGCCATCGGGACCAGCCCTGATCCCGGCCTCCTGGATGTGCGGGCTCCCACCAGGACTCAGTGCAGTGCCTCTCCGTGAGCACAGGCCCCCCCGTGCCTGGGCCGAGGTCTCCACCTTGCGTCCTGACACCCAGGGCTCTGGCCTCGCCCCCAGCCCCACGGCAGGGTCTGTCTCTGCTCTCAGCAGCCCCGGCCCCGCAGTCGGCCCCTCTTCCGTGCTCACCGGTTGAGCTTCTCATTCTGGGAGTGCGCCCCGTCGTCCGCCGAGCCCACGGGCAGCAGCATGACGTTCTTGCCCGTGGCCTCCTGGAAGGTCAGTGTCACCGGGATGCTGCCGCCTTCCCTGGTCAAGTCCGGCTCAACACCAAACACTGAGGAGGGCGGAACAAAAGAAACCAAGCTTTAGGGGCCCACCACACATCCACGGCCCAGCAATCCTGAGCCAGGCCCGCTGCAAGCAGCTCCGCTCCCCGAGTGGGAGGCAGAAGGCCCAGCTCGCACAGGGNATTGCACAGCAAGGGCTCTAGGCTCATGGGCTTCAGGAGTCACGGTGACCAGGCTAAGTTGCCCTATGTCATGTGAAATCTTCCTGGACCAGGGATCAAACCTGTGTCCACTACATTGGCAGGTAGATTCTTAACCATCAGACCACCAGGGAAACCCTTAAAGAGCTTTAAAAAGCAATATTCCCAAATATAAGGTATGGAGCTCTTTGCAGGCAAACTGAACTGTAAAAAAAAATATTTTAGAGACAACTCAGGAAAATTAAATATGAAATAAGTGTTAGGTGATATTAAGGAATCCCTATGAATTCTATTAATTGTGATAATAGTATTGTGGAGTCTTTTTCTTTCTTCTCAATCTTCGTTAATGACACATAATACAGAAGTATTTACAAATGGAATCCTATGGTATCTGGGATTTGCTTTCAAGTATTACAGCGTGTGCACACACACACATACACACACAAAGTGGCAGAAGAAAAGTAGAAAAAGAACAGTAAATTGTTGATAATTGTGAAAGTTAGATCTTGGGTGGATGGGGGCTCATTACACTATTCTCTCATTATACTATTTAGTGTATGTCTGAAAATTTCCATAATGAAAAGTTTCTAATTTTTAATTAAAAGGTGATCTGGATCCATTGATACATTGGAAATAACAGGACCCAAAGCAACTAACCTCTGTCCTGAAGCGAGGGCAATGGGAGACTGTCCATTGGGCGGCCGAGGCTCCTCACAGGTCTTCATCTCCACCTCTACCTTATCCAGACACTGAAAGAAAAGCCACGGAGACTTAAGCATCTGCACGAAGCCCCACGCAGCACAGACCATCTTACCCGCCTCTGAGCTCCAGCACCCAGTGGAGTGCTGTGTCCATGGTGGGCCAACAATAAGTGCTATTCACATGAATGAACAAACAAACTAAACTACAAAGAGCGGCCTCATCTTCCCCCTTCCATTTCTATTAACAGCAGAACTCCATGACAAGCATGGGATGAGCTCACAGAAATGGAAACATAAGTCCAAGTTATAGAGATATGACTATTCCTGGGGATTCCAGTCCTTGGGATATATATATGTATATATCTCAGTTCCCCAAGGGCTTTTAGCTGAGAATCACCCAACAGTCAACATGAATAAATTTCTAATAATTCCTCCAACAGGAATCCAAAGGAAATGTAAAGATAGAAACTGGACAGCAAAATTTGTTATAAAAAACAAAATTCAAAGCAAAGCCAACTCAGGACTTGTGTCTCAGAGCTACTTGCTCTACTGCACAGCAGTTCTAGAAAAAACACAGACAACAGTCACCCCATCTCACGTAGGAGCTCACAAGCCAGATGGAAGCACCCACACTCCCAGAAGGGACAGCCTATCAAACTCCTCCCCATCTTCTCTCAGCTCCTTTAAAACCTTACCCCCACCTCCCCCATTTGATTACTTGCAATCAAGAAAGGCCATTACCAAGCAAATTGGGTGTGTCTTCAACTTTGTCCACTGGATCTGAAAGAGGAAAGCAAAGACTCAGGGCTATGGGAGGTACCCCTCATGAGGGCAGGCCTGCTGGCCAAAGAGAGCAGCAGCCTTCTGACCACATTCTCACCCGGATCGAGGCCCTGTTGCAGTAGACCCGAGTGATGGCTAGCCAGGTGGGGAGCTCCAGCACATTCTGTAGAACCTCTTCATCCAGCTCCAGGTTGGTCAGCTGACCCTCTCCTTTCAGGGTGCTCAAATTGATTTTGTCCGGGGAAAGATTTTTAGTGAACCTGAAAAGAGTGATGGTAAGCAGCTATTATTTCCATGGAAATCTGAAACTGAGCATTATAACCAAATAACACGTTTTAATATGGAGAAATGAGAAAGTTAAAGAACAAATGTGGACTAACAACCATACTATCTCCAGACAGTGTAAGATGTTAGGTGAGACATATTCTGTTACAATCACATCATCTTTCTACTCAAGAACCTACAATAACAATTCTGGAGAAACTGTTATAGCCTTTGATATAATTCCCATATAAAACCAGAACAACCAGATAGCAGAATTAACAGCTCATGGTTTAGTTGATAAGTTGTGTCTGATTCTTCTTGCAACCCCATGGACTGCAGCCTGCCAGGCTCCTCTGTCCATAGAACTTCCCAGGCTAGAATACTGGAGTGGGTTGCCATTTCCTTCTCCAGGGGATCTTCCTAACCCAGGGATCAAACCTGGGCCTCCGTGATTGCAGGTATTCTTTACCAACTGAGCCACCAAGGAGGCCTTTGAATAACATTTAAAACAAAACTATAAGATAAAACATCCTCATAAACCCCCATATACAAGCAGGAGGGGAAAAAATATTAACAGCCATAAGACATGAGTGCTATAAGCAGTTGTGCAGATCATCAAAGAGGAAAAACAACAGGGCACCAAAGAAATCAGAGAACAGAAGGAACCCAGGATGACCAAGTACTCAGCGAAGAGCAATGTGGACCAATTTGAGAAAAGCAACGGAAGCTGGAAGGGTTTTGGGCAAAAGGGCCAAATAAGCCGAAGCAATCTAAGC
>SJYV01021572.1:0-12619 GCA_006410875.1 Neotragus pygmaeus | reverse complement strand
ACAAAGGTCCGTCTAGTCAAGGCTATGGTTTTTCCACTGGTCATGTATGGATGTGAGAGTTGGACTGTGAAGAAAGTTGAGCACTGAAGAATTGATGCTTTTGAACTGTGGTGTTGGAGAAGACTCTTGAGAGTCCCCTGGACTGCAAGGAGATCCAACCAGTCCATTCTAAAGGAGATCAGTCTGGGTGTTCATTGGAAGAACTAATGCTAAAGCTGAAACTTCAATACTTTGGCCACCTCATGCAAAGAGTTGACTCATTGGAAAAGACTCTGATGCTGGGAGGGGTTGGGAGCAGGAGGAGAAGGGGACAACAGAGGATGAGATGGCTAGATAGCATCACCGACTCGATAGACAAGAGTTTGAGTGAACTCTGGGAGTTGGTGATGGACAGCGAGGCCTGACATGCTGCGATTTATGGGGTCGCAATGAGTTGAACACGACTGAGTGACTGAATTGAATTAACACCTCTATGATTTAGTTTTCTTATCTTTGGAAAGGAAATAATGATAGAGCACAGTCTCAGTTGTGTCTGACCCTGCCAGCACACAGGCTGTACAACCAGGCTCCTCTGACCATGGGGTTCTCCCAGCAAGGATACTGGAATGTGCAACCATTTACTTCTTCAGGGCATTTTCATGACACAGGGATCAAACCTGTGTCTCCTGTATTGCATATTTATGTCTGAACCACCTCCTCCTGCAATGCAGGATACCCAGAGGAGCCTGGCAGGCTACAGTCCATGGAGTTGCAAAAAGTTAAATACAAGTGAGTTACTAACACTTCCACTTTCAGTAGAGTAGAGGAGTTCTAAGGATTTAGTAAAATAATGAGCAAAATTTCTTCAAGTTTCTGAAATAAGCTATTTTCTCAGTAGTATTAGGTAATATATTCTGGCACATTTTTTATATTATAGTATCCCCACCCCCTTCCATCCTTGAATAATTAACATTTGGAAGTGCTGATAAATGAACAAATTATGAAAATGAATGCACTTTGGACATGGAAAAACAGACTGTTTTCAAATTGGGAAAGGAGTATGTCAAGGCTGTATCTTGTTACCCTGCTTACTTAACTCATATGCAGAGTACATCATACAAAATGCTGGGCAGGATGAAGCACCAGCTGGAATCAAGATTGCTGAGAGAAATATCCATAACCTCAGATATACAGATGACACCACCCTTATGGCAGAAAGTGAAAAGGAACTAAAGAGTCTCTTGATGAAAGTGAAAGAAGAGAGTGAAAAAGCTGCCTCAAAACTCAACATTCAGAAAATGAAAATCATGCATCTGCTCCCATCACTTCATGGCAAATAGATGAGGACAATGGAAACAGTGAGAGACTTTATTTTGGGAACTCCAAAATCACTGCAGATGGTGACTGCAGTGGTGAAATTAAAAGACACTTGCTGCTTGGAAGAAAAGCTATGACCAGCCTACACAACATACTAAAAAGCAGAGTCATTACTTTGCCAACGAAGGTCTGTATGGTCAAAGCCATGGTTTTTCCAGTATTCATGTATGAATGTGATAGTTGGACCGTAAAGAAAGCTGAGTGCCGAGGAATTCATGCTTTTGAACTGTAGCATTGGAGAAGACTGTTTAGAGTCCCTTGGACTGCAAGGATATCAGATCAGTTAATCCTAAAGGAAATCAACCCTGAATATTCATTGGAAGGATTGATGCTGAGGCTAAAGCTTCTATCTTTTGGCCACCTGATGTGAAAAGCTGACTTATTTGAAAAGACCCTGATGCTGGGAAAGATTAAGGGCAGGAGGAGAAGGGGATGACAGAGGACGAGATATTTGGATGATATCACCTAAACAATGGACATGAGTTTGAGCAAGCTCTGGGAGTTGGTGATAGACAGGGAAGTCTGGTATGCTGCAGTCCATAGGGTGTCAGACACAGTTGAGTGACTGAACTGAACTGAACTGAATACACCTGGCTGTAAGCCTTTGGGGAGATGTAGTGCATAAATGCTTCAGGGTACGATGGATGAAAGGCACTGCTCTGCCCTCTGAGAATCCGGTAAGCAAACAGAGTCTACTTAAAGAGTCTACTGAATGTTCAGTTTTCATTATAACCATGTTTGTTAACATCCTCTGCTTCCCTAATCATGACTTCTGCATTGGTACAACTCTGTTTTCAGAATTTTTAGTAAAGATACTGAAGTTTTTCTTGATGATCCATTATGCTTCTCATAGTTCAGGACTGATATTAAACCACAGGATGGAATTTTATTCCATGCAATACAGATGTGACTGATACAAGAAGCACTCTGTGCCGTGCGTCTCAGCACTTCTGTGCTGAAGGCAATGGGCACAGACAGGATGTTCTGCTGATACTCCTGCAGAGGAGCCAGTTCCAACTCCATGATGGAAAATCGTTCTTTGCCTTGCTTTTGTTATTATAATTACACTTAAAAGCTTGCCTCAGAGGACCCTGCTCCTCTGTTTGACTATAAAATAAAGTGTTTTTCTTCAGCTCCTAGACAGATAATCTGTCCCTGCCCACCTGTGAATAGAAGAGATTAACACACCCCACCCACAAAGGCCTCCAGGGCTTGTCATTCCTTTGGAGATGTTTGTAAGACTGAAGACCCTTTCACTTTACTTCCCAACTGCCCCTCCTTCTCTATTCTGCCTTTTGACTTTAGTTCCTCCTTGCTTCTTTCTCTCTGGCTCTACAAAAGAGGGCCACCCAAGATGGACAGGTCATGGTGGAGGATTCTGGCAAAACATGGTCAACTGGAGAAGGAAATGCCAAACTACTTCAGCATTCATGCCTTGAGAACCTCATGAACAGTATGAGAAAGTTAAAAGGTATGATACTGAGAGATGAGCTCCCCAGGTCAGGAGGTGCCCAATATGCTAGCAGAGAAGAGCAGAGAAATAGCTCCAGAAGCAATTAAAAGGCTGAGCCAAGGTGGAAGTAACTCCCAGCTGTGGATGTGTCTGGTGGTGAAAGTCAATTCTGATGATGTAAAAAACAATATTGCATAGGAACCTGGAATGTTAGGTCCATGAATCAAGGTACATTGGAGGTGGTCAAACAGGAGATGGGAAGAGGGATCAGCATCTTAGGAGTCAGGGAACTAAGATGGATGTGATGACACTTACACCTACTACTGTGGGGAGGAGTCCCTTAGAAGAAGTGGAACATCCTTATAGTTCACAGAAGAGTCCAAAATGCAAAAAGGACAGAATGTCTCTGTTCATAGGCAACCATTCATTATCGCGGTAATCCAAGTCTCTGCCCCAAGCACTGATGCCAAAGATGCTGAAGTTGAATGGTTTTATGAAGACCTACAAGACCTTCTAGAACTAACACCAAAAAAAAAAAAATGCCCTTTTCATCATAGGGGACTGGAATGCAAAAGTAGGAAGTCAAGAGATACATGGAGTAACAGGCAAGTTCGGCCTTGGAGTACAAAATGAAGCAGGGCAACAGCTAGCAGAGTTTTGCTAAGAGAATGCACTGGTCATAGCAAACACCCACTTCCAACAACATAAGGGACAACGCTACACCAGGACATCACCAGCTGGTCAATACCGAAATCAGATTAATTATATTCTTTGCAGCTGAAGTTGGAAAAGCTCTATACAGTCAGCAAAAACAAGATCAGGTGCTAACTGTGGCTCAGATTATGAACTCCTTGTTGTAAAATTCAGGCTTAAATTGAAGAGAGTAGGGAAAACCACTAGGCCAATCAGGTATGACCTAAATCACCCTCCCTTATGATTATACATTTCAGTTCCTAAAAGATGATGCTATTAAAGGGCTGCACTCAATATGCCAGCAAATTTGGAAAATTCAGTAGTGGCCACAGGACTGGAAAAGGTCAATTTTCATTCCAGTCTCAAAGAAGGGCAATGGCAAAGTCCCTTGGACTGCAAGGAGATCAAGGCAGTCAATCCCAAATTAAATTAATCCTGAATATTCATTGGAAGGATGGATGTTGAGGCTGACTCAGTGGAAAAGACCCTGATGCTGGGAAAGATAGAAGTCAGGAGGAGAAGGGGATGATAGAGGATGAGATAGTTGGATGGCATCACTGACTCAATGGACACGAGTCTGAGCAAGCTCAGCTAGATCATGAAGAAGAGGGACATAAAGAATCAGACATAACCGAGCTACTGAACAGCTACAAAACAACCTGCCATCCAGACCCTGACAGATGGTTATTTTGAGGTGCTAGCCTGCCATGTTTTCTGTCAGGCAGCTCCCTGAATACAGTCCATTTTTTGTCTTAACGCTTCACCTCTTGGATTTATTGGCCTGTTTTGTGGTGAGCAGAGCTAGCTTGGACATGGTAAAAATATGAGTACGCTGGAGGTGACCTGGGTCCCCTGGTCATCCTACCCTGCAAATCCCAGACTTGTTGTGGGACCCTGAAGGTCCATCCTTGTTGGACTCAGGCACACACTTCCTGAATTCCACAGGGGCAATGACATTCCAAGAGTTGAATGGGAAGGAAATGTTATGGCATGTGTTTGAAGAAATGATTTCATTGACTCCTGTTCTGAATCCCTGAAAGGAATTGCATGAACCTTAGAACGAGTGACAGAGAGCCTCTCCATATGGAGGAACTGAGTCTGTCGTAACATATAAGGACAGGGATGGGATTTCCCATGGCAGGGAGGGCCATCTGTGGGGGAAACTGAGGAATGCTTTGGAAGGAGAGATGGAGGGAATTACTGGAAACTTAAAATACACCCTGACACAGAAAGCCTGAAAATGACCTAATTATTGTCTCTATGGCACTTTTTTTTTTTTTTTTTTTTTCTATATCAGGTTAGCTTACACAACCTGGGCCAGATCACAGCAGAAGGTAGTGTCAGGAAGCATTTAACAGGAGGCTTCCCGTGTGCTGTTTTGGATCTGTCAGGAATTCTCTGTTCCTTATTAATTCCTGAATATTCAGGAATTAAGAGGAGATTCAAGCCTCTCCCAGGGGCTGAGGAATCTAGGCATTTTCTTTGTTAGTTTTTCTATACAGTGATAAGTACCCTCTTCCTTTTTATGAACCATATGGTAAAAGTGATTATTTACAACCCTCTCTCTTTCACATGGATGACCTCATGTTTCTTTGATAACTTGTAAGTTTTGATTTTATCTCTGCTGAAAATAGCTATCTTATAAGACAGTATAAATACCTACACAATGTTGAATAAAAGACCTTTCTCCCAGCAGAGCTTTGGTCCCTGTCTCTCTCTCTCTCAGGCTATTTCTTTGGAGCCCAGAGGCCCTCTGAGTTCACTTTCCTGCCCGAGCTTCTAAGACCCTCTCCAGAAGGCACTCTGTGCCTTCACCCATGGAGAGGGCGCCTGAGGCCTCCGTGAACAGAGCAAGCCCTGTGTCAGGAACTTTATTGGTTTTCTGTGTAAACCAAGGAGTACCAGCCTCTTTCTCTCCTTTACTTTCTTATAGTTGACTCCGGATCACCAGATCCCAGTCCATTAAAGGACCTCAACATGGTAGGGTGATGACTCGGAGCAGCTGGAGGGAAACCTGAAAAGTGCTGCTCACTGGGGTTGGCACAGAACTGGGTGTCCAGGACCATGTGATGAAACTGGGGAAGAGCTTAAAGGGAGAGCTCCACGGTCTCCATTCTGTCCCCTAGACCCAGCCAGGCAGACCTGGGCTGAGCCTGGGAGAGCACAGCTGCTGTCACCCTGATGAGTCAGCTGGCCCCTCCCCTTTCTGGGAGCGGGGCATGGTGGAGCTCTGGGAGGCGGAGGTGGGGCAGTGCCTCAGGGTCTGAGTTGCACACCTGAGCTCCACCTTGAAAATTCCACACCTGAAGCGACTTATTAAAAGTCTGTTTCACTGGAGATTGTACGTAATTGTAGCTCATTTACTTTAATCCTACATCAAGATAAACTTGTTTTACATATGCATTTAAAAATATACATGTATATATACATTTGCTCCTAAAAACTTTTCATTCAAAGTGAGGTTTTGTTTTTCAACTATGTGCCAATCATAATTTGAATTTTCCATTCATTTAATTATCTATATATACATGCCAGACATTTTTCTATGAACTATGTAATAGTTGAGCATTTTAATCACATTTTATCTGTACAAGACTCTGCAAGCCAGGCAAAAGTTATAGTAAAGCAAGTATTTAAAAAGATCATGTGTGCCTGGTGTTAAATGGGAGAATGTTAAAACCGGTGATTTTAATCCAGGCCAAGGACAAAGCAGGGAACATGTGAAAGTTACAAACCTACATGCTTTGCCTGGTGACTCAGATGGTAAAGAATCTGCCTGCAATGCGTGAGATAGAGGTTCCATTGGAAAGATCCCCTGGAGAAGGGAATGGCTACTCATTCCAGTGTTCTTGCCAGGGAAATCCCATGGACAGAGGAGCCTGGCAGGCTACAATATGTGGGGTCACAATGAGTGGGACACAACTGAGTGACTAACACCTTCACTTCCAAGGACAAAGCATGTAAGATATGAATGTAACTACCAAACTCATGCTCTAGATATTTTAAAATCTGTATTATTCCACATACACATTGTATGTAAGACTCCTCACAGTACCCAGCAGCACCAGATATTGAAACAATTCAGAATCCTAAATGCCCAAAATGGATTTTCTAAACATAAATATTTAATTAAGAGTACTTGTTATAATTTAAGTAAGAGTGCTTGTCATGATAGAATTTAGAAGGGATTCTGTGAGATGATATAATTAGTTTATACTTCTAGTAAAGTGAATAAAGCAAACTGTTCCTATTATACACAGAAAAATTCAGAGTCACTCCTTTTCTTTTAAGGAAACCACAAAACAGTGAAGCAGGTGTTGGATATGTCTGCTGTTAATGAAAATAATTGCATTCTCCACTGTGAGAATTTGGAAGAAAGAAAGGTGTGATTTCTTCTGCTTCTGCTAGCTGGCAGGTTTATTCAGTTCCAAGTACAACCGCCAGCATCTGTCCATTGAGAGATGACCAGAGGGTAAGTGGGTGTGGCTTCAGGGGCCAGCTCCTGGTGCTGACAGCCAGCAATGCTTCACACTTCGCTGCAAACCCATGGAAACAATCCCCAAGTCATTAACAGTCTTTCCAATACACATGCCAAAGCATTACTTAGAGGACTGTGAAGACAGCAGAACAGAGTATCCAGACCTCTGGAATATTCTCTTTTTAAGTCTGCATATTGGTGGGAACAGTTGGGTAACAGGCATCATCAAAAATACAAAGCAGCTTAATGAAAGCAACAATATATGGGGAAAGCCAACTGCTTGCAAAGTATTACCCACAACCAAGCTTAATAGCAACAAATGTACCTTTTGTATTGCATAAAACAAATGTTGCTAAGAGAATAATATTCTGTTTAGAATGAAATATTTTTGTTTACCATATTTGGCCATTTTTAAGACCTAAATAGCATGTAGATTTGTGAGACTGGTGGCTTGGAAATAACTATATCTATTTAAAAACAATAATTATGGCACTATTTTCTCTGCCTTGTTGTTGATATAAATCAATGCATGCCTGTCCATTGCCATAGCTACTTATTCAGTATCAAATGGCCATCATTATGACTAGAAATTTAAAGATGTAAGAGAGACTTGCTTGCAAAAGATAAAAACTTATTCATCCAAATTAGGACTCCCAAGATATACCATATTTTGTACCATTAAGAGAGAAGCAAAAAAAAAAAAAAAAAAATACAGAGCCGCTTCTGCTTCACTTGTGAACACATTTCCATTTGTCTTCTAACAGGGTGACATAAAAGTCTTTGGAGGGCCACCTCAGTTTTTACTAAATCAGGATCTGAGAACATGAAAAACNAATAAAAAAAAAAAAAAAAAAAAAAAAAAAAAATACAGAGCCGCTTCTGCTTCACTTGTGAACACATTTCCATTTGTCTTCTAACAGGGTGACATAAAAGTCTTTGGAGGGCCACCTCAGTTTTTACTAAATCAGGATCTGAGAACATGAAAAACACAAGGCCATATATTAAAACAAAAATATACGTCTGGGTTATGTCCAGGTGGCAAGCATTACAGAAAGTTTTAACTTTCCCTTTATTTTACAAATGTCTAAATTTGTAGATATCACTTCCTTCAGATACCACTTCCCCATCCACTTCCCATCACTTTCATCATCAGAGGCTCCTGATCATCACGTACAGAGATATCACTGTGCTGGGTCACGGCTGAGTTTCCCGTTCTTCCTTCCATGATGGAATCTCCACGAGAGCAGACCTGCGCTCACTATTCATAACTCTTCTCAACAGTCTATAGGACTGTGAACTCAAAGATTTGGCTACCTGTATAACTACTGTTGTGTTTAAATAAGAAAAGTGCTGAAAAGGTGAAAGGGTGCAGAGGGAGATGTATTTAAATGAAAAGTCTGAGTGGGTGAAGCACAAAGACGGAGAGAAGCTGAGCAATTCTGAGAGGTGTAAAGTTAACTGGGAGTGGACAAAATAACCAGGGAACCACAGAGCCTCAGGAAAACAGACAGACAGAGCCTCTCTGTCTCACTTTATCATAAAGCACGTGCTCTCTCTCTCACACACACACAGACACACACACACCATTTACAGAAAACAGAAGAACAAATACCAAGCCTTCTCCACCTTTCTGTCCCGAGGACCAAGAATCAAAAGTTTGTTAGAGTTTTTCTGTAAAATCTTATGGAGAGACCTGAATGAACTGTGTGGCCATCGCCATACAATTATTGCTGCTCACACAAAGCCTTTGTCTACATCTCCACAGGCATTCTTCACCTCTTAACTATAGTCTGCACACCACTAATGCTGTCTCCATCATGTGTGTGTGAATGTATTATACACACATACGTGTGTGTGTGTGTGTGTGTGTGTGTGTGTAGTTCAGGTTTGGCTTAAAAATGCAACCAAATCAAAAGCACACACCTTGTTTTCCATTTTCTTTTGAGTGCCAAGAAGAGATATAAAAATAAGTGAACTTGACTTAAGAAACTGAATCAGAGCTGAGCAAAATGAAGACAGCGCAGGTGCGCCTGTGACAGAAAAGACAGGATGCTGAGAAGGGCAAGTCCAGAAGCCTGAGAAGGAAGCAGTCACTGGAACTCAACTCAGTTCACGAACAGAGTTGCAAATACTAAACAGTGATGATCGGGAGGATGCTGACGACAAAAGCGCTGGTTCAGAGAGGGGATGTACTGGAGAGTAGACAAGGACTGAGGAATGGATCCTAACAGAAGACAGATGATGACCTAGAAGAATCCAAGGGAGCCTCGCCGACTGTGCAGTGAAGGGGAGCTGGCAGGGAACTGGCTTTCCCCGCAGAGGTCAGTGACCTTTGAGAAAAGTGAAGGGGCAGTTAAATAGACCCCACAGCGGCACCTGTGATGGAAACACAGGGTGCGATGCGGCGGGACATTCGGCCCTGGTTCTGGTCTCTGGCTCTCCCCTTATCTGTGGCTCCCTCAGTGGGGAAAGAAAACCCACTGAACTGTATCTATCCAAATTCCACTTCAAAAACTCAAAATGTTGTGAATGCAGACGAATGCCTTTTCTGTGTCTGTATGGATTTGTTACTTCAAATTATATACAAAATCCACTGAATAATAATAAAAGAAGTGAACGCTCCTTCCTCCCAAAGGGCGCTGATAAACAGTTGTATTTTCTTACAAGCAGTGAACATAAAGAAATTTTCTTATTTGTCTTAAGATGTTGAGTTACTCATTAAGTTACTCATTGGTGTATAAATTGCTGTGACTAGTTCAGTTCAGTTGCTCAGTCATGTCCGACTCTTTGCAACCCCATGAATCTCAGCACACCAGGCTTCTCTGTCCATCACCAACTCCCAGAGTTCACTCAGACTCATGTCCATCGAGTCAGTGATGGACATCCTCTGTCGTCCCCTTTTACTCCTGCCCCAAATCCCTCCCAGCATCAGGGTCTTTTCCAGTGGGTCAATTCTTCACATGAGGTGGCCAAAGTATTGGAGTTTCAGCCTCAGCATCAGTCCTTCCAGTGAACACCCAGGACTGTTCTCCTTTAGAATGGACTGGTTGGATCTCCTTGCAGTCCAAGGGACTCTCAAGAGTCTTCTCCAACACCACACTTCAAAAGCATCAATTCTTTGGTGCTCAGCTTTCTTCACAGTCCAACTCTCACATCCATACATGGCCAATGGAAAAACCATAGCCTTGACTAGACGGACCTTTGTTGGCAAAGTAATATCTCTGATTTTTAATATGATATCTAGGTTGGTCATAACTTTCCTTCCAAGGAGTAAGCGTCTTTTAATTTCATGGCTGCAGTCACCATCTGCCCCCCAAAAAACAAAGTCTGATACTGTTTCCACTGTTTCCCCATCTATTTGCCATGAAGTGATGGGACCAGATGCCATGATCTTAGTTTTCTGAATGTTGAGCTTTAAGCCAGCTTTTTCACTCTCCTCTTTCACTTTCATCAAGAGGCTTTTCAATTCCCCTTCACTTTCTGCCATAAGGGTGGTGTCATCTGCCATCCCTTAAATATATCTCGAATCCATTTTATTCTCTCCAGATCTGATGTTGTTCATTGTTTTGATTTAGGTTCCTACACTCAGTCACTCATCCTACGCTCTTTGCAACCCCATGGACTAGAGTTCTCCAGGCTCCTCTGTCCGTGGCATTTTCCAGGAAAGAATACTGGAGTGGGTTGCTGTTTTCCCATCCAGGGGATCTTCCCAAACCAGGGATCAGGTCCATGACTCTTGCATCTCCTGCACTGGCAGCTGGCTCTTCACCAGTAGCACCTGGGAAGCCCCACGTGGGTCCTCCTGTCTCATAATTGAAATGAAGACCTGAGGTCTCCCACTTCCAGTCTTGTGACCTTCAGATATGCACACGTGACTGAGGGCAGTATGATGTCCTGCCCTCGTGCCCTGCACTGACGCCTGGCACCAACAGCTGCCATGCAGGTTCCACTTATATCTCACTGAATGTGGTCAGTAGCGATAATGAAAGGAGGAGGGGGAGGTGAGGGAGACGGAACTGAGAGGAGGTGAGGAAGGAGGCGCTTGTGTAGTGTCTGCAGAAATATGTTCAGGTGCTTTATACTGACTTTATACTCTTCACAACAACCTTCAGAAGCAGGCGCTGTTAACACCGTAGGAAGGCACTGGGGTTCAAAGCTGTCAGACGTTAAACATGTGTTTTTCGTATCACACCCCTAGTCTGCGATATTTTGTTATAGCAGCCTGGGTGAACCACATAACACAGAGTTCAATGGACGAACCACATAAGACAAAGTTCAAACGCCTTAAATCACTTCAATCCTGAGTTTAACACCAACAAAAACACAATTTTTGAAGAGCTCAAATTAAAATTAAGTACTGAAATTTTGCCAGTCAAATGTATTAGAGAAAAACACACACACAATATCCATATATCAAAGGATTCTAAGGAAAGCTGTCTTCCATGTTTAATCCTTTCAATGAAAACTCCAGTGATACATGTTTGAGAGCATTTGCTAAAAGTTCCCATAATCTGTGGTTCACCAACCACAGACTACTTTCTTAAGAATTTGATCACAGGCATCCTCAAGAGTTTTATCTTGGAAAATATGGATAGTTGAATGTATCTATAATGAAATATATTAATAAATATCATATTACTGTGTTAATTTTTACTGAATTTCTACTGGGCTAGTTCAGCAAGAACAATACAATTGAGTGTTTAGAAATGCACTTCTCTATTAAAGTGAATCTTCTTGAGGAACTATTTCTTTTCAGCTTTCTGCCTACATAGCATGTTTTCCTAATATATGCATATTAATATAATACACATATTAACACATATAATTCTCCAAATATGCATTATATATAATATTTATCTTAACCTAATATATATTATGATAATTATATATATAAACAAACATACGTGAGTGGATTTAACCTGGCATTCCACAATCTTATATTTACAACATACTTTACTAAAAGACACAAGGAACTTCCCACAATGACTACTCTATATGAGCCATTTTATGTTAACACTTGATATAAACTGACACATGGAACATGGTTATCTAATTGTCAAAGCAGGTCTAAGAACAGGAAAGAGTGTAAGTCATCATGAGAGGGCTAATCTTTCAACATAAGAGGAGTTTATTAACTCATCTCTCATTAATTAATCAATTTGGAAATCGATTTGAGATTTCCATTCTACCTTATTTCTTAAAATTTACAAAGCATGTCAAACAACAAACCAAGGTGTACCAACCCTTCTTGTCTAGAATGCTGTTAGTATTCTAGCAAGAGCCGTTGTCTGGAAATCTTGATGTAACTGTTCTTTACTCTTATGCTCAAAATGTAATATACCTTCATCACCACAAACTTAATCGGGAAACCCCCTTATTTGGAATGTCTCCCAAGGAATCAAATTAGGCCTAATTATGCTTAATGGCAATGTCTGCTGCTTAATTTGGATGGTAATTCTGCTTAATTGAGATGCCTTCAGGTGTCTAAGTGGTGCTCTTGTTTGAGGATCCGTGTGAGCCTATCCATGCAGAAGCTTTGCTTGTTCTCTGAGCATCTCACCAAAATAAACGAAGGAAAGCAAATAAATTTCTGGAGCAGTGTAACACAAAATTCCTGAAATTTAACTTGTTAATTGTTA
>SJYV01021571.1:20234-42148 GCA_006410875.1 Neotragus pygmaeus | reverse complement strand
AAAAAAAAAAAACAGAAAAAAAATTGAATCGAATAAGAAGGAAACTATAGTATATCAACTTAAAATATCAGATGGGAAAACTAACAAATGAAAAACAAAGATGGGGGTCAAGTTCCACCATCTTGCTGGTGAATGGGAATCTGTGGTTCTCTTGGGTCCCAAGCTGAAAACACTTGTTGGACGTTGGCAGGAAGAAAATAAACATTTCCTTGGACAGATTAATTTTTGGACTTGGTGTTTATATTTAGCTATTTTTGAGTTAGTGACAGCAACCTCTGTGGGTTATTTATTCATCGCGTCTGATTCTGAAGCAAAACAGCTTTGATTTGGTTTCCCAGTGACCAGATGAATCGTATCGTTGGGCAGTTGGTAGAGAACTTCCTAACGACAAGAAATAAAAAGGAAGCATCTGAGTACTCCTCCTTCCCCTCCAACATGCTTTGGGAAACATGCTTTGCTTGGCTCTGGACTAGTTCACTCATATGTGTCACTAGCAAAATATTGAAGAGGCAGAGGAGCCTCATGGAAACAGTTTTATTAAGTGCCTCTGTGACAAAAATATCTTCAAAGGGAGTTCCATCAATTTTATTAAGCTGCATTGCACACTTTTACATGACAAGCATATCAAGCACAATCGCATTTGAATTAGCAATCAGGTTTTAATAGTATTTGACACTTCCACACCTTGTACTGGCAGAAGCTGTCTCTCTGAGGAGAGACACTGGGAGAGGAGAAGTCAGCCTCCTGCTGAGAAGTGGGTGGCGTCCGAAAGTTCATTTGTGAATTTGTTAGTTGTTGCTCAGGACACATGTTCCCACAGTCAGAATAGGGTTTAGTTTCCTGTGCTGACACTCAAGGGCCAAGGGAGCCCCTAATATCAGTTAAGGGGTTTTGGTGTCAAATAATAGAAACGAACTCTGGTTAATTTCAGCCAAGTGACTGGAAGGATGCTGGAAGCTCTGAATGGTGGGAAAGCGGAGGGACTAGACTTTCCACGAGGCAGCCCCAAGAGGCCCACAGTAATGACCACCATCATAATGTCTGTCATCACCCTGTCTACCCAAAACCTGGTCCTTCCTGTGGTCCTCCTCCTCAGCAAATGGCTCCTCAGCCCATCAGGGTGGAATTGTCCTCAACTCTCCCATTTTTGTCACGCTTCACATCCAGTTGTTTGGTAAACCTGGTTAGCTCTACCTTCTAAATATGCATGGTATCTGATTACTTCCCATCCACCCCACGGGTACAGCCTTGATCCTAGGCACCATCATTTCTCACCGGAAATACTGCCATCACCTCCTTGCTGGCCCTCCCTGCCTTCCCCTCTCAGGCTACAACATCCAGCAGCCAGAGGGATTAAGTTGAAACGGTTTGCCCATGTTTTGGTGAGTGGCTTGATCCAATTTGATCTGGGTCCTGCCTCTCCCCCTGCCTGCTCATCAATCACATTTCCATTCCATCCTTCCGCTCCAGCCACACTGACTTCCTCCTTCCTGTTTCTCAGATATACTCAGCAGGCTTCTGCCTCAGGGCCTTTGCACTTGCTCTACCTTCTGCCAGGAACACTTTTGCCAGAGCTTCTCTGTTCAAACATAGTTTCCTTAGGGAGGCCTTCTCTGATCACCCTCCAAAATAGAAGTCACCTTTTCCCCATCTCTCTCATCATCTATCCCCTTCAGTCCACCTTTTCTTCGCAGCCTCATCACCACTCCATGTTATATAAGACACGGATGTGTTTATAGTCCTGGGATATAAACTACCTGGGGCTTCCCTGGTGGCTCCGATGCTATAGCGTCTGCCTGCAATGTGGGAGACTTGGGTTTGATCCCTGGGTCAGGAAGATCCCCTGGAGAAGGAAATGGTAACCTACTCCAGTACACTTGCCTGGAAAATTCTGTGGACGGTGTAGCCTGGTTGGTTACAGTCCATGGGGTCGCAAAGAGTCAGACATAACTGAGCGACTTCACTTTTCACCAGCTATTTAGGATATAAACTACTTGAATTTGTCTCGTTTTTTTTCTATTCCATGTCACCTATTAAATTGTGTGTGTGTGTACTCTGTCGTATCCAACTCTTTGAGACCCCAGGGACAGCAGCGCTGCCAGGCTTCTCTGTCCATGGGATTTTCCAGGCAAGAATACTGGAGTGGATTGCCATTTCCTCCTTCAGGAGATCTTTCTCACCCAGGGATCAAACCCATGTCTCTCGCATCTCTTGCATTGGCAGGTAGGTTCTTTACCAGCTGAGCCACCAGAGAAGCCACACATTAGGTGCTCAATAAATATTTTTTAGAATGAATGGATGAAGGCATGCATGGATAAATACAGGATCAGCCCTATGGTGGGAACAGACTTGTTAGTCACTGAGCTTCCACTGGGAAGAATGGATTCTGATAACTTTCCGTCTCAAAAATCAAATTTCAGGGAGGGGTTTCTGATGAGTGTAGGTTGACTAACAGGCTCATATCTTAGCAAAAGGAGAACAGGATGCAAATCCCATGAACTTCCCCAAAGAAGACACACTCCCAAAAGGAAACCAATTTTCAACAAATGGTAGTGAATTCTTGAGATACAGGTGAGGGAGCTCTGCTCCAACGTGTGAAATTGTGCACAGAAGTGAAGTAACTTTCTGTTGCAGCAATTTGATGCTTCCAGTAACCAAAACCCAAGTAACAGTAGCTTTGACATACAAGGGCTTATTTTTTAGGCATAACTAATCACTGAGAAGACAGTTGCTGCTACTGGATCTGCGGCAACAGAATCAGAATCTAGGCTGGCATTTCTGGATCTTCTTAGCCTTTCCCTCATTGACACAGTATGGCAGCTGTGTGTCCGAGTTTCCTGCCTTCACACATCCTTCGAAGGAAGGGAGGAAGGGAGTGGGGGACAGATGACACGATGTTTTCCTCCAGTATGTCTCTAATCTGGAAGGAAATATCCTTCTTAGGAGCTATCTGAGACTTTCCATTGGCAAAACTGGAGGGCCTGGGACAATGCTACTTAGACTTTCCAGTCTCTATGGTGAGAGTTGGACATTGACAAGGGTGTTGGGTGGTCGACCAATAGTGTCTGCTTGAGATCAAACAGAGGGTTAGGACTTGATTTAATTTGAAATTTTGTCTGGTGCCAAAGCCTATCTCTTGGGCTCTAGGCTAAATTGCCTCTTGGGAGGGAGATTTTGTTTTCCCTTTCATTTTGTTTTGCTTTGTTTTCAGATGCTGTCTAGCTAGTTAGATACAAATGGCCATACATTACATGAATCTGTTGATATGGAATGTCCAGAATTGGCAAGTCTATAGAGATGGAAAGTAGATTATTGGTTGCCAGGGGCTGTGGTGGTTGCAGTTAATGGAGAGTGACTACTAATGAGTATGGGGTTTGCTTTTAAGGTAATGAAGATATTTTGAAATTTGATAGTGGTGTCGATTGCATAATTCTGTGTATATACTAAAAAATCACTGGATTGTACACTTTGAAATGGTGAATTTTGTGGTATGTGTGTTATAAAGCTGGTATTTAAGAAAGATCAGTGCTGAACATATACTGTAGTCTTCATAACCCTCTTCATTAAAAAATATACCAGGCTCTTCAAAACATCACAATGCCCTGCTCCTCTCCTGTCTTGTCTAAGGTCATGTGGCTCTTCACCCCCAATGAGCTTCCCAGGTCCCACCTGTCTATTAACTCCCCTGCCCTCCTTCCACAGATCAGCACTCATTTCTCTCATTCCTTTTAGGTCTTTTTTCTAGGTATTTTTCCATACGTACTCACACATGAAAAACAATTTATTTCCCTCGCACTCTCATGACCTCATTAAATTGCAAATTCCACGAGATGGTACTTGACATTATAGCTAATATTGTGTCTACATAGTAGTTGCTCATGTGTTGCTAAGTGGAGGGCCCGATTATAAAAATATCTGAGAAGGACTTTAAGAAGCTCTATAGCAATATTAGACCAGTTGCTTTAGGATGGAAATTCTCAGCCTGGGCTATGGTTTAAAACCCCTGGGTAGCTTTTTCAATGCTGGCACCTGGGGTCTGTGCCCAAATATTCTGATTCCATTGGGATGGCATCAAGGGTAATTCTAATATTCAGCAAGGATTAGAACAGTGGTTTTCAACTGACAGTGATTTTGGCCCTGCCCAGGGCACATTTGGCAGTGGTTAGAGCTGTTCTGGTCTTGACAGCTCAGGGAGAGACACATGCTATTTCATTTTGTGGACCAGGAGAGAGCAGGGATGCAGCTAAAGGTCCTTCAATGTCTAGGGTGCCTGCCATGACAAATACACATCTGCTTAAAACATCAGGAATTCTGAGGGGGAGAAATTCTGGGTTAGAGGAATCTCAGAGGACTGGCCAGTTGCACCATCTGAGTTTAACTCGGGCAGGTGGTAGCAAGTAGAAACGCATGAACACTGTGCCCAGACAGCCAAGCGGGAAACCACGGAGAGTCATGGCTGCAGTTCAGCACGGCTTTGAGTTTGATCTTTTCATGTGTTCCATGGATCCACACCTGCTTTGTCGATAAGTTCATCTGAAGGCGAGACAGAAGTTAGGTTGTTAAAATTCTTGTTATTTTTACAGGCATTCTACAGCTAAAAGCCATCAACTGTCAACCACGATGAGCAATTCCCGTTCAAAATGAAGAACTTCTGACAATTACCACGCGTCTTTATTCCTTCGGCATGTTTTCAGAATTATTGCTTTCATTATGGAGCAAAACTTGGGCCACAGCAACATACTCCGGAAAACAGCACACCAGTCTTTGTGAGAAGAGGGGAGCAGTAGATAAGAACCACCAACCACAGGCTCAGGGGAGAAGTCTTTGTGGGCCGGAGTGAACGCCCGAATCGGATGCAGAGCACGCCAAAGCCACTGAAGCAACACGCATCCTATACACCTTGGGATAAATGTTGACTCTGTGGATTTCTGTTTGTTTGTTTAAAACCAATCACTTGATATGTTCTCATCAGCTATGCGAGAGATTGCTATCATGGATAATGAAAACAAAATGACAGGCAGATAAATTTAGTTACTGTTTAAGAAATCTTGTAAGGTATTCTCAATAGTATAAAGATAAGGAAATCGCATAATTGAAAGAGCTGAAAACAGCATTAGCACGAGAGCATATAAGGAGAGCAAGGAAATCAATTGCAGAATGTAGGCAAGAGGCTCAGATAAGGCCGATTCTCCTTTCAGTGAAGAAAATTGCCCACTCTGAAAGTCAGGCGGCCTAGCCTAGTGTTTTTCAACCTAGACTGCACAATCGAACCTCTTAGACAGCTTTAAAAGGCTCGAGTGTCCACGGCACACTCCAGACCAATGTAGTCTGAACCTTGGGGGTGGAATCAGGCAGCAGCATGTTGTAAAGCTCCTCAGATGGCTCCAAGGAGCAGCCACATTTGAGACCCCCTATAGGAGAAGGCAATGGCACCCCACTCTAGTACTCTGCCTGGAAAATCCCATGGATGGAGGAGCCTGGTGGGCTGCAGTCCATGGGGTCGCTAAGAGTTGGACACGACTGAGTGACTTCACTTCCACTTTTCACTTTCATGCATTGGAGAAGGCAATGGCAACCCGCTCCAGTGTTCTTGCCCGGAGAATCCCAGGGACAGCTGATAGGCTGCCGTCTGTGGGGTCGCACAGAGTCGGACACGAGTGAAGCGACTTAGCAGCAGCAGCAGCAGCAAGCACTCCTTCCCTCTCCCCACTAACGTGGGGACGCCTGTTGTACAGGGTGTCTTGGCTTGGCTTATATCTTTTTGCACTTAAACCTTGAGGCTATAGAAGCAGTTCCCTTAGTGAGGATTTGTGGCAAAGGTATTAGGACAGTGCTGTGAGCCCAATGGCAGAAATGTCCAGTAGCAGCAGCGGCCATGGCACTTGGAGAATAGTGTCTTAACAAGAGTTAAAATTCCTCTGGAGTGACCTAGAAGTGGTTCCTCTGACATAACTTGGTTCCTGCTCATTCTTCCAGTCTTCTTGTCTTTGGGGGGACTTCTTGATTTCCTGCCAACAAATAAAACTTCTGCTAAGATAACCAAACTCGGTTTCTGTTGCTTGGAGTCAAGAATGCTGATGGGTATATTTACTGAATGTTTTCCTTGAAATGGACAAATTTGAACAACAACAACAAAAATACCTGTTTTAGCTTCATCCTAAGATAATGGATTTCCCTGGTGTCCCAGCTGGTAAAGAATCTGCCTGCAATGCAGGATACCTGGGTTTGATCCCTGGATTGGGAAGATCCCCTGAAGGAGGGCATGGCAACCCACTCCAGTATTCTGGCCTGGAAAATTCCATGGACTGTATAGTCCATGGGGTCACAAAGAGTCTGAGCAACTCACTTTAAGTAATGATATCTATGGAATCCCTTTAGATGTGTTAGTTTTAATCTTTCTGAATATATTACATTTCTATGTGCAAACATTCCCACTGTGGCTGATTTCAAACTTACCTGCACAATCTCAAATGACTTCGCAGGTTGCTAACAATTTGATAGTCAGCTTTCGTGAGCTGGGAAGACAAGGGAGAGGCGGCAGAGACCACGGGAGAGAGAGTTTTCTAAAAAAGTTCATCATTCTAGCACCAGGATGATGAGGAATAGATGTGGGACAGATGAAGCCAACAGATGCACCCTACTGAGAGTAAAGAAGCTTCAATTTATTTTGCTAAACACCTATTGAGATGTATTTCCACGAATGTGCTAGGAAGTAGGTTCTAGAAGAGAACTCACTTATCGGTCACCAAGTATTTACTATTCACCAAGAACAGAGCCTGTCTCAATCTGGGGACACAGAAATGAACTCATCACCAAGTGTGGGAAGCTGCCATGTCACAAGAGATTGTAAAAGATATGGTAAGTGCTCTAATAGAGGACAGGTATTAGGGGAGGCAACCGGCAGTCCCTGTTTGGGGAGCGAAGGACTAGAGAAAGTTTCAGAGAGCAGGAATTATCTGTGCTGGTTGTAGAAGGATGCATGGGAACGTGTCAGACAAAGGGGTGGGCACACCAGGCTAAGGGTTTGGGGTTTGCAGTCACAGGGTATGAAATAGCTCCAAGTGATTTCAGGTGGTCTCAGGTGGGGCACGGGGCCAGGTCTTGCGTGATGTGTTAAGGACGGTGGGTTGTGCTCCACTACTGCCGAGAGCAGTCAAAGTGTTTCAAACAGGAAGAAAGGTCATGATCCGACTGCCATTCTAGAATGGCCGAGCATCTGTGTGGAGGACTGATCCTAGTGGAATGAATCTGAAATCAAGATCAGCAGGGATTTCAGTGAGAGAAGGTGGGAGGAGCAAGCGGGGGAAACAAATCAACTTGGTGGCCGCGTGGCTGTGAGGGGGAGGTGGATCCAGGAACTCACCCTGTCTGTCCAAGAGGAGCTTTAACTAACCCTTCCAGAAGGACAGGATTGTATGCAGGAGAGAAACACAAAACCTACAGGCAAAAGGAGCAAGACCTTAGAAATAAAGTGCCTCACTGGTTTAATATTATAAACAAAGATGACTCCCGATCAGGAAGGAGAGAGATCCACATTGCTTGGCACAATTCAGAAAAACTTATGAATGAGGCAGAGCGAGAAGGGTTCCGTTAATAACAGGGGTTGCACGGGTCAGAGTGAACCAAACGCTGCAGTCAGGCCCCATGGCCACACTCTCCTCACTTCCGGGTCCAGGGCTCACAGGATGACAGCGAGGTGCCATCTCCCCGCCCATCGCCCTCTCTTTTTCCCTCTGGTTGGTCTCACTCTTAGACAGATGTACCCCCTGTATCTGGAGAAAAAGAAAAAAAGTCCCCCTTTTTCTGGAGAAAGGGGGTCTGATGTTTCAATTTTTGAGAGACTGCAAGTTTGAAAACATCTTTATTCCTGAGTAATAATTTGGCTAGTTATGAAATTACCAGAAAGAAATACTTTTGCATTAGCATTTTGAAGACACGTATTTTCTTCCAGGTTTCATCATGGCTACTGTGATATGTGATGATACTTTTAAAATCTCTCTTTGCAAAATTTTTAGGATTTGAAATTTTATGATGATGTAACTTGGTGTGGACTTGTCTCATTTTTGGAGCTGGGTAACTAACGGGTTCCTGAAGCTGGTCTTCTTCAGCTTTAGAAATTTTCCTGGATAATTTTTAAATGTTATTAACACTTTTTCACTCCTAATTTTTATTGCTGTTGTTTTTAAAAAAACACCTATTGTTTGTATATTGTATCTTTAATTTTATCAATATTTTCTCTTCATCCTCTCTCTTTTTTTCCCCTTTGTTCTACTTTCTGGGAGAATTTTCACTATCGTCTTCTAAACCATCATTTGAATTTTTAACTATTGCACTCTATCCTTCAATTTCCAAAAGTTATTTATTGTTGTATGCATTTATTCATGACAGCTACAATTCACTGAAGATATTTCAGAACATTTGATAACTTTTTCTTGCATGCCACATAGTCTATTTCCTTAGAGCTCCTCCTTTCTCCCGTTTGTTTACATGCATGAATTTTATCTTAGAGGCTTTGCTCAAATACATGGTGATGCTTGAATGTTCATTTGTATTTGGCAGTAAGAATACCTGATGGCTCAGCAGCTGCGATGCAGGGGATGCAGGAGACGCGGATTCGGTCCCTGGGTTGGGACGATCCCCTGGAGAAGGAAATGGCAACCCACTGCAGTATTCTTGCCTGGGAAATCTGCAGGAAATCTTCGCAATCCATGGGGTTGCAAAGAGTCCTAGGTTAATGGGAATGTTCTGGAACCCAGGCAATTATCACTTCGTTCATTCACTTTCCGTCTTACAAAATCTGACTGACATTTCTCTCCTGTCCTTGTCTGCTCTTCCACTCTCTTTCTTTGTCCTTGTGGAGTTTATAACTCCAGAGTCCCTTTACTGTCGTGGTAGATAGGTTTTGAGAAGGCGAGAAGATAAACGGGTGAATTCAACCCGCCATTTTAAACCGGAAGTCCTTTAATATACTTTCTATTAATGTTTAACATGTCCATCCATTCCCCCGCTGTCTCGACTGCTGCTGCAGACAGTCAGACACCTTGATTGAGCTGTCCTTGATGGCTTTGTTCAGGTCTTTTCCTGTTGAGTATTTCACAAGGTCAGAATCCACAGCGCGGAGGTCAGCTCCCCAAGAGCACAACCACGGGAGCTTTAGGAGAGCAACTTACTTCTTCTAACTCCTGCCCGTCACATCCTCACCCACTCTTTTCTAACGGGAACTGAGGAAAGGGGAAAATGGGGCATGACGGCAGAGACCCTACACAGTTTTGTGACAGACCCTGTACTCACACAAAAATGGCAAGTGGGAGCCACAACACGCCTTTCCATTTTGCAGTTTTACTATATCTTGAAATTCTTTTGATTTTCTGATAAATCTTTTTGAAAGATACTCATTCAAAAAATATCCCAACAGTGTAGAGGATCAACATAAACTTCCCTAGACCTTCTCCTCTAATCCTTTATGCACTTGGTTTGTATCCTTCCCTTTGTATCCCTTAATGCACACCTTTTTGCTTGTACTAGCATATACACACTCATTTATTCATTTAACAAGTAATTTTTTAGTCTCTATTTTGTGCCAGGCATGGATATGGAGATGTAGGCACTATGTTGGTGAATGAGACAGGCCAAAGCCCTTCCCTTGTGGGAATCCATGCACTGTAGTGGATGTGTAAATCTTTAAACAGCCAGTACACCTTATATCCACAAATGCAAAACACTTGCTGGCTATATTACATATGATGTTCTGTAAGCTACTTTTTTTTTTCACTTATCATCAAGTATGTCTTTCCACATCAATACCATAGATCTTTATTATTTTTAATGTGTGGTATCTCATACAAATTATTTATTTAATAATAATCATTTAGTTTTCTTCCAGTATTCTGCTGTTACAAACAATGGATCAAGAATAAATTTTTGCAAATATTTCTCTATTGGTCAACCTTGAAGCATTTCTAGTTTTCTCTTTAAAAATCTTTAACCTTACAAACAACTTTCAAGATTGCCTTTGTACATTTAACTTTGTACCCCTGCACAAGAATGTCGACAGTGTATGTTTCTATAAAGAGAACACTGGGGTCAGCTGGAACAGTATCACACATTTTGAAAGCTATTGCCAAGCTGTCCTAAAAAAAAGGTGAATTTATTAAAACTTCCATTAGTGTGAAGGAGTGTGTCTGCTTCTGAGAAAGGTGTTTTTGATGCATATAGTGAGTTTTTGCATTTCCTTAGTTTTTTTAATTTGAATGAGGCAGGACAGGGTGCTTCCAGAAACTGCCTGCTTTATACCACGTGAGATTTCTTATTACACTCCGTGGCACTTACTCCTCTCTCAAAGCAATGTGGACATTGAACTCTTATTATTTTCCTTCCACTAGATCTTGAACAAACAAGCTAAAGAGATTTGGTCTCAGACCTATCTCTGAAGAAGTCATTTAATGAAAAAAAAAAAGAAAAGAAAATTCCCTAACTATACATCTATGTATACATCTTCAATCACTTTTAATCCATAACAAAATGTTATCCTTCAGTTCTTACTTAGAAAAGCAAAGCAAACTTTATGTGTAAGGTCATCTCTAACTACTCTCCCAATGAGACTTCTCAAAGATCTCTGTGCAGGCTGTGGCATGATTTGGTTATAAATGAATGTGCATTACTAGACATGAAAACCAAAACATCCAAATATGGTGATTAGAACAGGCAATGTTAGACATTACGATATCAACAATGGTCACTCACAGCAGCTTCCAGAAGTTATCTCCAATCATCTACCTTCCTCTAGCTTAAGAGATTTTCTGTAGGGTTCACTCAAATCAGATCCTTGCTCTTTTAATCTATTTCTCTCTAAGTGCATGCAAATTGTGCTTGACTTAACCAAGCAACTCTGCTTTAATTTGTTGGCACGATGTGATGCGTAACCAAAATGGATTTTTAGGCTCATCAAATGTCTATGCTATGTGGTTCAGAAGCAGAGTGACCTTTACAACTTGCATTGTGCACTGCAAATCTAAAACCAGAGTCCAAGACTGGAAATTCTCACACGATTTTCCTTTCATTAGAGGAGAAAACAGAATTCAGCTGGACACATGCACTCAGATTCTTAAATAAACAGCCAAGGTCTTAATAATTCATGCAAAGACGCAGGGGAAAAATGAGGAAAATAATTGAGCAATGGCAGGCAAATACCCTGTCGTTTTGTACTGCCTCAAACTACATCAGTATTGTATATCTCCGATATACAGGTTTATTAATGAAACAAAAAGGCATCTACTATGGATAAATAATACATCATATGGGATTCACACATTCTATGTATAATAGAGATCAGTGACACCTATCAGTTCATTTTAAATCAGGTCATGCGTACTTCACTCAGTCTACGGTATGTCAGTCTCTGCTTTCTGCTTAATAGATATTGTGGTTTGCTGTGCTTTACAAAAAGGAAACACTGTAGAGAGGAACCAGGTGAGATACAAAGGTAATTACAAAAAACCGGCAATGCCCGCTCCTCCTGCATAAAGGCAGCCTAAAAAGTGATGTATTTGTACGGTGATCATCACTAACGTGGGCTCAGCTTAGTGATTTACTGAAAGAATTCAGCAGCCCCAGTAAGAAATGAGGACATTTTGCAAACTTCTTTTTCCTTTCAATTTTACAAACCCATTAGGATATTTATGACTGTGAATGAAGAAGAATTAGCATCATTAATATGAAGAGGTTGTCAGGGGGGTTACAGGAAGCCAGGGGTCACAGGATGAGGGGCAGGAAAGAAAGGCGTAATCCCAACTAAGACAGTAGATTGAGTACAGGTTTCTAAAAAAACAGAAAACAATTAGTGGTATAACATAAATAGACATCATTAGCTGTAGTGATGTCTATGGCAAATAAATAACAGCTGAAAACAATAAAATTCCTGGTAATGTACTGTGTTGTAATATTGATGACAACATGTGGGAAGCCTCTGACAGCTGTTAAACAGATGTGGCAATTAGCAAACCTTATGGTCATGCCGGTAAGATTATTATGCAACACATTCTCCAGCAAAATTAGATGGTTTCTTTCTTTGTGTGGCTTTATCCACGTGGAGAGTGAGCTAGTCTAATGTTCCATTTAAGCAAAGTCGTTAGCTGATATCGCCTCAGCCACATACATATGCGAGTGTGTGTGTGCATACATATACATATATATTTTTTGATGTCTTCTGAAAGATTTAGAGAAATTCAGAATTTAAACAAGAACAATATCAATTCAGCTGTGTAGCAGATACTTCAATTATAATCGCTAATGGACAAATTGAGAGATAAAAAGACTTTTCTATCATGTTGAAATTCAATGAACAGTTTTCAATTAGGCTTAGGATATAAAAGGAAAAAAGAAAGCGACTTTTCCTTGATGTTTAACATTGCCGAGAAAGATGAGAGGAACTCTGCTTTTTCATTATACTGAAGAGATGCATATAATGCCGCATATTTAAATTATAAATCAGGTCGCTATCTGCCAACTGAAAGCAATATCAATTAGAACTTAGGTGGATTAAGCTTTAAAATGCCTTATATTTAATGACAAAAGTATGACTGTTAATCTCCACAGCCATCAAAGGGATAATTTAAGGCAGCAAGAAATCAGAGAATGATGTCACAAAAATAGGCCCTTGCAGCTTTTTGGATAGTATTATCGTAATTAATGTACTTCGAATGACTTTTCTGTGGGTTATGGGCTTTCACAAAAGCATTTATTGCGGGCATAAAATATAAAACTCTAAAGAGTGGGTTTGACTAAGGTTGACTGGAGGGTCCTTACCCTTTCTGCTCAGTAATTCCTGTAAAATAATAGTTTCATTTACAGGCGCAATTTATAATGTTGAATTTATGCCACTTCATCTGATATAAATCATGGTAATAGCATGATCTATTGTATGTCACTTGAGCGAATGCAAATTAAATATCGTTAAATTAAAGAAAAACTGTTAAAATAACATTAGGTTGTAACTAGAGCTGCTGGAATAAAGGAAATGTGGGGTTAAGGATGAAATTTCACTATTAGGCCTCAATCTAATACTGGAATGTGTTGCCCAAAGCAAGTATACATACACAAATAAATAAATTAGAAAAAATGGGAATGTGGAATTAAGGACAAAGTAATAAATCCACTCCAGAGTGTTCTTTCATTTTAATTTCTAACCATGACTCAAAAATTTAATAGCTGTTTTTCTACTGGGTTTTCTTCCTGCAATTCTTTAATGTCTTATTCAGCAACTGGAAATGAAGTTTCTTTTTTAATTACTTGTGTTTTTGCTTTTTCATTTTCGCCATAGACCTTTTCTTCCCCCAGGATCATTTTCAACAAAGCTATTGTCTATTTACTCCTCCACCCCCAGACTCTCTCTGTTAACAGGCCTGGGGAGCTCAGAGGGTTAGTTGGTTGGGCAGCTGCTGCTGATTCTTTTCGTTGCTTTTACAGTAATATGCTGTGAGGCCAAATCAGCAGAGTCGAGTGCAACTTCAGTTCTTGAGTGTTCTGGAAAGCCTGGGTCATTAATAAACAGAAATCATTAAAATGCATCTATCAGACAAATCTATTTCTTCCCACAGATCAGAATTCTCTTTATTCCATTTCAGAAGCTGATTACAACTGATGTTCAAAACAAACCAGAACCTTTGTGCTAAGATAAATACGGCTTGGGGGGTGGGCGCCTGGAGGGAAGAGTGAGAGGAGGAGTGAGAGAAAGGCACAGAGGAGAGAGGCAGGCTGAGATGACACAGGGAGCACGAAACATTATTTCCCTTTTACTTAAAAAATAGACCTTGCAAACCACGTTATCGATGGATCACACTTGCAAGGAATAGGTCGGAATTTTGGTGTGTGTGTTCTGTTTCACGCGTAACCTAGCACACTGTCAGAACTCAATAAATGTTGATGGATGACAGGGTGACATACCCATTATAACATCAATTAATTTGCTGTCAAGAAAAAGTGGGTCCTTCAAATTATCCCGCCATAATTGCCTTGGCTTTGCTAACTTTCCCCCCTCCATAACGGGTTATGTGAGTAGTTATCAACACATATGCCTCAGAAATATTCAATAAAAGGCTGCCATTTTTGTTTCCTCGTGCCATGATAAAAAAAATATATATAATGTGTTGTGGTGACTGGTTACCTGTTAAGATGTGAATGTGTGGTTATTCCTGATAGACCAAGGAAGCAGTGGAGGAGTTGTGCAGCTGTGCTGGATGAACGGGGTTTGAGGATGAGCTGTAACATTGATTAAGTACTTATATGCCAGTGTGTACTAACCAGGACCAGTTCTAGCATGAAGAAAGTGAGACGCTCACTGTGGGTACAAAATCTGGGGGAGAGGGCACATCAAAAAACTCAGATATCAAGTTAACTCATATTTTACACATTATTTTTTAAAACAAAGCTAATATAAAATCCCTAATGAACAAAATATTAAAAATTTAAATAAAGACAGAGTCATATTGAAACCTGAAGCAAATGTGCATTTCCCATATGCATGCTTGTATGTATCTTTTTATTTTTTCCCTCAGAATGTCAAAGTTGAAAAAAATACTGAAAAATTGACAAGTAGGTGTATTAAAATGCATAACATTATTTTAAGTTTAAATATTTTATTTTTACCCCAAACAGAATTGATAATTTCACTTTTCTCTTTGAATGGGTGCAAAACTATCATCATTTTCAAAATCTAATTCTGAAAAAGTTAAGCTTCTAAAAAGTATATAAAAGCATACCTGTGGGAATGCATCTGTTTGCTTTTGACTCAGGTTCTAGTGTAGATTCACACAGAGCTGCTAGTGATCCTACTTCTTTGCAAAAATTTGATATTCAGTTCATCATGGATTTTTTAAACTTTGGTTTCTTTTTTTAAACGTCGCACCGAAATATGATTGATGCTGATTACTGAGTTTTTTGGCGTCCCCTTAAATTCTATGCCTGAGGTAAGTGCCTCACCCACCTCTTTTAGTCTCAGACCTAAAGCACTTAACATTATTATTCATTTAACCTTTCAATATGCCCAAGAGGTAGGCCTTATTATTATCCTATTTGCAGGTGATGAAGCTGACTCATAGGGTACTTTTCACCCCACTCCCCTATCTCCTGCGAGTTCTGGGACTCTGCCCCAGGGCCTTCTCTTGTCCCTGGGGAATGGTCTGTCTGCAGGGTGCAGAGGCGCTGCCCTGTCATTATCCCTGGCAGCCCTCCACCACTGGAGCAGGGGTGGACCTCCTCCACCTCCCCTTCCTTGCTAGACGGAATGGTACTGGCACTGAGGCTTACTTCCTGGAGGGCCTGGCAGGACCGGCCCAGCTGTCCCCAGGAGGGACCTGCTCCTTGATTGTTTCCATATTGGGCTCCGTCTCCTCTGTGTCTTTGCTTCCTACATCCCAACCAGTGCTTCTGGGATCACTTTCCAAAAAAGCTCTCAAAACCTGTCGAAGGGTCTGTTTTGGAGGAACCAACTTGAGATGCTGATGTACAGAGATGTTGGTTAATTCAATGAGTTTACATATTTACGATGATCGGGGTGGGGGGAACCAGGAATTCACACCAATGGAGCTGGCCTCTAGAATTTGTCTTCTTACCCACACTCCACCAATAGTTTGGTGAACTCTGGCCCGGTGGGCCAAATTTGGCTTACTGCCTTTTTCTTGTCTGGCCATGAGTTATGATTAATTTTACCTTTTACAATAATTTAAAAATAATAATAAAAAGAAAAATTATATTTTTGACAAGGGAAAATGATATGAAATTGAAATGTCAGTCTATAAATAAAGTTTTATTGGCACACAGCCATGTCCATTCATTTACATATCGCCTGTGTATGTTTTCCAACTAGAAAGGCAGAGCTGAGTAGTTGTGACAGAGCCTGAATGGCTTGCAAAGCTAAAAATACTTAAAAGCCTTTACAGAACAAGTTTGCTGAGCCCTGCTCTATTGCCTTTCTATTCTAGCTTTGTAGCTTATTAGTTGGGTGGCCTTAGGTAAGTTCCTTTACTTCTCTGAGTCTCAGATTTTGTAAATATAAATGAGATATATAATTGCTCCCTTGCAGCACTTGTGAAGATTTAACATTTTTTTTTTAAAATTTATTTATTTTTAAATTTAACTTTACAATACTCTATTGGGTTTGCCATACATCGAAGATTTAACATTTGAGGAAATATTTGCAAAGCTCCTAGCACACAGTTCACTTCATGTAAACGTAATTTCCATTTCTACCAAAGAAAATTTTATGAAAATATTGTTATCTAAGTTGTCCCTTAGACTATGAAGGCCCTGTTTGGTTAACCAGCAGATTTTTTCTAGTGAGTTGGTCTGGAATAATGTTTACATTCTACAGTTAATGGTGGGCCTAATTGCCTGTTAGCTGCAGACTCCTTTAAAGTTGGGCAAGACACAGGAAAGCAGAGAAAACAAATGCATCAAAACAAAGCAGCATGGAAAATGTCAGAGGTAGTATGTGAGAAACTGGAATCAATATTCAAAATGCATGCATGTCTCAATTTTTCTTTGTTACTGTGTCACTGTTTTGAAAAGTCTAAATTATGCTTGCAAAAACTTAATGTATGCATACATATGTATGAAAGTATACAACTTAGCAGGGATGAAACAGGCACACACAAGAGTAGGTTTTGCTTAGAATAAGAGGCAGAAGCAAGTAGTAAAATTCACTTCCTTACACAAGTGGAGCAGTAGGTCACTGCAGCAGACCCTTCTCAGGGACATATAAACAGATGGCTGGGAAACTTAAAGGACGTTCTGCTTTTCTCTTACATCCATCTCCTTTCCACATTCCTACAGTCCAGGCTGCCTGCATCTATTTCCTGGCTTATGGCTTCCCAATCTGGCCTCCCTCCTCTCCAGCGGTTTTCAATTGGCTGATTTTGCTTCCCAGGGGATTTTTTTTTTTTTTAATGATCAAGAGGATGCTACTGATATCCAGTGGATACAGGTCAGGGATGGTGATAAAATCTTACAATGCAGAGCACAGCCCCTCACCCCCAACAAAGAATTCTCTAGACCAAAACGTCAGTAGTGCCCAGGTCCCTCTTCTAGTCATTTCCCCACAATGGGTTTTCAATTCAGCAGCCAGAGTGATTTCTACTTTCTAAAATGTGAATCTGGGGAGTTCCCTGGTGGTCCAGTGGTTAGGACTCGTGCTTTCACTGCTGTGGCCTGGGTTCAGTCCCTGGTTGAGGAACTAAGATCCCAGAAGCTACTCAGCTTGGCCCAAGAAAAGTACCTGTGATCATGTCACTTCCTTCCTTAAGAGCCTTTATTGTGTTCTCATTGCTTGCAGAGTAAGACCTGAATACTTATTCATGATTACAAACCTCCCTGGCCTGTTTTTTCCCTTCATCTCTTTTCCCGTCCCGCTTTTATTTTGTATATGCACCTTGTCCTTGCTCTCCTACAGATGTTTCATAAGCTGTTTCCAAAAGCTGAGTCGCTTCTCCACAACCCTCTTCACTTTTTCCTGGCTGATTTCTATGCATTTGAGTGGTGTCAAATATCAACTTACAGGTTAGCTATCCTGGATGGCAGCTACCATCTCTCCAACATGATTCTTAATCCCTTTCATTGTAATTGCTTGATCAATTATCTGCATTTCTATTTAGACTCAATGCTCTTCCAGGGCAGGGACTGTGTCTGTCTTTCTTACTATTACCTGTGCCATGTCTGGCACACAGAAGACTCTCAGTAAATACCGATTGATGGATGGAGTGCTTACGCCAGTTTGTTTATATGAAACAGTCTATTTAGAATGTTGTTAAGATATTTCCAAGTATAGATAGTTCTGATAATTTATATTTCAGGATTGTGATAATACTGATGTGCCATGTAATTATACCAACTGAAAAATAAGAAAAGGAAGCAGAAATCCAAAAGGGTGGAATTTGAGCAATGTAAATTGATAGGCTATTCTAGGTACTTTGGAGAGGAGGGAGGAATATTGGTTAATTTAATGTTTCAAAAATAAATTAATTTTTAAAATCACTAAATAATGGCTCAAGTTGTTGTCAAGATCTATGGAGGGTCTACGATTTTACTTTGCTTGTGGGCTGATAAGTTAGCCTGCCACAGTTTCATGGTTGCTGGCAGAAGCCATAAGACTCCGGTCAGATACAAAAGATTTTGTTACTTACAGCACAGCTGGAGGCATGAGCTTCCTTGTGTCTGTTCCCCTTGCTTGCAAGTCCCTTGTCGGTATTGTGGAGTGGCCTCAGTAGAATTTGCACATACTGCAGGTTTATGCTGCAGCTGAGGATCCCCATGTTTAAGAAACTTCCAATATTATACAGAGGCCATTGGCAAATCTTCCCAAACTTTGCCTTAAAGTGGGGGCATTACTTTTTTATTCTTCAGATAAGGAACAAATCTGTTTTTTGCCCTGGAGGAAGACACTACTTCTATTTTTCAAGGCTATTTTTTGAGTAGACAGGGATAAAACCTGTCACAAGACATTGAAACACCAGGGAGATTCACCACCTCCACCTGAGTCACCATGATGCATTGATCTGTTAATGCTTTTAGAATAAGCTTCAGAGTCAACTTTTTTTTACCCTTTGAAGTTTGAGGTAACAGTTCCTTGTATATTCATTTACATACAAGATAGATGAAGAGAAAATGTTGAAACATGCCTGGATATTTTCTGTGTTAAATTATTCTTGTACATGCATAGATAGACCTCCCTGGCAAACATTCACAAATGCATTTCTCTGGGATTGGCACCAGCCACCAAACCATCATGTCCTGTTGATTCCATCTTCCATATGTTTCTTGAGTTCACCCATTGTCTTCACCTCCATTGCTGTCATCTTGTTTCAGGCTGCTGTTTTCTCTCTTGGGTTAGAGCAACGTCTTCCTAAGTGGTTCTTCCCATCTGCTCCAGCCACTGCTTAGCTAGTCTCTCAAAGCCTAGTTTTCTGATCTCTAAAGCAGGAATAACAACATTCCTACCCCATAGAATTTTTTGAGAATTACATGGAATAAGGCAAGTCAGCCTGACAAGTACTGAGGCTCAATTAATGTTAGCTCTCATGATTTACTACTTCTATATGCACAGGCCCTGAATTCATATTCTCTAACTTTGATTTCTTACAACCATCATGTACTCTGAGGCAAAAAATCTTCAAAGTGAAATCACTCTTTATGAATGGAATCAAGTAAGGCCAAAGCATTTTCTGCTGAGAGCTGCTATGCAAGGAGAAGGGGTCTGAAATTGGGAGAAAGGATGAAATAAATCAGTTGTTGCTTGCCCTTTGAGGAAATAGAATGTGAACTATTTTCTTGTTGTAAGGTAACTCCATCTAGCTGGGAATGTACATTTGCTAAGCACATCAGAATTCTAAAAAAATGACTTTAAAGCTTTTCTCTATTCTGTGATTAATTGAAAATGTTTGGGCCAATACAGGAGGAATAAAATTACAACATCACTATATGTATGTGAGATAAAATATACGATTAAAAATATTTATTATACTGATGTGGAAAAGAATAATATGTTAAACAGATAAGCATGTAATAATGCATATTTTCCCCATAAAATTTAATTTATCCCTTGGGCTGGGCATAAACTTTCCTGTTGAACAACTTGCTTTCCAACTATAGATTGCTGAGCTAAACTGCTTAGTTTTACAGCAAATTGATCACTACTGTAATATTTCAGGAGCAAAATGATCCTCACCAGTCAGTTTGATTTCAAAGGCCAAAATTTATAGTTTTGTTCCTGATTTAGTGATAAGATTTTTTAACATATTGAGCATTTTATCACCCTCTATCAGGACACAGAGTTGAACTTACAAATGAAAAAAAAAAAGCTAACAAAAGAGGAACCATAAATAATATACTACAGAATGACAGAAGAGTTTAATATTCCCTTTGGACCAGTGGGAAATTACTCAGATTTCTGTCCTTGTAAACATATGTCCGGTCTCTGTGGAAGATGTGTTATACAATCTTCATGCTCCTGAAAAAGTAGTCATAGACAAAGCTGAAACTCCAAACCACAAGGACTTTGCTAAAGCATAAAGCAAAGTTGATTATGTGCATGCTCCCCCATGTCTCTGTTCAACTTTATTCAAGGCAGATAAAATGTAGTTATTGGACACTTTGATATGTTGAAAATAGGTGCAGACATTTAATGATGGGAAAGTTCATGACTCAGTAAAGATTGCTCCCTAGCTGGTAGCTTAGGACAGAAAACTATAAAATCAAATTATGATAATCACTGGAGTCAGGAGAAAAAAGTAGGCCCACTGAGCTCTATTTACTGAATTTTTGACTTCATTATACACCGCCTATTTTTCAAAGGAACAGATTTTTGATAATCTCAGTAGACTTGCAAAGTAAACTATTTTGTGATTACTATGTGAATTTTGGGGGGAGACAAGTTTGTAAGGGAAGGGACTGGGGCTAGATGAAACATAAAATCATAAAGAATAAAAACAACCTGCTTGTACCACAATCTACTCACGTGTATCTGGAATTTACCTTTTGAAGAGTTGGTTTGACATTAAAGCAGTGAAAAGAGATGTGGTTGTCTTGGTTTTTACCACTAAAAATCATTTTTTCCCAAACAACATTTCCATCACATAGCAGTGTCTACCTGTCTTGACATAAGAGTTAAACCATTGATCTGAGGCTTAAATAGGATTTTGAGCTGCAATGGTCTATTTTATCACATGTTACTTATGTGTTGAGTCAGCAAGGCCAAATACACTTCTAGTAGACATCAAATCTAGACAGCTGGGGTCTGCAAGTTCTTTATTTTTTAGCCTTCACTCAGATCTGTGTTTCAGAGGGAAGGGTCAACATTTTCTACCTGTGACATTAAGAATATCTATGCCTTGGACAGTGCCCTTGACTGAAAAATCTTGTTGATGATTTTATATGGAATATCAGCCCTTGGTCTGTCAAATTACACAGCTGCTGGCACTAATAGGATGCCTTCCTTTTGGTATGCTTGTTAATATTTATAGAGTTCTTACTATGTGCTTCATTGCTTCTTATTTGTTTGCTAAACATTATTTTTTTCTTTTAACCATTCTGTAGCAGTAAGGTATTGCTATACAAGTTCAGTGATATATACATAAGCCTTTGTTATTCCTGCTTGACAGTGGCCAGTTAAGTGGCCTTTGTCTGGATTAGTCCCATATCTGGGTGTCAGTTAGGGCCACTGGGTGACAGATGACGTGTCTCTGCTCCATGTCTTGCATCCTCTGGCAGGCAGGCAAGTCCTCATGATGGTGTGGCAGGAGCCAACGAGGATACATAAGACTCTTGAAACCTAGACTCAAACTGCCATCATTTCGAACACATTCTATCAGACAAGGAAGTCCAAGGTCCAAAGTCCAAGGAAGTCCAGATATAAAGGATTCTTCTTCTTTACTGAGAAACACTGTAAAGTTATCTGGCAAAGGGTGTACAGAGATGAAGAACTGGGGCCTATAACTGAGACTGTCTTCAGTTCAGTCGCTCAGTCGTGTCTCTTTGTGACCCCACGGACATCAGGCTTCCCTGTCCATCACCAACTCCTAGTGCTTGCTCAAACGCATGTCCATTGAGCTGGTGATGCCATCCAATCATCTCACCCTCTGGCGTCCCATTCTCTTCCTGCTTTCAATCTTGCCCAGAATCAGGGTCTTTTCAAATGAGTCAGTTCTTCACATCAGATGGTCCAAGTATTGAAGCTTCAGCTTCAGCATCAGTCCTTCCAATGAATATTCAGGACTGATTTCCTTTAGGATGGACTCGTTGGATTTCCTTGCAGTCCAAGGAACTCTTAAGAGTCTTCTCCAACACAGTTCAAAAGCATCAATTCTTTGGCGCTTAGCTTTCTTTATGGTCCAACTCTCACATCCATATGTGACTTCTGGAAAAACCAT
>SJYV01021571.1:0-20198 GCA_006410875.1 Neotragus pygmaeus | reverse complement strand
CAGACTCACGTCCATCGAGTCAGTGATGCCACCCAGCCATCTCATCCTCTGTCGTCCCCTTCTCCTCCTGCCCCCAATCCCTCCCAGCATCAGAGTCTTTTCAACTTTAGTTTTTGAAAATCTCACATCACCATGGTGGAGTGAGTATCAGTTTTAGTTTGCAAAGTGAAATGCACAATGGAACTGTATTCTCTGGATTTCGACCTAATTGTTAACTTGGAGCTCCCATTCTGCTGAATTGTTAAACTAAGTTCTTTTTGCAGATTACCTTCTGTCCTGGACATTTGTTATTGTTTCTGGTTGCTGAGTGTCTGAGTTCTCTTCTCAAGTCTGAGGAACACTCATATTTACAAAGCTGAGGTCACCTCCCACTTCTGATGAGGAAAAAGCACCAGATAAGTGCTTCCCCAGCCTCCTTGCAGGTTCCAGATTTTGTTGAGAAGCTTGTGAAAGGAAAAACCGCACAAGATCCATTCTGACTGTAGTAAAAGCAGTGCTCATATCTAAGTAGAGGTAGAAGCTGTTCTGACATCAATGTCTGATGTCCAATGTGGTGTAAACTACAGTGTCTGTGCCCAGGGCTGGCCGTAGGAGGGGTCATCTTGGGACCAGCCTCACAGCTCAGTTTTAGGCTATTATGACTGCATATGCATGCGCTCAGTAGCTCAGTTATGTTTGACTCTTTGTGACCCCATGGACTGTAGCCCACCAAGCTCCTCTATCTGTGGGATTTCCCAGGCAAGAATACTGTAATGGGTTGACATTTCCTTTTCCAAGGGATCTTCCCAACCAAGGGATCAAAGCTGCATCTCCTGGGGCTGCTGCATTAACTGGCAGGTTTTTTTTTTTTTTTTTTTTTAAACCACTGAGCCACCTTGGAGGCCCTTCAGAACTTCTGAGAGATTCTGTGAGCTACAGTGGTTGTGTCAGTTGTGCAGTTGTGTCTGACTCTTTGCAACCCCATGTACTGTAGCCCACCAGGCTTCTTTGTCCATGGGATTTTCCCAAGAATCCTGGAGACGGTTGCCATTTCCTCCTCCAGGGAATATTCCCGACCCAGGAAGTGAATCTGCATCACCTGCCTAACAGGTGGGTTCTTTACCACTGAGCCACCAGGGAAGCCCATTTTGTATTGGGGTATAGCCAATTAACAACATTGTAATAGTTTCAGGTGAACAGCTAAAGGACTCAGCGATACTTAAGCATGTATCTATTCTCCAAATTCCCCTCCCATCCAGGCTGCCACATAACATTGAGCAGAGTTCCCTGTGCTACATGTAAGGTCCTTGCTGGTTATTGATTCTGAATACAGCACAGTTTAAATGTCTATCCCACTTGCTGTCTCTCTAGTGGGCTATAGGAAGTGAGGTATAGGCCTCCCACCTCTGTGAGACCACATACCATCCTCTTCTTTTGCTTAAATTCATCTTCTCTAGCCTGGAAGGAGTCTCCTCCTATTCTGGAGAAATGCCCTTTCTTACATATTTCAACCAATATATTAATACTTTGGATTTTTTTTTTTTCCTTTTAGTAGAAAAATTGGTTTGCTTTCAAACCTCCTCTCTATTTTAAAAGTCACATTTGTTAACTGCAGGGTTTTGAGAAACGAGAGCCTGAAAACCTTGAGGACAATTTGTGTTCTGTCCTGAGCTGTCGACTGCAGATCCGATGATCTGATTAAAAGTGAGGAAGCGAGCGAGGCAATGCAGGAAGAAATTCTCCTTTTCCAGAGGATGACATCTTACAGGGTGTATGTCGAGACTGCTGGCAGAACTGGTCCACTGTTTTGACGTCATGCCCCGACATTTATGCCTCTTCCTGCTCCACAGAACCTATGTTCCTGCTGAACCAAACCGTCACGGACAAAACCCACTCACAATTCCCAGGAAATAAAAATAGAATCCGGGTCATAAAGTCTTAACTTTTTCGTCATTCCTTTGTGCTTCCTCTGGTATCACTGGCACACAGGCTGCTGCAAGCAGAGGCTTTGAACCCGGCCATTGAGGCCAGAGTTCTTGGCTCAAAATGGCGGCCGGCGCAGAGGCACGGCGCTCGGCGCTCCAGCCAAGATGGTGGCGGGCCTGCGCGCTGAGGCTCTGCGCCTGCGCTGTGAGCTGCAGCCGTGAGCAGCGTAGCCCGCTCGCCAGAACTCCGGCTGCGTCCCTCCGCTGGCGAGAAGTCATACAGCAGCCCGGCCTACTGCCTCTCCGGCAGGCCCACTGGCTGTCTCTATGGCGGGAACTCCAGCCCCTCCATGCCTTGATCAGACCACGAGACTTTCCTCTGCATCTTGCCTGAGCTTGTCTCCTTCCATTGTCCTGAGTGACGCAGGGCAGGAGGACACTTGAGGTAGAACTGACTCCGGAGGGTCCTTAACAAAAGCAGATAGAGTGTCTCCAGTATCTCTTTCCTCCCATATTTCTCTGCACAGATAGTTGTTTTCTCTGGGTGACGTGCCCCTTGTTTGCTGGTTCTTAGAGACAAAGTCCCAGCTGCCCTTAAGAAGAAGAGGAAGGCTGCGTCTGGCAGTGAAGGGGTTGACTCCCCACTTCCACTGCAGGGAGCACAGGTTCCATTCCTACTGAGCGAACTGAGATCCCACAAGCCGAAAAGAAAAGAAGGAGATGGTGCGGGAATGCATGTCAGGGACTGTGTAATGTTTTCGTGCCTTTGTGTGCTGATACATTGGAACTAGACCTATTTTGGAATTCACTTTGAAATATATAGAAGTATCAAATAGCTTTGTTGTGTAACTGGAAAGTTACACAAAACAAACTTAGAAAAAGATCTTTTCTCTCTCAGGAAGGGTTGAGGGGTGGGGGAATTGGATGAAGACAGCTGAAAAGTACCGACTTTCAATTGTCAGATAAATAAGTACTAGGGACGTTTGCCAACAAAGGCCCGTCTAGTCAAGGCTATGGTTTTTCCAGTGGTCATGTATGGGTGTGAGAGTTGGACTGTGAAGAAAGCTGAGCACCGAAGAATTGATGCTTTTGAACTGTGGTGTTGGAGAAGACTCTCAAGGGGACTGCAAGGAGATCCAACCAGTCCATCCTAAAGGAGATCAGTCCTGGGTGTTCTTTGGAGGGACTGATACTGAGGCTGAAACTCCAATACGTCGGCCAACCTGATTCGAAGAGTTGATTCATTGGAAAAGACCCTGATTCTGGGAGTGATTGGGAGCAGGAGAGGGGGATGACAGAGGATGAGATGGCTGGATGACATCATCGACTTGATGGACATGAGTTTGAGTAAACTCCAGGAGTTGGTGATGGACAGGGAAGCCTGGCGTGCTGCGATTCATGGGGTCACAAAGAGTCGGACACGACTGAGCGACTGAACTAAACTGAGGGACATTGAACAGTGATAAGTATAATGAACGCTGCTGTGTGTTTTATGTGAAAGTAAATCTTGAGTTCTCATCATATGGGAAAAAAATATTTTTATTTCTTTCACTTTGTATCTGTATGAGATGATGGATGTCATTAAACTTACTGTGGTCATCATTTCTTACTTGTAAGTCAGTCAATATGCTTTACACCCTAAACTTGTACAGTGCTGGGATATGTCAATTATATCTCAATAAACATGGAAGGAAAAAAGAAACGAAGAGAGGGCATCCCCATTGGCAGGTATAGCTACTATTTGAATAAATGTTTTGAAAAATAGTTTGTCCATTTAGGGGAATTTCTATGGACAGAATCCTTATTTTATGGGGGCTTATGTTTTGATGGAATAATTAATTGAAAACGAGATTCTGAAACTCTGCAGTATCATCATACTATTCTTCAAGGAGAAGATGCATTTCCTAAGGCCTTTTTACCCTGGATCTCTGAGTTCTTATTAACCTCACTTGTTCACTGGTTTAGTAACAGGAATGGGTGCTTCCTCGGTTGCACTAGTGGTAAAGAACCCACCTGCCAATGCAGGAGACACAAGAGATGTGTGTTCGATCCCTGGGTCGGGAAGATCTCCTGGAGGAGGACATGGCAACCCACTCCAGTATTCTTGCCCGGAGAAACCCCATGGACAGAGGAGCTTGATGGGCTACGGTTATCAGGGTTGCAAAGAGTTGGACATGACAGAAGTGAATTAGCACGTATGCATGGGTGCAGAGGAGAAATTTTCAAGTGCCCAGAAATAAATGAAATGATAATATTAATGTCATTTAAAATTTAAGTGGGCTAGAAATTACCTATGGGGATTTTGTCCTCTTATACTCTCTCTCTCTCTCTCTTCTCTTTCTTTTGTCTTGAAATGGTAGTTTTCAAGGATGTCTTCATTCTTTCAAGGACGTTTATTGAGAATTTACCATGTGTAAGACATTATGCTAAGCAGTGGCTTTATGTATATAATAGAACATTAAACAGGTTAGGAATAATGGGGTGTAAACATAAAGCAATTTTATTTTATCTCCCTCTATCACTTAAAACTTTATTGAGCTGGGAGGGGTTTTCCTCTGCTCTTAGAAGATTTTTCTTGATCATTTATGTTAACAAACTTCTGCAGTTGCTCTAGGTTACTAAACACAGTTTTAGTTCCGAAATTAGAAATATTTTTACTTCAAAAAAATCTGTTTAATTGTATCTTTTAAAAATTTTTATTGAAATATAGTTGATTTACAATGTGTTAGTTTCTGCTGTACAGCAAAATGAATCAGTTATACATATACCCACTCTCTTTTTTTTTTGAAAGACTCTTTTGCTATATGGGCCATTCAGAGTACTGAGTAGAGTTACCTGTGCTATCCTGCAGGAGGGGATGGCAACCCACTGCAGTTTTCTTGCCTGGAAAGTCCCATGGACAGAGGAGCCTGGTGGGCTACAGCCTATAAGGTCGTAAAGAGTCAGTCACAACTGAAGTGACTTAGCATGCACGCATGCACCTGTGCTATACAGCAGGTTCTTATTAGTTTTCTATTTTAGCTATATTAATAACTGTGTATATATCAATCCCTATTTCCCAATTTATCCGTCCCCCCACCCCCCACCTTATCCCCTGGTGACCGTGAGTTTGTTTTCTATGTCCATTACTCTGCTTCCATTTTGCAATTACGTTCATTTGAACCCCTGTTTTTTTATATTCCACATCTAAGTGATATCATATGATATTTGTCTTTCTGTGTATGGCTTACTTCACTCAGTATGACAATGTCTAGGACCCTCCGTGTTGCTGCAAATGGTATTATTTGCCTCATATAATAAGCCAATTTCTGAACTTGACTTAAATTAAGATCTCCTTCCCTTAGACAAACCGTCCAGGAAAGTCTACATCCAGTAAATAGGAAAGTGGTTGCCTTGTTCCTTCCTTTACTCTGTTGTCACAAGTCTGTCCAAAGGGGCTTCTGGCCTTCTGCTTCAGAGAGTGGGGAGGGAGTCGGGCAAGCAGGGAAGTGACTGATAGCGTTGTGAACGGCGTTCTGGTCTCTGGCCCCAGCACTTGTGTAAGCCGACTCTTTTCCCTCTGAGCACTGTCCTGCATTCTTTGGAGATTCTCCTCCCCTTGCTAGGAAGCTCACACAAGAACCTGTTTTTCTTTCATAGTTTTTGCTCAGGGGCCAAGGGTTTCCCTGGCAGATGCCCTCCCTTTCTCGAGATATCCAGACCCCTCTTTGCTCAGAGGGTTTATAGGTACTTCAGATTCTTGGGTCGCACTGTCTACATGGGGACCTGCTCACTTGGTCTCATGTTCTGCTCTGAGGTCCTGGAGACACAATCCCGTTGGTAATGAATCCTCCCCTGCAGCTTCAGGAAGCCAAGGTTTTGACTCCTTCTCCAGGCTGAGCCCCTCGTCTGCCCCCTCCCCTTCCTCTTTTCCTTCCATCCATGTCTGAGCCCTGTTTCTTGAGAGACAGAAGCTGCTCCTGGAAACACTCATGTAAATCATTCCATCTCCAAGTTAGTCTTGTAGCTTCTCTGGGTCTTCATTTTTGGTTTGGGAGAAAATGTTCCTTGGGATGCCAGTGCGGGAACAAAGGATGAGGGAGCCCGGCTGAAAACAGAGTAATCGTACAAGACCTGCTCCTGCCACACAGCTTGATTAGAGAGTCATCAAAGGTTTTGCTAAAAGGTGGTGTTTTTGCTGGTACTGAAGGGCAAGTTCGTCTCTGAGGTAAAGTAAAGAAAAAGGATGTTCTTGACAGAAAGGATAGGGCCCCAAAGGGAAGGTGTCTGAAAGTACATGAAACGTTAGTGGAAACGGCTGCAGCTTTAGAAAGTGTGGTTGGGAAGCTCCTTGATGAAGAAGTACTTAGTGTGTCCAAGAAGGGGTTTGGCATTTACCCAGCAGTCCCTAGGGATGCTTTGGGAGGTTGTAAACAGGGAGGTGATGTGTTCCTAAAAGACAGTGACACTTAGGAAAAAACGAACAAAAATCGTGTAAGAAATCTATGGAGAAAATGACAAGGCATGAGTGAAGGACCAGACCCTTGAGAACCAGACTCTTGAGAAAGAGAAATCCTGAAGCCCTGGGCTGCCCATTCCAACAGCTGTGTTATTTGTTGGTCTGATTTTCATGTCTGTCTCCTCTGTTGATTGCTTTCCTGCTGGATGTGAACAGGTAAGGAACGGAAATAAAACTTATTTAAATACCTCCTCCTCCCTTCTCTGCTCCTCTTCAGTGAGTTGTTGCAAAAGTTAAAACGAGACAAAGCAAGACCATTTGGGCTTTAGAAGTAAGTGGGGGAAAGGACAGTTGTCAAGAAGGATGTGTATTTGTATATTCACTTGTAAAAAAGTGAGTGAATAAACAGTACATATTGTACAGTTAGTATACTTATGGAAACACAAGTTGGAGGAATAGACACCAAACTGTAAATATTCGTGTTTTGGTGTATTTTCAAGTATTATATCTGAAATACAGTATTTTTAATGGAAGTATAATTGCTTCAAAATGTTGTGTTAGTTTCTGCCATACAACAGGGGGAGTCAGCTCTGTCTGCATGTGGCCCCTCCCACCCTCTAGGTCATCACCGAGCACAGAGCTGAGCTCTCCATGTGGCCGGCGGCTCTCCGCTGGTCTGCTCGCCACGTGGCAGTTTCTGTGTGTTAGGGCGGCTCTCGCAGCTCTCCTTTCATAGTGCTTACCCGCTACATTGCGTCACGTGCATTATCTATCTTTATACCTATCTTTTACCTCAACTGTCTATGTAAACTCTGAAAGACTTTTCCTAGAAGACTCTCTCTGATACATCATAGGGATTCAATATGAATCTGTTGAATAAATGAGTATATACATTATATATATATGTACATATATACCATCCTTTACTTATAAACAAACAATAATTTTACTTTTGTGTAATTTGAGTTCTCAACCTCAGAACTTTTGAAATTCTGGAAGGGATAATTTTGTTTGACAGGCTGTTCTGTGCATTGCAGGTTAAATAGCATCTCTGCTGCTGTTTGTCAGTCAGTCATGTTGACTTTGTGTGACCCCGTGAACTGTATCCTGCCAGGCTCCTCTGTCCATGGGATTCTCCAGGCAAGAGTATTAGAGTGGGTTGCTATGCCCTTCTCCAGGGGATCTTCCCAACCCAGGGATCGAACCTGGGTCTCCTGCATTGAAGGCAGAGTCTTTACCAGCTGAGCCACCAGGGAAGCCCCTAATAGCGTCTCTGGTCTCTATTAATTAGATGCCACTAACTCCTTCCTCTCTGCCTCCAACCAGTGGTGGCAACCAAAACTATCTCCAGATGTTGTTCAATGTCCTCCTGGGGTCAAAACTCTCCCCCTTTCCCTCACTGAGAACCACTGGGATGGGAGAAACCCAAAGTCAGGTACCTCTTTATCGTTTTAAAAATGCATAGCGCATCATGAGGTAAATGGCAAATTTCGATCTACTGCTGTGCTGTTAGAGGGGAATGAGCTGAAAACTCTGTCATGGATTCTCATACTTTAATGAGAGTTGCTCAGGTCTCAGCACCTCTCTACATTTTGGTTTTCTTGTTTAGTATAAATGCAATCCAATTTAATCTGCATATAAACACATCCATTGCATATTAAAATCAACATATTATAAGCATCAAGCTGAATGCTTTCTTGAAGGAGCAAACTAAAAAAATTCATACATATTAATATCACAGATAAGCCAATTATTATATGAAGTAGTAAATAAAAAAACAATATGATTAATCTAAAACTGGGAGCTTCATAAAGCAAAATATATGATATTAAGATTAGACTGCTTTAGAGACAATATTATGAATCCTTGCATTTTACATGTAATTTGTTTAAAATTAATTTCCCAGTGTGCTATCTTATTTTTGTTTCACCTAGACCTACACTAATACGTTTTATGAAACATTGATATTACTTAAAATCACAGCATGGAGAATATGCCATTTCTCTACTCTTAATTGAGGCAGAACACACGGGTTAGCTTCACAGTTCACAAGACCCCAAGGACCTGCAGGAATGCTCAAATTTTTGATTATCTGCTGGAAGGGAGCAGTGATGCGGCTCACCTGGTTTATGAAACAATCAGCATTATTGTTTACAAGGCAACAACAACAATCTTTATAATAAACAATACAGTTTTTGAGCACTGACTGTGTGCCAAGCCCTTAGCATTATGACTGCATGTGTGTGTGTGTGTGTGTGTGTGTGTGTGTGCACTCATTTGCTCAGTCGTGTCTGACTCTTTGTGACCCCATGGACGGTAGCCAGCAAGACTCTTCCGTCCATGGGATTTCCCAGGCAAGAGTACTGGAGTGGGTTGCCATTTCCTTCTCCAGGGGATCTTCCCAGCCCAGGGATCGAACCCTGGTCTCCATGCAGATTCTTTACCGCTGCGCCACCTGGGAAGTCCCTGATGTGTTAACTTTTTGAGGGCAGGGTCAAGGTTTGTTCATCCTTATCTCCTCCAGAATGCAGGATGCTTTGCTGCTACTTCAAGAAATATGAAGAAATAGCATTCAGCTTCACTTTGGCCTTGCCCCTGGACTTCTCAGGCTGTGCTCTGCACTTTGCTGTCCGNGCTAATGAGCAACTGAACTGAACTGACTGGCAAATAAAGCAGTTGCAGTATGTATACAATGGAGTATTATAAAGTCATAAAAATGAGGATATCCCATCATGTGCAAAATCACGGACAAACCCTGAAGGCACTGTGCTAAGTGAAATAAGTCAGACAGAGAAAGATAAATACTGCATGATGTCACTTACACATGAAATCTAAATGCGCAACACATACACAATCTCATTTTAAAAAAAAAAGGTCAGATTTGTGGTCACCTGAGGCAAGGGGTTAAGTGACAGAGGAACTAGATGAAGGGGGTCAGGAGGTGCAAACTTCCATCTCTAAGCTAAGTACGGACCAGGGATGCGAGGCACAGCATGATGCTCCAGACAGCGCTGCTGTCTGATACACTGGAACAGTTGGGAGAGGAAAGCCTAAGGGGTCTCATCAAAAGAAAAAAAAATTTTTTTTTCTTTTTTTGCTAGGAACTAGGAATTGAGCTCCTAGTAAGGAGATCCAAGAAAAGTTTCCTTCAGAAAAGCTGTTAGTTTGCACCAAGAATTGACTGCACTGACGAATCAGCACCCAAAGTGATTTCCTTGGTGGGTCTGAGGGTGAACATTCTAGCTTTCCCAGGGTGAGCACACTGTGTGCCAACAGACCCCAACTGATAGGTTCCCACCCAGCGTATTACCCTGCAGAGTACCAGACTGAAAATACACAATCAGGACAAACTAAACCTTTCCAAGAAAGAAGCTGTATGAACTGGTTGTTTTCTGGGGGGTGAGTGGCACAACTCTACAACTCATCATGAGCCTAGGTGTTCTATTAGATGAGTTCCTAGTAAGGAGATCAAAGCAAGTATTTTCCTGCAGAGAAGTCACTTGCTTTCCCAAGAATTGACTAGCAAAGAGAGAATCAGCACCCAAAGTGTTTTCTTAGGAGGGTTTTAAAGTGGAACGTTCTAGCTCTTCCTGGGTGAGAAGTGTTCTTCCAGGCAGTTACAGGTGACTGGTTCACACTCAGCACACTTCCCTGCAGCGTCCCAGCACTGACAATGCACTCGGGATAACTGAACCTTCCAAAAAAGGTAGCTGTGTGAACTGGTCGTTCTGTGTGTCGTGAGAGGCATACCCACACAGCACATTATGAACCTGGGTGTTCTATTAGATAAGCAGCTGGTAAGGAGACCCAAGCACAGTGTTTCCTTCAGAAAAGTCATTTGCTTGCACCACAGACTGACTCTAATGAAGAGAAAATCAGCACCCGAAGTGTTTTCTCCGGTGGGTTTGAGAGTGAAACATTCTAGCTTTTCAGTGTACCTTGATGAGACGGTAGATGTTAACTAAACTTACTGCGATATTCATTTCACATACATACATTCACTCATACAGCTAAGTCAAACCATTATGCTGCACACCTTAAACCTACACAGTCACGTATTTCAATTACAGCTCAACAAAATTGGATGGAAGAAGAGATAACCTTAAGTAATGATCTGAAATTGTGCCAAACTCTTGGCACAAAATAGAGTTCAATTTAAATTATCTGTATTGCATATGTCACTAAAAAACATCTGTGACAATAACATTCACTTTCCTCTTAGCCAGTAAGGTGCGGCATGACAACTTTTCAGCAGATAAAAAACTTCTGAGTTTCCTTTCAAGGGAAAGATTTATTATATTGGGTTATATTTTGTTTTACTGATATTTTAGTAAAATATAGCTTTAAAAATATGTTAAATATATAAACTTATAATCAGACTTTCTAAAAGGCAATTATAAGAACTTATAAATAGTTCAAAGAGTAAACTATATTTTGGAAAAATGGGCTACAAAAATTTTAAATATATTTTAAGAATATTTCTACTGACAAAGTGAAATGAACAAAGCTCGTGTGTATATAGTTCTGAGATTAGTCTCTCATCTCCTCTATACTAAGTCTCCATCACCAAATATGTTTCTTAGCAACAGAAAAGTGAAATATATAGTATTAATAAGGCATACTACAAAGTGGAACATGTACTGGTTCAATTTAGGATACAATAAAGAATGTGCAGCATATATATCACAACTGGATAAACTGTAACCCAATCGCCACTCTGTAAGAATCTTTTCCTTTAAAATTCTGATTATTGATGATAAAGAAATACATGATGAAAAATTTTGGATTTCCTTTCATCTTAAAACTCATCTGGGAAGTATTTCATCTGACCACAGCCTCAGGTATTCCTCTGTCGCTAATTAGAGAAATACTGAATATTTCAACTATAAATTGCTTAATTATATTTGTCAGCCTGCTCTAAACCAATTAATTATTTACTTGTAAAAATCTTTGATGCAATGCTATCCAGAGGTTCCTTCCTGGAATACAGACCAGGAGCGATCTTTCCGCCTCCACCCCAATTAAGCGGGAGCTGAGACAGTGAGGTATGCTGTGATGCACAATGATTTACATTAAAACGTACCATCAAGAAATGAACCACGCTCCTTACAACCCTGGGATCTATTGCTATCCTTTGCAAAGCATCAAGTCACTGCCACACTCCTTCATAAAAGAAGTCCCTATCATTTTTTACTTTTTGGTAGTGTAGTCTCTTGTATAAAGAATGGCATAGAGCACAAATTAGAGGGTTGAGAAAACAACATTAGCATTTCTTAGGGCCAAAAAGCCCCTTCCTGTATCAAAACGCAGTCTCCTCCCCTGCCACATTCCACTTGGATGTGAGCAAGTCCTCCTGGGACTAAAGTGTGAAACGGGAGGACACAGTGTGCCTGCTGGACCACCAGCCACGGGCCGCTGGAACAGAGAGGCGGACAGAGGAGAGGGCATCGGGTCTCACACATACCGTCTCCAGTCATTTCCTGAGTTGCTGTCATCAGCCAGGCGCTCCCTAAAAATGAAAGCAGCCCAGGGAGCAGAGCAGGCAGTCCCCACACTCAACAAGGTCACACAGGAAATCCACACAGAACAACCCCACAGGCAAATGCACGACAGTGTAAGGAGTCCTGAGACACCATCCCTGGTCCTGGTCTAAGATCCCATTCCTGAGGAAGTGGTGAATGAGCGGGGAGCAGCAGGACTGACAGACACGCGCCCAGCCCGGGGACAGAGCATCCGGCGGGCGGGAGGCGAGGCCGGCTGCAGCAAGTGTCCGCGGAGCGCCTGCTGTGTGCGTGAGGCCGCAAGGCAGGCGGGCGCGNCAAATGCACGACAGTGTAAGGAGTCCTGAGACACCATCCCTGGTCCTGGTCTAAGATCCCATTCCTGAGGAAGTGGTGAATGAGCGGGGAGCAGCAGGACTGACAGACACGCGCCCAGCCCGGGGACAGAGCATCCGGCGGGCGGGAGGCGAGGCCGGCTGCAGCAAGTGTCCGCGGAGCGCCTGCTGTGTGCGTGAGGCCGCAAGGCAGGCGGGCGCGCCTTCCCCCAGGGTCTCTGCTGGACTCCAGCGGCTTCGGGGCTCAACGCAGGCGCCAGGGCGGTCTGGGGGCAGAGACCTTTCTTCTGTTTCTCTCTCCGCCCCTCTTAGGGGCTGACGGAGCAGCGGATGGCGCATTCCGGGGCACAGGTGCCGGTCCTTCCCTGGGGAGAGGGTGGACAAGGAGCTGCTGGAGAAAGCGGAGCAGCAATCGGAAGGAGGGGAGACGACTCTGAGCGTGGGCCAGCTCCACAGGGTCTCCATGGGGGCACCGCGGCCTGGGTGGACGCGGGGCTCGGATGCGCTCAGGGTGCAGAGCGAGCTCCACCCTCGAGACAAGAACCGGATCCCCGGGAGCCTAGGGCGTCAGTGATGCACAGGAGCCAGCAAGGCCAGCCCAGGAAGGAGGGGAAAGCAGACAGCGAAAAAAAACCCATACTGAAGCTCTGAAAGCTGTCAGGACGGACCAGGAGGAACAGAACGACTCAGTCAAGAAGAATCAGGAGTGTCCAGAGAGGTGGGGAGAAAACCGAGGCACTGCGGGACTCTGGGCAGTGGGGGGGCCTCCAGAAAGGAGGCGGGAGGCAGAGGCTCGGGTGGCCGAGGACAGAGCAGAGCTCGCGGGCCGGGGTGTCTGAGACCGGGTCAGCAGGGAGCCGCCGACGGTGGAGACCCCCAGAAGGCGGGCGGCGGGAAGCAGAAGCCAGGCGGCAGCGGGAATGCCAGGACTGAAGGCGCAGGGCCGCCCTTGTCACCTGTCCGGACAGCAGCGCCCTCCCTGAACCTTACTTTGTCCTCCTCACGGTGCTGACCGACATCGGACATCCTGCATGTCCGCTCGCCTGTCCTTCTGTCTTCCTGCTAGAGACGGGGTTCTCAGATGCATCCGTGAACGCGTGAAGGAGGGACACGTGTGTGCATGTGGACATGTTCAGGTGCCAGGCACCTGAGTGTGTTCAATGCCAGCACAGGAAGATGCACTCAGGTCGGGGAATGCATGATGGAGGTTTCTGATACCCGTGGCAGAGACAGGACAAAGAACCCGTGTGGGGGAACACACAGGAGCTCCCCCGGTCCAGCAGGGAAAGTGGCGACAGGACCAGGGTGGTCCGGCAGGTGAGGCCTTGGGAAAGGGAAGGCATCCCTGACTGATGATGCCCATTCCCTGTGAAGAGGAGGCAGGCTGTCATCTGTGAAGAGTGTGATGAAAGGGCAGAAGCGATACCCAGAGCATTTAAATAGAGTAACGCACATTCCAGTAATACCTATTGAAAAGCTGTCACATATTCAGACAGCACAGGTAACTATATGTATGTGCATATACTTATACATATACCTACAAAAACAAATACATGTACACACATGTTCAGTCTGTAAGTCGTGTGCACTCTTTGAGACCCCACAGACTGTGGCACGCCAGGCTCTTCCATCCTCCACCATCTCCCAGAGCTTCCTCAAATTCATGTCCATTGAGTCAGTGATGCTATCAAATCATTTCATCTTCTGCCACCCGTGTCTTCTCCTGTCCTCAGTCTTTCCCAGCATCAGAGTCTTTTCCAATGAGTCAGTTCTTCGCATCAGGTGGCCAAAGTATTGGAGCTTNCCAGAATCCCAAGGGGATTTCCTCAGTGTCTGTGGATGAGGTGAGTCTGCATGCAGAGCAACCGGTCCACCTCTCTATTGGCACCTTACCACAAAACTCGTGATACATATGTATTATATGATTGTATGTTATATATTATATGGTTTCATATAATAGATAAAAGTAAAGGCACAACTATAGGCAGAGAAACATATCTGTGGTTGCCAGGGTATAGGAGTGGAGGAAGGAGTCTCAAAGCAAATAGCCCAAGGGAGCATTTTCAAACCAATGGGGCATTTTCTAAATTTTTATTGTGGTAGCATTTACACAAAGGCATGCACATGTCAAAACTTGACAAACGGTAAAGCTTTAAAGCGTTGACTTCTATTGTATATAAATTATGTCTCAATCCTTCTCACTTTTTTAAAAAACAAAAAAGATGTTTTAAGTATGTAAATACTGGTTATTACATCTGTTGCAGGAAGGCGGACCACTTCCAGGGCCCGAAACTGGGCTCTTGTCTAACACTCGGAAATGAATTGTCCGAGGAGACACATCTGCTGACAAAGCAAGAGATCTTCTTGGGCAAGGGCACTCGGGTGGAGAGCAGTAGGGTAAGGGAACCCAGGAGAACTGCTCTGCCGTGTGGCTCGCAGTCTCGGGTTTTACAGTGATGGGATTAGTTTCCGGGTGGTCTTTGGCCAATCATTCTAATTCCGAGTCTTTCCTGGTGGCGCACGCGTCGCTCAGCCAAAATGGATGCTAGCCAGAGGGATTCCGGCAAGTGGACTGACACGCGGTGTCTCCTTTAGACCTTTCCGAACTCTTCTGGTTGGGGGTGGCTTATTAGTTCCGTATTCCTTATCAGGATCTCCTGTCATAAAACAACTCATGCGAATGGTTACTATGGTGCCTGGCCAGGGTGGGCGGTCTCAATCAGTGTGCTTCCCCTAACACATCCATCTAGACCTTGAGCTCATAAACATAAAAATCTTATTTGAAATTCTTCCCAGACCTGGCCAACTTCCAGGATTCCCCATGACACCTTTGTACCCTTATGACAGGACGCAGAAACTTGGTCTTAACCAGGTTTACAATTCCTTCTCCTTCACCTCAAGTCAATATTCTTACTGAGTTCTGTGAACAGGGAGGCCTGGCGTGCTGCGACTCATGGGTCGCAAAGAGTCTGACACGACTGAGTGAATGAACTGAACTGAACTGAACTGAAAATTAAAAAAAGAAAAAGAAAAGCATACAACAGGAGAGTTATGCGTTTAAGTTGGATTTGGAGTCTTCTGGGAGCTACAACCCAGGACACAGCTTCTCTGTTAGCTCTGAGGAAACTACTTGGAGGAGGTGGCAGAGAAGTCAGTATGACTTTTTCCTAGGAAAAAGTGCAGTCAAGCGTGCATATTGGTAAAAGATTACTGCGAAACACAGAGATCAGCTGTCACGAGTTCATTATTTTCATGCTTTTCTGTGTGTGGAAGACGCAAGAATCTAGGGTCACTGAACCTTTTTCTGAGGGATCTGTAAATAAATAAAGGCCAACTTGTCCAAAGCACAGTGTGCCTCATACTGTTTTTCCCCCTAAATTCCTTCAGAATGCACTGTAGGTCAGCAACCACAGTGGTTACAACTTAACACTTGTAGAACTGGCTGTGAGTAATGCTGTTTGTCTTCAGGATCTGAGTTCACATGAGACCAGATGTTCAAGCTGGATTTAGAAAAAGCAGAGGAACCAGAGATCAACTTGTCAACATCCTTTCAATCATAGAAAAAGGAAAACGGTTCCAGAAAAACATCTCCTTCTGCTTTATTGACTATGCCAAAGCGTTTGACTGAGTGAATCACAACAAAATCTGGAAAATTCTGAAAGAGATGGGAATACCAGATCACCTGATCTGCCTCTTGAGAAATCTGTATGCAGGTCAGGAGGCAACAGTTAGAACTGGACATGGAACAACAGACTGGTTCAAAACAGGAAAAGGGGTAACTCAAGGCTGTATATTGTCACCCTGCTTATTTAACTTCTATGCAGAGCACATCATAAGAAACGCTGGGCTGGAAGAAGCACAAGCTGGAATCAAGATTGCTGGGAGAAATATCAATAACCTCAGATATGCAGATGACACCACCCTTATGGCAGAAAGCGAAGAGGAACTAAAAAGCCTCTTGATGAAAGTGAAAGAGGAGAGTGAAAAAGTTGGCTTAAAGCTCAACATTCAGAAAGCGAAGATCATGGCATCCGGTCCCATCACTTCATGGGAAAAAGATGGGGAAACAGTGGAAACAGTGTCAGACTTTATCTTTGGGGGGCTCCAAAATCGCTGCAGATGGTGATTGCAGCCATGAAATTAAAAGACCCNATATAAATAGAATTATACTGTATGTATACTTTGTGTTCAGCAACCTTACTTTGAGCTTTGAGATTCATCTATGCCACTGAGTGTATCAACAGTTCATTCTTTCTTATTGCTGAGTATTATCCCATCCTACGGATAGAACATGATTTACTTATCCACTCACCTGTGGTTGGATATTTGGGTTGTTTCCAGTTTGCAGCCACAGGCATACCCTGGAGATACTGCAGTTCAGTTCCAGATCACGGCAATAAAGTGAATATTGGGATAAAGTAAGTCAAACAAATTTTGTTTGTCTCTCAATGCATATAAAAATTATGTTTACAATTTTCCAAAGTCTACTGAATGTGCAATAATATTATTGTCTTAAAATATAGCACTTAAAATACTGTCTTAAGAAAACAATGTGCATATCTTAATTAAAAAATACCTATCACTGGGTCTTCTCTGGTGGTTCTGTGGTCAGTACTGCACTCCCAACGCAGGGGACACGGTCCCTGGTCAGGGAACCAAGGTCCTGCATGATAAACAAAAACCCAACAAAACCCCCAAACTTTATTGCTAAAAAGTGCTATCATCTGAGACTTCAGCAAATCATGAAAGTTTTTACAATAGTAACATCAGAGATCACGATGCATGCTAAGTTGCTTCAGTTGTGTCTAACTCTTTGTGACTCTATGGGCTGTAGCCTGCCAAGCTCCTCTGTCCATGGGATTCTCCAAGCAAGAACCCTGGAGTGGGTTGCCGTGCCCTGCTCCAAGTGATCTTTCCAACCCAGGGACTGAACCCGTTTTTCTTACATCTCCTGCCTTGGCAGGTGGGTTCTTTACTACTAGCACCACCTGGAAGTCACAGATCACCATAACAAATACAATAATAAAGAAAAAGTTTGAAATATTGTCAGAATTACCAAAATGTGAGACACGGAGTCAGCAAATGCTGCTGGGAAAGTGGCACTAATAGACTTGTTTGATGCAGCATTTTCACAAGCCTTCAGTTTGTAAAAGATGTAATATCTGCATAGTGCAATAAAGCAAAGCACAATAAAATGGGCTTTGCCTATATTACCAATAAAAATACGGGGAGCATTTGTGCCCAAGACTATGCAGACCTCAGGTCTCATTTCTCTTAGGTAAATACCTAGAAGTGCATTGGCTGGGTCATATGGTGGGAGTATGTTGAACTTTTTTAAAAGACTGCTAAACTGTTTGATAAAGTAGTAGTACCCTATTAAGCCTTTTTGATATTTAATTTAAAATAATGCAAATGAATTTGAATTAGTTTTAATTGCCTTGAGAATAGGAACATAAGATCATGGGACAGTGAAGCTAGAAAGAAATTGGTTTTGTGATTATTTTTTTATTTTTTATTTTTTGCTGTACTGAAGAGGAAACAGTGATCCAGAAAGGGTAAGTAACTTTTCCAAGGTCTTCAGCTCACAGGCTAGTTTCTTCACTCTTTTATAAAACCCGGCCATTTGGGAGGAATGCTACTAGTCATGGTGCAACTTCTCAGCATGGCCTTGGGTTGTGACCGCCAAGGGCACAGCGTTCAAAATAAGCCTCAATGTGCATGTGATATGTAACTTTGGACATGAAACATCATTTGAAATTGGGGGGATTTTGCAGGAGATGGAGTAAAGAGTATCCAAAGGGAAATAAGAGTGTAATCTACAGGAGGTTGTCTCTGACCACGCATAGTATCAACAGCAGTTCAACAGCAGGTAAAATAAAAATGTGCACTCATCAGTGATGCATGGAGATCCACCTGGTTTCTAAACTAACTGATGCACTCAAAGATTAAGGCTACAGAGCAGTTCATTAAAAATGAAGAAAGCAGCATGCCAATTACCCAGCCCCTTCAGCTTGCCGTTCCAGCACCCACCTCTTATTATCATATTCATAAACATTGTCCCTCATCAGTCTTCCCGAGTAAAGTTAACAAGTATATGTGTTCACTCTCTTGAAATTATTTTGCTTAGCCTAAGAAGCTGTCACGGTGTTGAGAAGGCTGCCGCTTTAACCAGATTTCATCTTTGTGTGTCACCGCTCATGTCAAAGTAAAAATGTACTCAGACATAAGGGTTGTCCTGCTTTCATCAAGAGCGCCAGCCTGCCTGAGCCTTGTTCCACTTGGTTAAGCTTGTTATTTAAATTGTTAAAACTGAGACATCGGCAGTAAATTTCAGAGAAGATATAACAATTATTAGATACAAGCTGGGCTCTTGTACTTGAGAACATACCATGCCCTCCATCCACCAGCAGAATTAGCCACAAATAATTTACAATGGTTGCTTTAAGAAGTGTGCCCTATAGTACTTGGATGGCATTAAATCACAGCCCGCCCCCACCTGGATCATATTTCCAACTTTAAGATAGATTTGGTACCAGTCAGCAGAGTGGCGGAGCACTCCCGAGGACTGCCTTTTAATGCCTATAACTCTTGAAGGGCTGAGNCCTATAGTACTTGGATGGCATTAAATCACAGCCCGCCCCCACCTGGATCATATTTCCAACTTTAAGATAGATTTGGTACCAGTCAGCAGAGTGGCGGAGCACTCCCGAGGACTGCCTTTTAATGCCTATAACTCTTGAAGGGCTGAGTGAGGATTCCCGAAGCTGCCTTCTGGCTATGAGTTTTGTGTTTAGGTGACTTTATATACCAGGCAGGGGAGCCACAATCCAGAACAATTGCCCTTTGAGGGTGAAGAGAAGGAAAAGCTGGGAGGCTCTCTGAATGACCTTGTACTATTCAGTCATCCCACTGAAATCCTAGAGGAGCACTTGACCTTGTGGTGCCTGTGCCCCATGCCACCCTCTGCTTGTATTGAGACAAAGGCTAAAGGAAAGAGATAAGTATGAATGAAGCATGGAATCTTTGAAGGGGTCATCAGAGTCCCTCTGATCCATATTAGCCAACCTCTCTTTCGGTAAAGGGAGCCCAGTAAGTACCTGCTTATTTAGCAGTTGATTCATTAGACTTTGGGGTCCATGCAAATGTGAGGGTTGGCTATTATTGTTGTCTAGTGCAAATGACTTCCAAGCCAAATCTCCCCTAATCCACACTTGTGAAAAAGATCCCTTGGACCCAAATGTTGGACTTGACATTTAGTTACATTGTTTCATAATATTGGTTTTGATCCTTTATTTTTATTAATGGAATATTTTAAAATCATGCTTCTGACATTTAATGTATCATATTTGTGTAATTTTTAAAGTTGTATATTTTTCTCCAAATCACAGAGGAGAAGGGAAATTTTAAAGCTGAAAGAAGGCTTGGACATCATCAATCCAATCTCTCATTTTAAAAACCAATAAAACAAGAACTAAAGAGGTTAAACAACTGTCTCAAAGTCATACATCTGAGTGGCATTAAACCATGGTACTCTTTGAGTAATCTTCCCAGGTGGCGCAGTTGTAAAGAAGCTGCCTGCCAATGCAGGAGACGCAAGATACGTGGGTTCCATCCTTGGGTCAAGAAGATCCCCTGGAGTAGGAAATGACAACACACTCCAGTATTCTTGCCTGGAGAATCCCATGGACAGAGGAACCTGGCAGGCTATAGTCCACGATGTCGCAGAGTCTGACGTGACTGAGTGACTGAACATACACACGCACGTACTCTTTAAGTACATGTTGTCTTGTTGTTTGAAAATTTAGCCTACTGTAAAATGAGTACACATTTCCTCACCTTACCCATAAGACCACTCTAAGAAGGTTTGTAAACATTATCTTTTAAGAGTCAGAATCTGGTCTTGATATGTCCACATTATTTCACTATTCTTAGGCATCACCTCACATCCTTTTGCCTGAAATATCTCCCAGCCCTTGGCCATTTGTTTTCCTCAGGTTGCCACAGTGACTGTCTCTTTTTT
>SJYV01021570.1:0-14607 GCA_006410875.1 Neotragus pygmaeus | reverse complement strand
GGCTGCAGTCACCACCTGCAGTGATTTTGGAGCCCAAAAAAATAAAGTCTGAGTTTCCACTGTTTCCCCATCTATTTCCCATGAAGTGATGAGACCAGATGCCGTGATCTTCGTTTTCTGAATGTTGAGCTTTAAGCCAACTTTTTCATTCTCCTCTTTCACTTTCATCAAGAGGCTTTTTAGTTCCTCTTCACTTTCTGCCATAAGGGTGTTGTCATCTGCATATCTGAGGTTATTGATATTTCTCCTGGCAATCTTGATTCCAGCTTGTGTTTCTTCCAGTCCAGCATTTCTCATGATGTACTCTGCATATTCTTGGTTACATTGTTGTATTAGTTGGCTATATATGGGTAAGTTTATATTTGGGGTCTCTATTCAGTTCCATCATTTCAGTGTATCTGCTTTTATGCCAGTACCATGCTGTTTTGACTACTGTCAACAGAAAACCAGTAAGGGAACATGGATCTTAAACAACATATAGAAAAATGCTAATATTTTTTATATTAGAAAATATAGACTTAACAGACCTATGCAGAGCATTTTGTTCAAAAGCAACAGAATACACATTCTTAAGCACACATGAAATGTATTCCATAGTAGATCATATGTTAAGCTGTAAAACAAGTTTTACTAGATTTAAGGTGATTGAATCATATAACTATCTTTTCCAAACACAATGGTATGAAAGCAGAAAATAATTATAAGAATAAAAAGGAAAAATCACAGATATGTAGAGATTAAATGACATACTACTGAATAACTAATCAGTCAAAGGAGAAATCAAAAGAGAAATTTAAAAGTACCTTTAAAAAATGGAAACACAACATACGGAAAATTATGGAATGCAGCAAAAGCAATTCTAAAGGGAAATTCAGAGTGATAAATTTTTTATTAAGAAATATGAATGATCTCAAATAAACAAATTTTACACCTCAAGGAACTAAAGAAGAAGAAATGAACCCTAAAGTTGGTAGAAGGAAAGAAATTGTAAAGATCAAGTGAAGTCACTCAGTCATGTCCAGCTCTTAGCAACCCCATGGACTATAGCCCCCCCAGGCTCTTCCATCCATGGAATTTTCTAGGCAAGAGTACTGGAGTGGGTTGCCATTTCCTTCTCCAGGGGATCTTCCTGACCCAGGGACTGAACCTGGGTGTCCTGCATCGCAGGCAGACGCTTTACCTTCTGAGCCACCTGGGAATCCCTAATAAATGAAATAGGGACTAGAAAAGAGCAATGAAATGAAGAACAGTTTAAAAAAATACCCCCAATATACAAACCTTTAGCTAAGAAAACAAAATATATAAACTGTCGCCAAAAAAATAGAGGACTCTAATAAAATCAGAAATGAAAGAGGAGATGTTCCAATTGGTACTATAGAAATACAAAAAATTATGAGACTACTATGACCAATTATGTGCCAATAAATTGGACAACCTAGAAGAAATGGATAAATTCCTAGAAACATACAATAAATAGAAAATTTGAACAGACTAATAATGAATAAGGAAATGGACTCAGTAATCATGAGCCTCCTGACAAAGAACAGACTAGATGTCTTCACACTCTAGGATCCCCAGCCCTAGGTGAGTGACCACACCATTGTTGTTATCTGTGTCACTGAGACCTTTTTTGTATAGTTCTTCTGTGTATTCTTGCCATCTCTTCTTAATCTCTTCTGTTTATGTTAGGTCTTTATCGTTTATGTCCTTTATCATGTCCATCCTTGCATGAATGTTCCCTTGATATCCCCAGTTTTCTTGAAGAGATCTCTAGTCTTTCCTATTCTATTGTTTTCCTCTATTTCTTTGCATTGTTCATTTAAGAAGGCCTTCTTATCTATCCTTGCTATTTGCTGGAACTCTGCATTCAGTTGAGTATATCTTTCCCATTCTCCCTTGCCTTTCTTCTCTCTTCTTTCCTCAGCTGTTTGTAAAGCCTCCTCAGACAGCCACTTTACCTTCTTGCGTTTCTTTTTCTTTGGTATGGTTTTGGTCACTGTCTCCTATATAATGTTATGAACTTCGCCCACAGTTCTTCAGGCACTCTATCTACCAGAGCTAATCCTTTGAATCTATTGGTTACCTCCACTGTAGAATCATAAAGAATTTAATTTAGGTCATATCTGGATGGCCTAGTGGTATTTCCTACTTTCTTCAACTTAAGCCTGAATTTTACAATAAGGAATTCATGATCTGATCCACAATCAGCTCCAGATCTAGGATCCTTTGGACTGCAAGAAGATCAAACCAGTCAATCCTAAAGGAAGTCAATCCTGAATATTCATTGGAAGAATGGTTGCTAAAGCTGAAGCACCGATAATTTGGCCACGTGATGTGAAGAGCCAACTCATTGAAAAAGACACTGGTGATGGGAAAGATTGAAGGCAAAAGGAGAAAAGGGGTAGCAGAGGATAAAATGTTAGATAGCATCACTGACTCAATGGACATGAACCTGAGCAAACTCTGGGAGTTAGTGGAGGACAGAGGAGCCTGGAATGCTATGGTCCAGGGGATTAAAATAATTGGAAATAACTTAGCCACTGAACAACAACAACAACAGATGACTTCAGTGGTGAATTCTACCAAACATTTAAAGAATTAATATCAATTATCAAACTCTTCTGAAATATTGAAGATGATAGAATATTTTCAAACATTTTACAAGACAAGGACTACCTGGTTACCAAAACCAGCCAAAAACACCACCAGACGACAAAATTATAGCTCAGTATCTCTGATGAACATAAATGCTAAATCCTCAACAAAATATTTAAGAAACAAAATTCAATAATACATTAAAAGGATCATATAGCATGATCAAATGGAATTTATTACAAGTATGCAAGGATAACTCACCAACTGTGAATCAGTCAATATGATAAACCACATTAACAAAATAAAAGATAAAATATGATCATCTCAAGATGTAGAAAAAATATTTGACAAAATCAGCATCCAGTTATGATGAAACTTTTAAGTGTGGGTATAGAAGGACCATATCTCAACATAATAGAGCCATATATGAAAAGTCCATAGTTCCTTTAAGCTTGGGAACAAGACAAGGATGTTGACTCTTACTGCTTTTATTCACATAGTATTGGTAGTCCTAGGAAGGGCAATTAGGCAAAAAAAAAAAAAAAAAAAAGGGCATCAATCAGAAAAGAAGAAATAAAACAATCAACATTTGCAAATGACATATTATAGATAGAAAACCCTAAGGACTTCACCAAAAAATTATCAGAACTAATAACAAATTCACCAAAATTGTAGAATATAAAATCAATTTACAAAAATCTGTTGCATTTCTATTCAGTAAAATGAACTATCAGAGAAATTAAGAAATCAACATCATTTATAAATGCAGCCAAAAATTTAGGAATAGATTGAAAGGTCTGTATAGAGAAAAGTATAATACATTGATGAAAGGAATCAAAGAAAACACAAATGAAAGATATTTCATGCTATGGGTTAGAAAAGTAATATTGTTAAAATACCAGAGGTATTATAGATTAAATTCAATCCCTATAAAATATCCAATAATATTTTTCACAAAAATAGAATTAACAATCCTAAAATTTGTATGGAACCACAGAAAACCCCAAATAGCTAAAGAAAACATGTGAAAGAAGTACAAAACAGGGGACAACAGGATTCCTAATTTCAAACTGTATTACAAAACTGTGGCAATCCAAACAGCATTGTATTGGTATAAAAACAAGCACAAAGATCATTGTTAGAAATAGAAATCCCAGACAGATATACATGTCAGACAGATATGAATTCAGATATACATGTCAATTAATTTATGACAAAGGAGAAAAGAATACAATGAGGAAATGATAGTCTCATATATATGTGTGACTATGGGAAACAGTGGAAACAGTGTCAGACTTTATTTTGGGGGGCTCCAAAATCATTGCAGATGGTGACTGTAGNAGGACGCCGGCCAGCGGGGGCAGCGGCGGCGGCGGCTCGCTGGCGCCCTGGAGTCCGTGGATGAGGATGCGAGGGACCAGGGGTCTCTGCAGCGCGGGCGGCGGTGCGCTGGGCCCGCGGTACAGATAGAGCGCGGCGCCGGGATCCAGGTTGGAAACCAGACTCTGCGGGTAGAAATAAGGCGACGGGAACATCCGCTGGAGCGCCGAGTAATTGCCCGCCTCGGCCAGCAGCTCCAACCCGACGGCCGTCTGTCGCTTCCACTTCGTCCTAGGGACCGAAATAAACGCGCAAGGCAGGGATCAGGACTGTGGCTCTCGGAGACCCCTGCCCCTCAGAGTGCCTGCCCCGGAGCGCCTGCAGAGAGGCCAGGAGGGAGCCCACCAATTCGTTCATATCACTAAATCACGAGTTGCCAGCACGGTTGCCGGGCACGGTTATCGCGTATTAAAGGCATCTATGCTATTAATCTTCCACGAACCTTCCGTGACTGTCATCCCCGCTTACAAATAAGAGAACTGAGGAGTGGGTCAGAACACAGGACGGCCTAGAAAGAGGAGACCCCGGGTTCTGAACTAGGCTATCTTATCCCCAAAGCCCGGGCTCTAAGCTCGCCACACTTCGCGCAGGGTATCCCAGCCTGGGCGCTTGGAGCGGGATGTCGGAGCTCTCCGCCCCAAGCCACCGTGCATCGGCCCCCTGGGGAGGTCTTGGAACGAAAGATCACCCTGGAAAGGGCCGCAGGGGGTGCCGGGGTCGGTCTGCTCGCGGCGGAGCGGGCAGCGGTCGATGCTGCCAGCCGCACCACCGGCCCGGAGGAGACCAACCTCGCCGCGGGACCACAGTGGGCCACGCTTCTGCGGAAGCCCGCGGGCCAGAGACTACAGCGACTGCAGAGGAAGAGCGCACGGCCGCATCCGCCGCACCCCGCGCGCAGGTCCGAGGCTTGGGGCCAGCCCCACAGTCTGTCCGGTCCCGAAGCCGGGAGGCCCCCATCCGAGTGCCGGCTGGGGTTGGAGCGAGGCGAGGAAGCGAGGCCGCGCTGGTTGCCAGGGCTGCGGCCAGACTCCTGGGTGCACCTGGCCGGTGAGGCAGCCCCACTGAGCCGGACTCAGCCACACCAACCCCCGTTTTCCTGCCTGAATTATTCATCATCATCATAATTGTGTAATTACTGTAACGGGCCTTAATTATTAATGCCCGAAGCAGTAATCGGTATTTATTATTAATGGGGCAGCGTGTTCTGAGCTTGTTTATGGAAAGCAACATTCCAGCCTCCGCTAAGAGTGTGCGGGTGACTGTGGGTGTGTTTGTATTAGTGAGTTGTGTCGAAGTGAGTGTGTGACTGGATCGAGCGTATGGNTTAATGGGGCAGCGTGTTCTGAGCTTGTTTATGGAAAGCAACATTCCAGCCTCCGCTAAGAGTGTGCGGGTGACTGTGGGTGTGTTTGTATTAGTGAGTTGTGTCGAAGTGAGTGTGTGACTGGATCGAGCGTATGGCTGCGTGTGTGTGTTTTGTATGCGTTTATATTTCTCTTTATCCTGTGAATGTCTTGGGAAGGAAGATTAGGAAACACCAGGTTTGAGGCCAGTGCCCAGCACCAATTTTCTGGTCCCCCAGGCCCCAAGGAGCTGGGTCTGGGCCCCTTCCCTCCTTGAGTTTCAGGGACTAGAAAGACTGGGGAGGCCTGAAGAATCCCTGGAAAGCTGAGTGCCACCCCCTCTACCCCAGAAGCTGCCCGGGGCTGGGGGGAGGTGGTAGGACTTGGCCTGCGTGGGCAGGCTTGGACCTCCCATGGTACACATGTCCATCTGTCCACCTGATCGAGTCCTGTCTCTATCCCTCACTGTGGGCTTCGGGCAAGGCTTTCTCTCCCTGCCCGAGGCCTCACTTTCCCAGTTTCACAGAATGGGGAGAGCTCAGAGGTCCTTCTGGCTGTCAGACTCGTGTCCGGCAGGTACCATGGAGGGGCGGGGAGGAGAGGGAGGGTCTTACCTGCGGTTCTGGTACCAGGTCTTNCTCCCTGCCCGAGGCCTCACTTTCCCAGTTTCACAGAATGGGGAGAGCTCAGAGGTCCTTCTGGCTGTCAGACTCGTGTCCGGCAGGTACCATGGAGGGGCGGGGAGGAGAGGGAGGGTCTTACCTGCGGTTCTGGTACCAGGTCTTGACCTGCGTGTCGGTGAGGTTGAGCGAGGCTGCGAGCTCCATGCGGTCCTGCACGCTCAGGTACTTCTGCCGCTCGAAGCTGCGCTCCAGCTGGGCCAGCTGGTGGTCGGTGAAGGCCGTGCGCGCCTTGCGCGGCTTCTTCAGGCGCACTGGAGGGCTGTCCCTGGAGCTGGAGATCTCCCGGTCGCCCTCCTCCTTCACTGCGGAGACACGGCCGCGCATCAGGGCCCAGCCTCGCACCCGCCCGCCCGACCTTGTAAATGTGGCTCCCGGTGGTGGCAGCCCCGCTGCACTCGAGCCCGTGGGGCCGCGGCAAGGCTGCTCAGGGCTGAGACCTCCCAGCCCCCAGACCGAGGAGGATCGACACCTCCGAGAAGTAACCCAAAGCCTAGAGAGAGCTCGACCCAGCTCCCACACTGCGCGGGCGCTCCCTGGAGGGATTAGTGGACTGACTGGGTGGATCTGCCAGGGGAGGGGAGCAGTGGTGAGGGGACCCAGGAGTTCCAGCCTGGTGGGCTGCTCCGGTGCATGCTCTGGGGGTTTAGGACTGTGCCCCCGATTCTCTGGCTGCATCTGGGCCAGGAAGAGAGGAAGCTGAGGGCCAGAGTCTGGGGAGAAGAACCCATGTCGAGGGACAAAAACCTGTTCACCCTGGAGTGGACGGTGGTCCTGAAAGACACCCATGTCTCGCCTGGCCTCTCGTTCGGTGAGAATCTATAGGGATGGTTCCCCTGTTTCTTAAAACAGCACACAGTGCAAAATGCAAACTGCCAGGTGCCCGGTCTGGGAGCACAAAGCGTTCGGAAACATAAGGGACGCGTTTACCCCTCAGATGCACACATCTCAGGTCCGCGTGTCCTCGCCATTTGCCTACGGTAGCTGCCCTGTGTTTCCCCGGATGGTCGAGGCACACCAGCAGGGTCCCCGCTCCTGAGTCACAAGGATGGGACTGGACAGTGTGGTTTCTTTTTTCCCCAGCACTTTCCTTTAGAGTTGACTGCACCGAAAATGCACACTTGCTGGAGCAAGCTCAATGACCTCCCTCCTTCTTCCCCTAAAGTGATATCACCAGAGACCATCTCCCCAAAACGGGCATGGGGCTTCCCTCCCTCTTTTTCTCTATTTTTCCTTTATGCTGAGTTTCATTGACCATGGCGTTTGCAGTGACAGGGTTCAGCTGAATGCGAGTTGATTTTTCTCTGTAGGAAACAATAATCCAGTTAATTGAGCCACGAGGGAGCAAGACTTTTCAACCAGAAAGCGGTTCAAGACTGGGAGGGCGCTGGTCACCGGGTACACCCCAGCAGTTGAGCCGGGAAAGCGCTAGCCGGTGAGAAACCGGTGAGAAGCCGGTGAGAGGGGGTCCACGCCTTCCCACTGCCTCCTCCAGACCAGCTCACCAGCCTCTCCGTGCCCTCCTGGACTCAGGCCACGTTGGGGCAAGGCTGCCTCAGGAGATGGGGATCTGTTAGGATGGGGGATCTTTTCTGTCTATGCCAGGCAGGTAAAGTTTGAACAAGTTTGAGGAAACGATCATCCAAACCTCTAACCTGATATTGTGGAAACCTTACTTTTTGACCTCATTGTCTGGCCTATTTGTAAAAATCCCCCATTTCTCAGGACTGAGCTCCAAGGTTGGGAGGTGGGGTGGAGTTTGGGGTGTCCAGAAGAGCGGGTTGGCTCCTGGGGCTTTTCCTCTAATTGCTCTCCCGGGCGCAGGCTGGAGCCTTCAGATACATACTCGCCCGGGTGCCCAGCCTCAACCTCCGAAGCAGGCTCAGTCAGTCTCAACACCTGAGAGTTCCAGGTCCCCCCTCCCCCCACACCGTGACCCTTCCGGCTGGGAGCACAGTGCCCGTTTCATTTCTCCATGGACATCGGCTCTTGCAAGCCAGACTGTGCGCTGCAGAACGCCTGACTTCAAAGCCCGGTTCCACTTCTTTAAAAAGAGTGTTATGCTGAGGAACCTTTGATGCCAGAACTTGGGGGAGGACTGACCTTCCCTGCGTGCCCTCCCTGGAGGAGGGACTCTTCACATGGTAGGTGGGTAGGGGAGTCGCTTTGCTGCCAACCCCGTGTGTCTGTCTGTCTCTCTGTAAGGTCTCCTGCTTCGGGTCCGCCTTTGAGAAATGCTCTGGAGGCGGTTATTTCTTCTCCTTCTTTGCCCGGGACTTTGTTGATGCAAAGGTGGGGTACCTAGGGGTGGGGGAGACCTTTCTCTGTCTTCAGCTCCAACCCTATTTAAGTGATATGTGGACAGCCGGCCCTCATCACCACCCTGATCAGATATCATCAGGGACAAGAGAAGAAAATCGATATTCCAATTATCTTAACCGAAACCTTGACTCAAAATCCCACCAATGGGCAAAAAAATATACAAATAAAGAGACACGAGCCAAACTCTTTGACCAGCACCACACGGTGCAGAAGGGTCTTGCGGCTTACTCTAACTATAAATCTGGGTGTTGTTGAGAATTATAAATAATAAAATATGGTTTTACACATATATATTTACCTTGCCTCCCTTGCTTCCCCTCACTTCCCCACCACACACCTGTTTTTCTCCCAGGCAAGTTTTCCTTGTCTCTCTAAACAGACCTGGGGGGGAGGAGCAGGGGTCCTTGGGCCACAGGCATCTGGACCCCCTTCCTCCAGCTCCAGCCCAACCTGCCCATCTAGCACGGCTGACCAAGGAGACCTTGGAGTCTCCACCGGTTGCTTGGGGCAGTGGAGGANGGGGGGAGGAGCAGGGGTCCTTGGGCCACAGGCATCTGGACCCCCTTCCTCCAGCTCCAGCCCAACCTGCCCATCTAGCACGGCTGACCAAGGAGACCTTGGAGTCTCCACCGGTTGCTTGGGGCAGTGGAGGAGGGAATGAGATGTGGAGTGGGGCCCCAAATGGGTTTTGGCGTGAGGTCAGGATGTGTCCACAGTGAATTCTTGGTTGGGAGGAGAGTGTTAAATGAGGCTTCCTAAATTTTTATGATGACTTAGTGCAAATATGGGTCAGGAGATGTAGGGTCCCCAAGACAATATAGAAGTTGGCTTTATAGGGAAGCTTTATCTCATGGAAAGCATTCCGGGAATTAATTATAAGGCTGAAAGAGCTCTGAACAGCCCCTGCCAGCCCTTCATTTTCTACTGGATGGGGACACAGGGTTCTGAAACTCCTTCCCTTCCTGCCTCCTGACTTCTCCCTGAGAAATAACTTTGTGCCTCTGGCCTCACCAAAGACCTAAAGTCAAGGCAGTGGCCAGGACGAGAAACAAAATTAAGGAATTCTTTCTCTCCTTCCTTCCTTCTTTCCTTTCTCTCTTCTCTCCTTCCTCCTTCCCTCTTTCCTCTTAGTGCTGATCTCAGCACTCTGGTTAAGGAGGATGGGAAGGAAACTACGGAAAGATTCATGGGGTGAGAAAGCGAGTAAAGGGTCCTGAAACCCCGGTATAGGCTGGGTGCTGGGGGATCTCTGGGTCCCACACATGCAACCCGAAGTTGATTGCTCAGTGCACTTCAAATGAAATCCAGTGAGAACAGTTGGGTGAGTACAGAGACCTCTGAACTCGATCCCAGCCAGCCAGCCGCCTGCCCGACTGCCGTTTCTACTTTGAACTGAGTATTTCTTTTGCACGATTCCCTGGACCCCGATCACACCGGGGCCAACGGGAGGGAAAGCTGAATTCCCCTCCCCATCTGGATATTCAAATTAAAGTGTGGAAAATTGACTGTTCTCAGTGCTCCAGCTGAAATTTCCTGCTAGGTTTTCCCCCTTATAAAAAAGAATTCGAGCAGAACCCATTGGGTCTTCTGTTGCTTCTGCAAGGCCTTTTCCCAGAGAGCCACTGGCCTGAGAGGAACTTGCTTCTCCCACCAGAGGGCTGGTCAGTCCCCGCCGAAGTTCGGAAAGTTTGTTTTGTGTGTTTTCCGGAATCTCCCCTGAGTCACACAGAATCCCTCTCCTCACTCTCTCCGATGGACTCTGTTGCTCAAAAGCATAACCACGGGGCTGACTGACTGAAAGCTTCGGATGAGACCAGCGCCTCTGCCTGGGCCCGGGGGTGCTCCGGGTGAGCATGTGCATGTCCCCGCGTGTGTGCACCCCGGTTTTAATGCCGTGTTCAGAAATGGAGCCCCCCTCCCCTAGGTTTTCATCTCCCACTTTCTTACCTTTGTACTCAGAGTCCGATGAGGCGTTGCTGCCACTTTTGTCCAGCTTGTCTCTAAAGTCCTCCCCAGCCTTGGCCGCAAGACGGCCCCCAGGGTCAGGAGCGGCTGGCTGCCCGCTGCTAGAGTAGGGTGCACAGGCCGCAAGCGGTTTGCAGTCAGCAAGGATGTCCCTGATCAGAAAGGAGGAGGTCACGGTGCGAGACTGGGCTGGGGCCGAGAGCTGCCCAGGCTGCAGGTGGGAGTCCAAACCTGGTCCCGAAGCCCCGCCCGGCCGCGGGGCTCCCGTCTCCAGACAGTCCCTTCCTGGCGAGGCTGGTGAAGAGCAGTCGCTGCTGCTCTCTGAGCGAGGACTCAGCTCCAGGGGAGAGCGGCAGTCCCCGAGCAAGGGGTCCCCCTTGGGAAGGGCGGGGCTGCCCGCTCGGTGGGAGAGAATGGAGTCGATCCCAAAGCCATTGGAGCCTTCCATAGCCAAGTTGCGACCTGTCCTCNGGAGCATTAAGCCAACTTTTTCACTCTCCTCTTCACTTTCATCAAGAGGCTCTAGTTCTTCACTTTCTGCCATAAGGGTGGCATCATCTGCATATCTGAGGTTATTGATATTTCTCCCGGCAATCTTGGTTCCAGTTTGTGCTTCATCTAGCCCAGCATTTCTCATGATGTACTCTGCATATAATTTAAATAGCAGGGTGACAATATACAGCCTTGACATACTCCTTTTGCTATTTGGAACCAGTCTGTTGTTCCATGTCCAGTTTCAGCTGTTGCTTCCTGACCTGCATACAGATTTGTCAAGAGGTTGACTCTACTACTTAGGAAAAAACAAACCCTGGTTTTGTTTTGCTGTAGGCACATTTTTTCTTTGTTCTTATTTAATTATCATTACAAAGGGTCACTGGATTAACTGAGACTGCTTCTATATGACTTTTTGAATCAAAGGGCTCCAGATTAAAGTAGTTTCTTTCTCTTTAAAAATGAAGTGAAGTGAAGTCGCTCAGCCATGTCCAACCTTCAGCAACCCCATGGACTGCAGTCTTCCAGGCTCCGCCATCCATGGGATTTTCCAGGCAAGAGTACTGGAGTGGGGTGCCATTGCCTTCTCCAAGAGCAGACTCTAGAAGTTTAAAAACAGTGCTCAAGGCATCACTTTCTCTCAACTATTTTGTTATTTCTTTAAATAAGGCCCAAATAGTCAAAAACTCCAATGAGCTGGTCACTTTTGTGATTCAACAGCCTTTGGTGCTGACAAGTTTATGGAAAATGACCACCCCTTCCCCCGCAAAAAAGGAAAAAAATGACCAGAGGAGTGGAGAAGTGAGGAGAACCTGAGGCTCAGGTGCCAGCCATGTCTGAGGAGCACCCCCAGACAGGGACTGATCAGGTCACTGTGAGGCTGCAAGGACACGTCCTCCTCACTTCAGAGAGTGGTCCTGATGCTTGCTTTCTGCTCTTCTTCTGTTTCCAGGAAAACGACCTTCTGAAAATTGACTGGTCACAGCACCAGAATTATACTTCCCTACGAGTCAAACAGGGTTTGACTGCAACTTACAATTCATTTTCACTTCCAACATAATATGCTTTTCATACAGTGGGAAGACATGACTTAGGAATGAGAGGCAGACTTGGGTTAGACTTCTTCCAGCCACTAACTCAATATATGAAAGTTTATATCCTTTTCGTGCTGCAATTCATGGGGTCGTAAAGGGTTGGACACGACTGAGTGAACTGAACTGAACTGAACTGAATTATTAAATTGGTACTAAATCAGATTTTATCAAGTGAAAAATTTACAAAGGAAAATACTTTCAAATAATCTTTGCTATTAAGTATGAAACACAAAACTTTTAAAGTATTTTGTTTTCTCCCTGCTATGAGCACATTTCACCTTATTTTCCTACAGCAGGGTAGTCACACACTTTGCCATAAACAGCCTGGTATCAGTGCTTAAGGTTTTGTGGGCAGGTGCTCTGCTCTGATGCTATAGTGCAAGGGAATGTGTAAATGAACAAGCTTTGCTATATAACAATAAAACTGTATTTATGGACACTGAAGCTTGAGTTTCATATTATTTTTATGTATGACAAAATATTATTCTTTTGATTTCCTAAAAGCCATTGAAACAAGTAACTTCTTAGCTCCTGAGCTGGACAGAAAGAGGTAGCAGGCCACCACTGTGTGCTGACCTTTGTCCAAGGGCACCTAACTCTGCTGTCAGAGCATCAAAGGACAATGACAGTGACAAGTCTCGCACAGTCCTTTCCATGCAAAGACAACACTACTGAAAAACTGCCGCGACACACGCAGCAGCTGCAGATGTTCTACTGAGAACTCTGTGACTTTTCTGAGGCTGAAAGTTTCGATCTAGAGCGTGGGACAGTCACTCCATGCCCCCAACCCGGCCTCAACCAGAGCTAACAGACTCCACAGGGAGTACACCCCGTGGTTCCATACTGTTTTCAATCAGATCACAGTCATAGGAGTACATAGATTGTCCAAAGAATCTGATTTACTTAGTTTCTCAAGTTTTGAGCTGCTGAATAAAAATTACAAACTGCTAAGATTCAAAGATCTAATGAGCTAAACACAAGGGGAAATAGCTGACTGCTACTTGTAAATACTTTTTCCAATCTGTAAATTACACCCTCACTGGATCACCATCCTCCTGAATGACCAAATATCCATCCTTAAGTCAATCCCCGCCCTTTATTCTTTATCCATTAACGAAACACTGTAAAAAATATGCTTTTTTATTCTTTCATCTGTAGACTACTGCATTCTTCTGTATTCTTCTCATATTCAGCCACCCATCTGAATTCCTGGGGCAGGGACTTGTAAAAACAGATTCCCAGGTAGCAGCCTGATAATCTGAATTTTTAATAGGCAAACACATTGTGCTGTACATCAGTTAACTGACTAGTTTTGTTGATGTTGTTCAGTTGCACAGTTGTGTCCTGCTCTTTGCGACCTCATGGACTACAGCATGCCAGGCTTCTCCGTCCTTCACCATCTCTTCAGTTCAGTTCAGTCGCTCAGTCGTGTCCGACTCTTTGCGACTCCATGAATCACAGCACACCAGGTCTCCCTATCCATCACCAACTCCTGGAGTTCACTCAGATTCATGTCCATCGAGTCAGTGATGCCATCCAGCCATCTCATCCTCTGTCATCCCCTTCTCCTCCTGCCCCCAATCCCTCCCAGCATTGAAAAAAGTATTGCAGCCATAAAAAGCAAAAATGTTCTAAGGAGAGAGACTGAACCAACTCTTTGAAGAGCTATCTCTATTTCTATATATGTCTTTGTCAGTAATTCAGTGGCAATGATTGTGATGTAGTCGTAAGTGAACATTGACATTTTGTATTAGAGCTTTCAAAATTTATTTTAGTTTTTTTGTGAGTAAGCTAAATTTTAAAAAGTAATTTTAAATTACTGATTTAAAAGTACATACTCTCTTCCCTCCCATTTTCTAATAAAACATTTGGTCTCTAGATGTTGAAGTTAGAAATACTTTTATCTGGGAAATAAAACTACCAGTGTGCATTACAACATGAAAAATGCACATGTCTAAAAATGAGGCTGTTAGAAAATTTAAATCCCTGCCAGACATTGAACTTTGGACTAAAAGAGAAGGAAGCCAAATGATATTGCTGAAGCTCCTAATATTCTAAGGTATCATTGTAGATATTTTCCCTTATATTATCTCATTATATATATTTTTAACCTTACAAAGTAGGTTTTATTCTCTGTGTGTATGTGTGTGTGTGTTTCTCTCTTTGCAAATAAAGAAAGTCAAGTTTACAGAATTGAGATAATTTTCTCAGGGTCCCAGATATCTAGATGCAAAGCTGGAATCCAGGACCCTTTGACTTAGAAGCCCTTGTACTTTTCTCCAATGTCTGCTTATGTCAGGGGGACAGAACCATTACATTCTTAGCTATTGTTACAGAATATGTGGAGCAGTAATTTAAAATGTAAAATTGTAGCATTCAGTTTACAGTGAAAGCAAAAAGCTGTGAAATGTTTTGTGTCTTATATTCTGTGTATTTACACAACTGATTAGTCTGTTATTGAGTTCTCTCCAGCCAGTTTGCATCTGTAATCCACAAAGATCTGAGCAGCTGCCTCCTCAGTCTCTGTACTATCACAGTTTGGTTTAAATAAACTATATAGTAACAATGAAAAAGTCCTGCATGTTCAGCTATATAATAGTACCGTCAAATATTACTTTAGTACAGTAGTACTATAGCCCTGCTTTGTATAGTCTTATACCTATATATGACTTTATTTGGGGGGGCTCCAAAAATCACTGCAGATGGTGACTGCAGCCATGAAATTAAAAGATGCTT
>SJYV01021568.1:2600-16388 GCA_006410875.1 Neotragus pygmaeus | reverse complement strand
TCAGTGATTTTGGAGCCCAAGAAAATAAAGTCTGCCACTGTTTCTATTGTTTCCCCATCTATTTGCCATTAAGTGATGGGACTGGATGCCATAGTCTTAGTTTTATGAATGCTGACTTTTAAGCCAGCTTTTTTTGTTCCTCTTTCACTTTCATCTAAAGGTTCTTCAGTTCCTCTTCACTTTTGGCCATTAGGATGATATCACTGCATATCGGAGGTTGTTGATATTTCTCCCAGCAATCTTGATTCCAGCTTGAGTTTATCCAGCTTGCCATGTCACATGATGTACTCTGCATATAAGTTGAATAAGCAGGGTGACAATATACAGCCTTGACATTCTTTTTTCTCAATTTTGAAGCAGTCTGTTTTTCCAAGTCTGGTTCTAANGGAGGTTGTTGATATTTCTCCCAGCAATCTTGATTCCAGCTTGAGTTTATCCAGCTTGCCATGTCACATGATGTACTCTGCATATAAGTTGAATAAGCAGGGTGACAATATACAGCCTTGACATTCTTTTTTCTCAATTTTGAAGCAGTCTGTTTTTCCAAGTCTGGTTCTAATTGTTGCTTCTTGGCCTGCATACAGGTTTCTCAGGAGGCAGGTAAGGTGGTCTGGTATTCTCATCTCTTTAAGAATTTCCAGTTTGTTGTGATCCACACAGTCAAAGGCTTTAGTGTAGTCAATGAAGCAGAAGTAGATGTTTTTCTGGAATTCTCTTGCATTTTTCTATGATCCAACAGATGGCAATTCGTTCCTCTGCCTTTTCTAAATCAAGTTTTCACATCTAGAAGTTCTTGGTTCACATATTGTTGAAGCTTAGCTTGAAGGATTTTGAGCATTACTTTCCTAGTATGTGAAATGAGTGCACTTGTAAGGCAGTTTGAACGTTCTTTGGCATTGCCTTTCTTTGGGATTGGAATGAAAACTGAACTTTTCTTTGCAAATCCAAGGGACTCTCAAGAGACTTCTGCAGCACTACAATTCGAAAGCACCAATTCCTCAGTCCTCAGCATTTTTTATGTCCCAAGTCTCACACTCATACATGACTACTGGAAAAATGATAGCTTTGACTATGCATATGTACACACACACACACACACACACACACACACACACATATATTTGGTTTTTGGCTCAATTCTTGGCACAGAGCTCCTAAAATGCTAAGAGTTTCCTAAGTGAGGAGAGGAAACCAGTCAGTCCTAGAGGAAATCAACCCTGAATATGCATTGAAAGGACTAAGGGCAGGAAGAGAAGGGGAAGACGGAAGATGAGATGGTTGAATGGCATCACACCGACTCAATAGACATGAGTTTGAGCAAACTCCTGGAGACAGTGAAAGACAGGGGAGGCTGTTGTGCTGCAGTCCATGGGAGTGCAAAGAGTTGGACACAACTTATCAAATGAACAACAACAAAGTGAGGAAAGCCATCTTTGCCATGTGCTTTTTGACATGTTAATGAAGTGATCTTTGGACCAGCCACTAGGTAACCTAAGGAGGAGGCTAGGTGTCAGGCTACCCAATCACACAATTAGAGAGTTTGAACTTTAGGCCCACCTGGAACCTCTGGGGAGGGGAGAGAGGCCGGAAATTGAGTTCAACCATCAGTGGCCAATAATTTAATCAATCATACATCTGTATGAAGCTTTCATAAAAACTCAAAAAGCCTGGGTTGGTGAACATCATTCAGGAAGAATGATGCACTCAGAGAGCTTGGAAGCTTTGTCATCCTCTGCTCCCTCCCCTCTATCCCTCAGCCCCGGAACTTCCTCTATCTGGCTATTCCTGAGTCACATCTATTTACAACAAAGCTATGATCTAGTAAGTAAATGTTTCCCTAGGCTCTGTGGGCGCTTCTAGTAAGTTAAATGAACCCAAGGAAGGGGTCACAGGAACTTCCAAACTATAGCCAGTGGGTCAGATACCTACAAGAACCTGGGCTTGCCAATGGGGTCTGAAGTGTGTATGTGTGTGTGCGTGCGTGTGTATTGGGGGGACATTCTCATAGGACTGGGTCCTTAACCTGTGGGGTCTGACACTATCTCCAAGTAAGTCATGTTAGAACTTTATCGACTTATAGGACACTCAGCTGGTGCTTGGATGTCTGGGGAAGAAAAAAAGACCTGGTATCCAGAATCACACCTTCAAATGCCACCTTCTCCAAAGAATGTGGTTATAGGGGAGGAAAACTTGCTACCCCAAATGTCTCTTAGCATGTGAATGATTTCAAGCTGAAAAGGCCCCAAAGACAGCTTTCCCTTCATTGACTAAGGGAATGTCAATAGAGGAACAGAGCTATCACAGTAGATAAGAGTAGTGTGAACTAGGTATGCTAGGCAGGGAGGAATCCAGGAGAGTCTGTTTGTCAAAATTCCATTCTATGTGTCACTGTCTGTCTCCATCAGGTCCACCAAACATTTATTTACCAAACATTTGCTTTTCCATTTCCATGTCAATTGCCTTCCTTCCTTTTTAACTGCCAACTCCTTACCCCACAATATTCTCTTTTGTCTTTAGCTGAAAATGCTGCTTAAGGGGAGGGTTTCAGCCATTTTTCATCACTCAGTTTTCCTGGGTCTGTTCCATATACACATGTTATTAGACATTTGTTTGACTTTCTCTTATTAATCTGTCTCATGTCAACTTAATTCTTAGGCCAGCCAGGAAAACCTAGAAGAAAAGAGGAAAATGTCTTCCTTCTTGAAAATATCATTCTTTTAGCTAAAAATGACCCTTCCACTAATCTCCCCTGGCACTGTATTTGTACCTTTAAGGTTGTTTTGTCATGTTACAACTCATATATGGTCATGGACTATCCCCATGTCTCATCTATGACCCATTGATGGTGGGGTCCAGTTATTATCCCTTTCCACATGCTTTCTGCAGGACCTACTTGTGAAGAGTAGGAACTCCGTAAATACTAGCAAACTATATGATGTGAAAATATGATTTGAGAAGCCTAGCACCATATGAATGTTTTATCTGGTCTCCTTTTTCCATATAGGCTTAGTTCTACATACTCCTCACTGTTCCTCAGACACAGAAAATGCTTGTGTTGCTGTGTCTTTTGAATCCGTTTTGCTCAGTTGACCACTATTCTCTTCCTCTTTAAGTGGCAAACTCCTTCACATGTTCTAAGACTCACCATGTTCTAAGATGCACCCCAGCATCACCTCTTCAGAGAAATCTTCCCTCCTCTGACTAGTCATTGTGTTACTTGCACTTTTCTATGCTTGTCTCACCATAGCGCTGCTCTTACTGCATTGCAATTCCCATTTTCCCATCTTCTCAACTTACCTGTGAGAAATCTAAGCAAAGACTGAATCTTATTCACCTTCGTAACCTTGGAATTGGCAAAATATTTGATACAATATAGGTAGCTGTTAAGTGTTGATTAGATTAATAATACATTTTAAATATTTTTATTGTACCTATCTTCCTGAGTTCCAAAAAAAATGTCTGCAAAAAGAGACACAGAAATGAGACCCTAAATATTGGAAATCTCTGCTTCCTTAATAGTACAGCAATGCATTGTGCCTGACTCTTCCAATAACTTCTTAAAAACTACACAATTTAAACAATTTAAATTCCTTTGTCCTAGCAGTTATTTTGAAAATATAACGTTTATATTAGTTCAGGTAAAACATCATTAATTCAGGTAAAACAGCTATTAATTCAGGTAAACATCTCTGTGTGTAAGCTTCAGAAAAGCAAGGACTACCTGGATCAGGAAGATCCCCTGGAGAAGGAAATGGCACCCCACTCCAGTATTCTTGCCTGGGAAATCCCATGGACAGAGAAACCTGGAGGGCCACAGTCTATGGGGTCTTAGTCACTAAACAACAACATTTATAAAGGTTTGTCACTTTTCTCAAGATCCAGTACAAAGAAGGTCAATATATTTTAAATGAACAAATGATGTCTGGTGAGTGCAGTACTGCTTATGGGGCATGAGAGTGCCAGAAGAAAATGGCCACTGTGAGTCCAAAGGTCCCTAACTTATGGAATAATCATAAGTTCTACGCCTGGGTTGTAAAGGTGGTGATATTAATAGGGAAGATAATATGGCTACAGCAGTTAATACTTTCCAGCCCTGAATAGCACAGTGGAAAATGAGCTGGACTATGAATAAGAAGACAGGAATTCTAATCCTGGTTCTGGCACCTTCTAACTATATAGCCCTGGGCAACTCACTGAAATTCTCAGTTTCTTCCTCACTTGGGGAGAACAGGCAGCAAGTAACATTTACTGCTAATTTACAATGTGCCAGCTCCTATGTGAGAGGTTTTACATATATTTCCTCCCTCACTCTGAGGAAATTTGGCTAGGTTCTTTTCAGCTCTGAATGCTCAAGATTTTATTATTCTCAGCTAATTTAAGTCCCATGCCAAAGGACACAAAGCAATGAAAGACACTTCAGATATATACTGGAAAAAAAATAAGTTCAGTGGCTATTAATTCTTTTTCAAAGATTTCATATAATGTTGATTTAATTACACTTTGGAAGAATGTTAATATGGTGATGTAACATGATCTCCTGGGAGCCACCAGTGATACTAGTGATGTTACTGACAGAGTTGGATGATGAGGGACACCTCTTTGCTCCAGCTATATTCCCTGGCTATCAGACTGCTGAATGGTAGGCATTCTCATTCACATGTGATTTGTCTAGCAGTCTGTTTAAAGCGAGTAAATGCTTTAGGGATGCTTATCTGAATTAACTCTAAATGAAAGCCTTACTTTCAAAATTCCTGGGACAAAGGAAATATAGGTTTCAATTTGAAGCCAAGAAATACAAGCCCAATCAAGCAGCCTTCAATAAAACATTTCATGGAAGTGCAAGGAAATCACCTCAACAGGAACTCTGAGATTTTTTACCCTTTGGGTGGTAAAGCTCAGACAATGGACTGCTTTTATACTAAGCAAAGAGCCAAAAGATAAAGGAAATCTTGACTTGTGAACAGTATAGTTCTATGTGGGAGTTCCTTTTCATATTAAAAAGAAAACACACACACTACCCACATGTCTTATGAAAACCATTCTAAGAATATAATTATTACTTAAATTATTGCATTCATGAAGTCAAGGAATGGCTCTCAGGAACCCAAGTCAAACATCCCAGAAAGCAACTTCTGAGTTCCACGAACCTTGCTGTTTTTGTTGTTGAGATCAGTGAATATCAGGGTTGGGGTGGGCAGGACAATCCTCTTAGTCTGGTGGATACATTCCTAATAGATATTTTTGTCTTCAGTTGTCTTTATTTGTTTGATGGTATCAACTGGGAATAGAATGGAATGCATTAAATGGACCCTCAGTTTTCCAACCTGCCCCTGCCAGGCTGCCACAATGTTCACTTCTGAGCCTGAGCTAGACCGAAGCAATCTCAGCTCCCTTTGGTGAAGCTCTCCTGATGGACATGTTGGTTGCTGTTGATTTTAAGAAAGTACTTGAACTTAATAGGAGGATCAACTCTGCACAATATGGGTATGAATTTGGGAATGACCATTAGTCATATTCACTGGAAGGACTGATGCTGAAGCTAAAGCTCCAATTCTTTGGCCACCTGATGCAAAGAGCCAACTCATTGGAAAAGACCCTGATGCTGGGAAAGATTGAGGGCAGGAGGAGAAAGGGATGACAGAAGACGGCTGGTTGGATGACATCACCAACTCAATGGACATGAGTTTGAGCAAGGTCCGGGAGATGGTGAAAGACAGGGAAGCCTAGTGTGCTGCAGTCCGTCTGGTCACAAAGAGTTGGACACAACTGAGCAACTGAACAACAATGACACCAAATTAGATGCAACTGTCTTACTGCTGGGGAATCTATTATGTTTGCTGAGTGTGCTTTGGACCAGAGGTGACACAAAGGGCCATGATTTGGAGGGCAGTGCTCAGCCTAAGTCCTCAGTCCTCAGCTCTGGATGAGCTCTCTGTATGGCAGCTATGGTCCCAGGGCACTCTGCACCTGTATGTGGTTCAAAACCCCAAGGCTATGGAAAAATCTGATTCCCCAGAAACTGCTTCAGCTGACAGTCTGTAACCATCAGTGCATGTGTGCATGCTTAGTTGCTCAGTCGTGTCTGACTCTTTGGGACCCCATGGACTGAAACCCACCAGGCTCCTCTGTTCGTGGGATTCTCCAAGCAAGAATACTGGAGTGGGTTGCCATGCCCTCCTTTAGGGGATCTTCCTGACCCAAGGATTGAACCCTTGTTTCCTGAGTCTCCTACATTAGCTGGCTGATTCTTTACGATTAATGCCACCTAATCAGCAGGGTTGGAAGGAATTCCCTGATACTTTCACAGAGGAAAAACCTTCAAGCCCATGCTAAGAAAACAGTAACTGAAAACATTCCATCACATCACGCCCCACACCTCTTCTCCCTGGAGCTGTTCAGTGTAGTGGTTTGGGGTCCTGCTATGCTAAAGAAGCCTTTGGAATTTGCCCTTATTCACCCCTTCTTCCTCAATTCCCACCTCCATCATCTTGGATCAGGGTTTCACTCTTCACATTTTAATTCCTGAAACCCTTTCCTAGCTCATGTCTCTGCCTAAGGCTCTCTGACCTTCAGCTATTCCGTAAGTTCTTAAATGACTCTGTTCCAAAACCTTCAGAGATTTCATCCCATAATGCAGAAGACTGAATAGTAGTAAATGTGAAAGTGCAGTAAATGGAAAGATGTGAGATAATAAAAAATATATATTTTATAATATATATATGTTTATGTATAGGTCTCTGCCCTGCTTCCTGATACAGAGCTCCCCAAACTCCTGTCATTTCCTAAGAAAGAAGAGCACTGGAAACATATTTTGTTCTAAAGAGGTGACTGCATCCTGGGTGACTCCTGGATGGGAGCTGGTCACCTGAAATACCGAGCCATGAATAGAAGCTTAGAATTTTCAGCCATATCCCTCATCCTCCAGAAAGGAGAGAAGGGCTAGGAACAGAGTTAATAATTGATCATGACTATGTGAAGAAACCTCCATCAAATCCTAATAATATAGGTATCAGAGAGCTTCAGAGCTGGCAAACACATCCACACCAGAGGGTGATGCACCCCAGCTCCATGAGGATGGACCCTCCCAGGCTCAGCCCTGTGTGTCTTTTCATCAGGCTGTGCACCTGTATCTTCTGTCACACCCTTTAATAACCTGGTAAACATATATAAGTGTTTCCTTAGATTCTCTGAGCAGCTCAGGCAAATGAATGAGACCTGGGGGAGGGGCAGGTTAGAATAAATTAGATACAGGTTGAAATAGAATAGACACAGATTCATTAGAATCTACAGCTGGTGAGATCAGAAGCACAGATGATAATCTGAGCCTGTGACTGGTGTCTGAAAAGTGGGGAGGAAGCCAGTGTCCAATCTCGTGGGACTGAGCCCTAACCTGTGGGATCTGATGCTATCTCCATATAGAGAGCGTTCGGATTGAATTAATCTGTCAGACATCCAGCTGGTGTCCAACATTTGCTTGTAATTATGGGGGAAAAATCTCCATGGATTGGTGCCCAGACGGGTCAGAAATGAAGTGTTTTGTGTGGATAGTAAAGAAGACTCATAGGAAGACAAAACCCACGTGGGAAGAACTAAGTTTCTCACTACATAGGAAGGAAAAAGCTGAGTTTTCCTTACAAAAGAGCACTGCAAGAATTAGGATGCCAGGCTTCAAGACTGGCTTGGCATGTCTCCAGAAGTGAGCTGTTTTTGCACTAATCGTTTGATTTCCCTGAGCTCTGGTTCCTTGTCCATTGAGCAGAGGCAACATGCCTGTCACATCACAAATCTTATTTATGGTGATGATAATTGAGATGATGGACATGAAAACTCCACGTGTCACGCTATTTCTGGCTTCAGCAGGAGAAATGTAACCATCACTTACAATAATTCACATTTATTGAGCACTTACCATGTGCTCTAAGTTGTTATAAATGCTTTACAAATATCAACAAATTTCATTCTCAGAACAACCCTATTTACAGACTGGGAAACTGAGCTCCAGAGAGGTGAAATAATTTCCCCAAGTCACATAATTTTCAACAGGTAGAACTGAGTTAGGAAGTAAGGCCCCAGAAGCCATATTCTGTAAAGGAAAAAAGTGGGGAAACAGAAAGGATCACTTTTGAAAAAGTAATTTTCTCAACATTTCTCTAACAATTATTAATTCAGAGAATTAATGATGAACTTATGGAGCAAACACTATTTGTCAGGTGTTCTGCTGATTCTTAGAGAGTCAAGGAAAAGTAAATGTAATTTTCAAGGGTCCTTACAAGACACACAGTCTAGTAGTAGTGGTGGCAAAGATCCATACATGATTTGCAGAGTGTTCTGGGGCCACTGAAGGATGCTCAGCCAGGCTTGACAAGGTCAGGGGAAGTGTCCTGGTGAAGGTGTGTTAGAAAGGACAAGCAAGATCCAGTGGAACAATCAATGGAAGGTGGAGAGAGACACTTTAGGAAGTGAGAACAGTAAGTCCATGATTAGTATATAGAATAGAACACACAGGGAACAAACATGATGTAGTTGTTAGAAGATGATGTCATGTGGCCAGACTCCTGGTTTGATTGTACACCTCTGTACCTCTGGGAATGTCCCATTAGAATGGAAATCCTGAAAGGGGCAGAGAACTTGTATGTTCTGGCCATTATTATATCATCAGTGCCTGGTACAAGGTGGTGCTCAATACATATTTGTTAAGTACAAACAAAAATATATGGGTGAATAGTATCTAAATAAATACTTGTTGAGGTAATTATTTAATAATAAACACAGAGCACCTCCACAAATGAGGGCTTTCCTTGCGGTTTAGCTGGTAAAGAATCCGCCTGCAATGCTGGAGATCTGGGTTCTATCCCTCAATTGGGAAGATCCTCTAGAGAAGGGAAAGGCTACTCACTACAGTATTCTGGCCTGGAGAGTTCCATGGACTGTATAGCCCATGGGGTTGCAAAGAGTTGGAGATGACCGAGCAACTTTGACTCACTTCACCACTGCAAATGAGGCTGGCAAAGCTTCTAGCTTTCCTGTATACTGCATCCAATATAAACTCAATCAACTATCAATCCAACTAGCTTGAGTCAGATCACAAGACACCTTGGGCCAAGCACCTGCATTCATCTTAATGATTAGACAGTGAACCGCTGAAGCTGGGAAGTGACACAGCCACACAATAGTGAAAAAGATGATTATGGTGGCACTCTGGAGAATAATTTAGAGGAGGAGAAACTGATGATGGGAAAAACTCCATAGAAACATGCAGGACCATCTCACAGGAAGCCCCCATGAAAAATGATAGAACAGTGAAAGGAAAAGTTAGCTTTCAAAGTAGGGTCTACTCTTACTTTTAATAATGCCAGTCAATAAAAATTTGGATAAAAGCAAAATAGTGGGTTGAAGAATAATTTCAGAAAGACTAGAGAGACAGGATTTCCTACAGGGTGAACACTACCTTAGAAAAATCAGGAGACTTAGGGTTTTGTTCTGGTGTGTCTTTAGCCTATGGTGTGGTTGTTAGCAACTTGCTGGATTTCTGCGGGCCTGATTTCTCCTTCTGTAAAACAAAGAGGCTGAATCAATGGTCTCAAAGTTCTCCTCTGGCCCTACCATTCCAGGATCACGAGTTCTATGATCTTCTTAAAAAAAAAAAANCAGGGCGACCAAGGAACACAGCCCAGACCTCGGCAAAGGGCAAGAGAGGTACACAGCCCAAAACTCAGTGGAGGGCGACCACATCAAACAGCCTGGAACTCGTTGCTTGCCGACCGCGAAACACATTCTGGAACTCGGAGACGGGTGATCGTGGCACACAGGCCAGACCTCGTGCAGGGCAACTGTAGCACACAGGCCGGACAGTGGTGCAGGGCGACTGTGGCACATAGGCCGGACCTCGGTGCAGGGGGTCTGTGGAACACAGGCCGGACATCGGCCCAGGGTGACTGCAACACACAGCCCGGACATTGGAGCAAGGCTACCGCAGCACACAGCCCAGACCTCGGCGCAGGTTGCCCATGGCACACAGCCCAAACCTCAGTGAAGGCTGACTGCGGCACACAGCCCAGAAATCTGTGTAGGGAGACTGTGGCACAGAGCTCCCAACTCGTAGCTAGCCAAAAGCGGAACACAGCACGGACCTTGGCACAGGGCGACCGTGGCACACAGTCCAGATCTCTGTGCAGGGCGACTGCAGAACACAGCCCGAAACTCAGTGAAGAGCAACTGCAGCACACAACCCGGAACTCGTCTCCAGCCAACCGCAGAACACAGCTCAGACCTCGGCGCAGGGCGACCGCAGAACACAGCCCAGAAATCTGTACAGGGAGCCCACAACACAGGGTGCATACCTCGTCACTAGCCAATCACGGAACACAGCCCAGACCTCGGCGCAGGGCGACCACAGCAAACAGGCCGGACCTCAGCACAGGGCGAACACGGCACACAGCCCGGAACGTGGCAAAGGGCGACCGTGGCACACAGCCCGAAACACAGTGAAGGGTGACCGTGGCACACATCCAATAACTTGTTTCTAGCTGACTGCGGAACACAGCCCGGATTTCGACCAAGGGCGACCACGGAACACAGGCCGGACTGAGGCACAGGGCAACCGTGGCACACATAATGGACATCGAGCAAGGTGACCACCGCAGACACCCTGAACCTCAATGAAGTGTGACCGAGGCACGCAGCCCGAACCTCATTGAAGGACGACTGCAGCACACATCCTGGACCTTGAAGGAGGGCAACTCTAGCACACAGCACGGACCTCGACCAAAGCGACTTCGGCACACAGNCACCGCAGACACCCTGAACCTCAATGAAGTGTGACCGAGGCACGCAGCCCGAACCTCATTGAAGGACGACTGCAGCACACATCCTGGACCTTGAAGGAGGGCAACTCTAGCACACAGCACGGACCTCGACCAAAGCGACTTCGGCACACAGCCTGGAACTTGGTGCAGGGCGACTGCGGCACACAGCCCGAATATCAGTGAAGGGTGACCGCGGCAAACAGCATGGAACTCGTCACTAGCCGACCGCGGAACACAGACTGGAGNAGCCTTGACTAGACAGACCTTTGTTGACAAAGTAATGTCTTTGCTTTTTAATATGCTGTGCTTTAGTGTTTTTGAAAATTAAGGGATATGTATTAAGTCCAAGTTTTCATTTTTAATCTATGTTCATTAACCAACAATTTCATTTTTCAGCCAAGGAGAATACAGAACACTAGGAGAAGCAACAATATACCTTTACTCTCTTAGGGTCTGAGAATTAAATTGAGGTAAGAGCATACAGATTTTTACGTGTGCGTGTGAGTGCACAGAGGTAAATGGATTACCAAAGGAAAAGCCCAATGCTTATCTAGTAGGATGAGCCAAGTGGCAAGTGAGGAAAAGTAAGGTCTGTTTCTACAGATTTTTCTTAGCTTTGACTTTGTCTCTGGTGACTAGAAAGTTTCTTCTCTCCCTATACAGGAAAAATAGAGTGTTCTTTTTGTATCCACTCTTTTACAAGTACCTTTAGTTCAAAATAATCCTTATGTTAAATTGTCATATTTGGGGCTTGCATATTCTATTACCCTTCAATATTATATAGGTACTTGTTATATAGGCATTGTGTGTGTGTGTGTGTGTGTGTGCGTGTGCGTGTGCACGCACTCGGTCATGTCTGGCTCTTTGCAGCTGCATGGACGATAGCCTGTCAGGCTCTTTTGTCCATGGGATTCTCTAGGCAAAAATACTGGAGAAGGTTGCCATTTCCTACTCCAGGGGATCGTTCCGACCCAGGGATCAAACTGGAGACTCTTGCATCTCCTGCATTAGCAGGTGGATTTTTTACCACTGTGCTTCTTGGGAGGGCTTCCCTCCTGGCTCAGACAGTAAAGAATCTGCCTGCAATGCAAGAGACCAAATCCATGTAAAAGTATGACTGAATAAAAGGAAGAGTTTGGAAAAGGAGTGTAGGTGTTTATTTAGCTTAATGAAAAAAAATAAATCTGGCAACTTTTAACTATGTGATGTAATGTTGAAAATTATAATAAATTCACATACTGTCTCAAGTTTATCTAAGTTTAAAGGGGTGACTACAAAAATCAAGGCTTCCTTCGTGGTTCAGTCAGTAAAGAATCTGCCTACAATGCAGGAGACCCAGGTTTGATTCCTGAGCCAGGAAGATCCCCTGGAGAAAGAAATGGCAACCCACTCCAGTAGTATTGCCTGGAGAATCCCATGGACAGAGGAGCCTAGTGGGCTACAGTCCATGAGGTTGCAAGAGTCAGACAATCCTGAGTGACTAAGCACACACATATAAAAATCAACTGAAAGAGGTTTTCCATGTCTCCTTAAAAAAAAAAAAAAAAACATTATTATTGGCAACATTATTTTATGGACAGAATCCAACAAGCTCTTTGAAAAAGATTAGGCTTGATCCTTCCTGGATGAGACAGAATTCATAATCAAGATTTGAAATCAGGAAAAGTTCTAGGTTTTATTTCCTAACACTTGAAAAACTATCTTCAAACTCACTGGGAAAGAGAAAGGAAGCAAGCATATGATCAACTGTGAGGAGAGTTTTTCTGTCCCAACAATACTTAGGGTAGCTTGGCCACCAGCTTCATACAAGCTGTTACTTTCAGAAAAACAAAAAAAGCCTTGGTATAGAGGGCCCAAATTCAATATGATGTCCCAAAATTGATGCACACATTTTTCCTTAATATAGGCAACCTAATGTATAACTCCAAAGAATCTTTTAGAGTTTCATATTTCTATTTATATTGAAAGCATGTATACTGGAGTGGGGACCCATTCCTTTCTCCAGGGGGGTCTTCCAACCCAAAGGATCCAACCAGGATCTCCTGAGTTGTAAGCAGATTCTTTACCCTCTGAGCCACCAGGGAAGCCCCCATTATTAATCATAAAAAATAAAAATATAGCTAAAGTGAAACTAGAAGGCCAGTTTCAAAACCCTACATATGTCATTGTTGTATTATGATTTATAATAATGTATATAAATTATATTTATATATAATATAAAGGGGCCGGGGCAGTGGCTGGGAGGAGCTGCCCCACTCCCAAGGCCAGTGGCGGTGGCCAGGAAGAGCGACCCCATATCCAAAGAGCAGTGGCTGCACAAGCGCCAGAGGGCCTAGAGGACCTATTCCATGTTCAAGGTCGGGAGGAGTGGTGGTGAGGAGATACCCCTCATCCAGGTAAGGAGCAGCGGCTGTGCTTGGATGGAGCAGCCATGGAGAGATACCCCACGTCCAAGGTAAGAGAAACCCAACTAAGATGGTAAGTGTTGCAGGAGGACAGACACACTGAAACCATAATCACAGAAAACTAGTCAATCTAATCACACTAGGACCACAGTCTTGTCTAAATCGATGAAACTAAGCCATGCCCTGTGGGGACATGGGGCGGGCATGATGGAGAGGTCTGACAGAATGTGGTCCACTGGAGAAGGGAATGGCAAACCACTTCAGCATTCTTGCCTTGAGAACCCCATGAACAGTATGAAAAGACAAAATGATAGGACACTGAAAGAGAAACCCCAGGTCACCAGGTGCCCAATATGCTACCGGAGAACAGTGGAGAAATAACTCCAGAAAGAATGAAGGGATGGTGCCAAAGCAAAAACAATACCCAGTTTGGAAGTGACCGGTGATAGAAGCAAGGTCTGATGCTATAAAGAGCAATATTGCATAGGAACCTGGAATGTCAGACCCATGAATCAAGGCAATTTGGAAGTGCTCAACAGGAGATGGCAAGAGTGAACGTCGACAGTCTAGGAATCAGC